>VWYH01006478.1:256418-510628 GCA_013399365.1 Pampusana beccarii
GCTTTCCCCTCATCCACCAGGTGGGTCACCTGATCATAAAAGGAGATCAGGTTGGTCAGACAGGACCTGCCCCTCCTGAACCCATGCTGGCTGGGTCTGATCCCTTGTCCATCCTGAAGGTGCTGTGTGATTCCATTAGTTCCTCCATTCCTCCTAGGGTTGCATTGCATTTCCACAGCAGTGCCCCACCAGCTCATCATTTTCTAGGGATAAAAAGCTGTACACAGTTCCTCATCTTCAACTCTTTCCAATTGATACATTTTGTGCTAACTGGTTCGATTTCAGTCCCTATCTGCGTTTCCTATTCTCAACCAGTTTTTGGTGTGATTTGCCATGTCTGTGTTGATACAAAACTTGGAGATGTCACCAGTAGATTTTAGCAAAAATTCCTGGTTTTCATTCGTGAAAATACCAATTCATTCTCTGAATAAGCAAACGTGGCCTGAGGTGGCTGAACTCAGTCTATGCTCCTTTCGGATTACATTTTCTGGCTTTCAAAACAGTTTCTTGCTTTCCCCCAGCACTTTCCTCTACAATCTTCAGTTACTATTGTCACTAGTAATTTCTCATAACAAGCAGCTTACTTATAGCCATATGGATGAGGCAGGTCCAGCTTTGTATCAAAAATCAATTATCAAAAAATACCATCTTTCTTTTTCTCTTTCTCTTTCTCTCTTTCTCTTTCACTTTCTCTTTGTCTTTCATTTCTCTTTCTTTTTCCTTTTTTTTTTTTTTTAAAAATCTCCTGGTGAAACGGAACACCAAGGATAGCACATCACTAAGACTATTTGTTTACAGGTTGTATCAGAGAGGTTGAGTTATCCCATGATAAATTATGACTCTACAAAGGTCTGAATCTGGCCTTGGGCTTCATAGCGTGACTATCAGAAGAACCTGTAATTAGCTGTTTTGCTCACAAGTAGATCTTGTTCTGTGTTTTGACTGTTTTCTCCGTGTTGTATCTTTTGTCTAATCTAGTAACAATTTTGTCATCCCTAATATACAGTGACACTCCTCCTTTTACAATAGCTCTCACTTGCTGTTATATGCTGTCTTCTTGACTGAAAAACTGCAAAATTTATCAAATTTTGCTGACTCGAACTGTCAAGGAAAATTTTCAGATTTGCTGTGCTTCTGAAAACATCTCATCGTTACAATAGCCAAATAGCTGCAACACAACAGGATACTCTCTCTTTCTAGGACAGCTAACAGTCGAGACTGATGTCAAGAGGGAGGATCGCGACTTGCTGTACACACAGAAAAGGTCAATAACAGAGCCAAGAGCTGATCTCTCGAATCCCTGTTGAGTGCTTTTTCTCCTCAAGTTTGTTGTGTATCAGGGGTAATATTAGTCACACCTGTACAGAGACACTGAGACATCTGGCCCGAACAATGAATCTCTGCTTCCAAGTTCTTTTACCGTTCTACCCCCAGACTGACTTGTTCAATACGACTCTGGCTTTTTTGACATTTGATCCTCTCTTCTTCTTCCTTTTGGCATTGCTTCAGTCACAATCCCTTGTACAATAGTTCAGTGCTGGATTTACTGAGCTTTTAAGTTCTGCAGAGAAACATTCCCTATAGACCACTTATTCTTCAGATACACCCTTTCCCATCATTTTATATCTCTTCTTCCATCTAAATCTTCAAGAAAACATTTTTTTCTAAAGGGTCTCTGTTTTGTCTATGAAATCCCTTCATATAAATTTAACTCTACAATGCAACAAATCCAAAACCAACAGGCATCTTGTGAAAGTACATAGAAGAGAAAACAAATCTAACACTGACTGCATTGAGCTTTGCTGGGCCAAGAAGCATATGTTTCTTCTCCAACCAATAACGTTTTATATCTAAACTTATTTCAAAGTAATTAGGATAATAAAACACATTAACTTAAACTTGTAAGCAATCTCCTTTCCTGCCTGTATTTTAAGAAAAAAGTAACATACTTTTCTGTTATTGTTAAAAAAATTATAATTTAAAAAAATACGAAGGAAAATGTGCATGGAACATCTGGCTTTTGGTGAGGTCTTGCTCTCTCCTGTTTTTTCCAGCTGTGTTGGCTCTTTACTTTGACGGATCCTCACTCAAGCATCCCTGAAGATCGTTTTCCTACTGATTGGATGTCCCTTGGCCATCTTCCCATTTTGAGAAGAGAAAGTAGGAGTGGATACCACACATAAACTTGGCTTAAATGAGACTAAACTGTCCCTTCCACTTTCAGGCACAGCTGGAATGAAGAACTTGAAAATATATTAGAAAAAAAAAAAAGGCAAACCAGAAGGCCCAGTCAGACATCTATGTCTACTTACTCTGGAGAAACAGAGCTGAGTACCCTCACCTGTTTTTTCTGTACTCTCCTGATTGGGGCCAACTGGGAAGAAATGAAACCAGGTTAAAGATTCATCAATAAGAAAATTAAAAGAAATGTGGTCTGCTGAGCAAGCGATTGGAAAGTGGTTTTTGGTGGTTTTGTTGGTGTTTTTTTTTTTTGGTTGGTTGGTTGGTTTTTCAACCTGTTAAGCATTATCTCACTTCCCTAGTTTATGCTTATATAAATGACATGCTACTGCCCTTCAAATTTCTACTCAGTCCATGTATTCCCTTGCCCATGGCTAACAGCATGTTTTGCTGTCTCAGGAAAGTTTCTCCTTAAAGGGCAGGACTGAATTTTAAAATGGCAGTTACCCTAAGGTGGGAATAGCTGTTACAATAAGGGTTTCCATAACTTTGGCTGGGATTTCCTAGGCAGAAATATGCATTCTACAGCACCTGTGCACATATGCAGTGAACATGACGCATCTGGGAATGGCTGTATAAAAAGTGCTGCTGACCTGGAGCTGCCTAGTCAGACTTCAACAGGGACTTCTGGGTTTACCTGGCATGCACAAGTCATTGGCACAGTATGCATGCCGTCCTCTGCATATGTGCAGTAGAGACTTCTAGAAAAATGTCTCAAATCCTTTAATTCCAAATAAGATTTTACTTAAATTCTAGGTGGAAAATAGCACATATTTGGAAAATTTAGACATATGGTAGTCATACTTACTCTCCTTTAATGTGACTTCTGTAACAAAGGCCAAGAAAAATCAGTTTCATGCATGATAATTTCTGTTTGACCTACAGCATACATTCCAAGAATAGCAGCTGGTCTTGATAGGAGTACATGGATAATGCATCATCAGTAAGTTGTAAGTTGGGCTCGATGATCTTGAAGGTCTTTTCCAACCTAAATGATCCTATGATTTTATGAATAAAAAAGTCAAGATTGAAAAAGATGACATAGTTGAACTAAAGGTGGATATCACACAGGTGACAGACTTCAGATGACTCTAAATTTGGAGACTCTCAAGTGCGCAGTGGAATCATACAGAGATAATAAACTTGCCTTTCCCCTCTACTGTCTGCTATCTAATTTGATTACACCATGCAGGAAGGAAAGTGTGCACCCAGCACTGTTGCCTTATTTTTGTACAACTTCTACATTTGAAATAAATCCTTGGCCTGTAGCCCCATTTTAAAAAGTTGGTTAAATGAATGAAAGTTTAAAAAAAAATAGAATGAAGAAAAAATGTCAAGTAAGCACAGTAGTGATCAAGCAAGGACTCTTTGCCTTCTGTGACAGCCTATACAAATAAAGGTCATACTCGATGTGACCAATCCTTCACTGTTGTTACTATCAGTGCCAAAAAAACACAGACTCTGTGTGTTTGTGCCTTGCGAGAGTTTCCTGGGGCTGAGGAGAGGCTGGAATTACACAGGGGTTGGGGGATCCTCGGCAGCTCCCTCAACCAACAGGGACCTCCAACTGTTTCTTGCCCTTTTCTTGTGGGAAAAGGCAGGACTAGAAACAGAAAATTTGAAAGAGAGAGTGGAAAGACATTACAAAAGCTGTTCACGTAATGCCTAAAACAGGCCAATGAATGCTGTTTTCTAGTAAAAAAACCTTACAGGGGGCTGATGAAACATTTGTATCCTGTTTAAAGAAGGTCTATGGTAGTACTCAGAAATAAAATGTCACAGAGTCTGTGATGGGTTTTACATATAGCAATACAGCTGAGCAATGAACCCTAATATGCTACTGTCCAATTAACATAATGAAGCGAAAAACCCAAATGAGCTAAAGTCCTTGTTCAGCTTGGAAATGGACCAAGAACAAAGCAGAATTAATTCAAACCCAATGAAAAAAAGATGAGAGGGAAAATGTTGTTTCTTTGTTCCAAATGGATCAATTGTGTATTTTATACTAGAGTTGTATGATGTGTATTAATGATGGTTAAACTTCATAATATTTGATATTTTCAATTTCATAATAATAATGAAATTTGGATGTATTTCCATATCCAATTATCTTGGCTTTGCACTGGATAACAGTTTTCTGGTTTTGCAATTTTGGCCTTAGCTGAGCTGGAAATACTGTACAGAGGTATACTTGAAAAGGTGTCAGGGAAATCTGATTTCTTGCTCCTTACATGAAGAGACTGCTTTAAGTCAACATTTCTTCTTCCAAGAGAGCAATTTCATTGGTTATTATTCTAACATTATTCTAAAATTTCCTATTTGTCTGTAAAAAGCTACTATTCCGTTAAAGCCGGCTGCACCAAAGTAACTTTTAAAATGCACAATTTAAGCTATAAAAACAACTCAGCAAACTCAGCTGTATCATTACCTCCTCCCCGCTTCCCCAAAAATCTAAATGAAGCAGTTATCAATTTGGCTTGAAACTTAGTTTAATGTTTACCTCCCTTGGCTTCATGGGTTTATAGCAGCTCTGGAAGAGGATGTGCCCTCTGAAAGAGCCAGTTGCAAATTAAAGGATTTGAATAATAGTCTGGGAACTGAAAAACTTGGACATACAGATGCGGTCACATTACTTGAGTAAAAATGCTAAAAGATGTCACAGGCTCCTTTTGAGGATCTGGGCAAAAATCTCTGCTCTGCAGTTATGAGGTGATGAAATAGAAGAACAAGTGGCACATCCCTTCTTTATAGGCATTTTATATTTTAGGCACTACTTCATTGAGCAGTTACTGCTTTTGCTTTCCTGTCCATAGATAACATAGTGCATCAAACTGTGTCCTGTTCTCCACACCAGATGGTCAAGTCCCGCAGAGGGATTTGGGCTTGTAACCAATAATGACATTTCAGAGCAGCAGCAACAATATATGTGTCGTATTGTTAGATGCAGTGTAATATGGAGGAGTTGTTTATTATAAACTGAGGTCCCTGATGATTTTTTTCAGTCATTGTCCAGGAGGGAAGGTTAAAGATCTCATGTGTTCCCTGTCTACCTTGTGCCTTCACAGTGTAAGAAAACATTCATTTAGTCAGTGCTCCTTTTCTCAAGAGAGCAGCCTTGTTGGCCAGTATTATCTATTCTTCTGTAAAATCACAAGTCTGTTAGAGATTTTGTTTGTAAAGTACACAATGCAGATTAGTCGGCAAACACGACTCTTGATTTTTCCCTCCTGAAGACCCAAGTGAAAATTACCTAATCAGCTTTGCATGAAGTGTGTTTAATTATGCTTTTTCTTCACTTGGCTTCCAGATTTTTGGGTGAGACTTGGGAGGGCATGTGCCTTGATGAATCAAATCTGGCCAAAACGTGAATGGTAGAGGTTTATATACACGTATTACACTTGCTTTAGTTCAGGAACCAGTGCCCCTGGGGTCAGTAAAAAGGCTTTATATAATGCTCCAAGATCGTGTGTGCATGGACTGAATATGGGCTCAGATGTTTATATGCTACCAGCTGGCTAGAGAGTTGTACACGCAATGCACAGCTCGAATGTCTCCTTGCAGAGAGTACTCCACCCTCTTTCTTGATCTGCTGAGACAAAAGCCTCATGAGAACATGGGAAAGTGTTATGTGTGACGAAGAGAAGGAAAAGAGGACCTGGTGGAAAGGAAAATCACTAATTGATATTTTGGCATGTAACAAAGATCTTCTGCATATATTTTACATCTGTATGAAACAATAACTTCATTAATCCCCCTGAACTGTGTTCTCTATTGTTCTCATCTGTAGCTAAAACCTTTGCCTCTAGGAATTAGTCCAAAAGATCAGAAGATTATTGTTGCATTATGGACTGCAGATTGTGTGTGTAGATTTATATGTTAAAATTGCCAAATTACTTGATGTGTTATTATTTTTTTAAATCTTAAATGTTTGGTCTATGGCTTGGCACAACATCATGAGGTCCCTAAACACAAAAAAAGAGTGCTTTGGAATGCAAAGTGCCTGGATACTGACGTCAGGTCATCATGTTTCAGGTTGCAAACTAATACATCTTTTTGAAGGGACCTGCATTTGAAAAATAAGTGTTCAACACTTTAATTTGCTTTGAATAAGTTTCTGTAGCTGAGAGCAAATAGCAATTTCATGACAAAAATTCACCAAGTCCACAGTGGTGGAGCTGATACAGTAAATATCAGCAAAGATAAACTTTTAAATGTCTACAGAACAGTAACACTGGGGACATTAATGTCCTGAAAGCAAACAATGACACTGTTGTTTCTTACCATATCTGCTTAGGGTACTTGGGAGAAAGGCTTCAATCATTTTGCTCTTCTGCTTGTAAACAGAGTGACTGCTTAGATAATAGTCTCTAGTTGTGACATCCCTTAGCAACGCATTATGAAAACACAAACAAGCTGCTGTATTAACCATTTAACTGTATTTTAAGTGCATTTGGAGGATATATTCTCAGATAATTAAGAAGGGAGACATACAAGAGGCTACATCTGACCCTCGAGGTGCGTGTTGCAGGAACCTGCCATATTGGCATCGAAATTGCAAAGTTTGGCAGAGTTTGGGCAGCCTAGGAGCTGCTCACCCAAAAGAGTTGTCTCATTGGGTAACATTGGATGTCAAACAGAGAGAAAACTACTGGCAATTTGCTGTGGTGATGAAGGATCTAGAGAAGGGGGTGCAGAAGGCCAGGTGGCATAGCTTGTGTGCTAGGAGACATGGACAGATGAAGGTGTTGCCATGAAGGGTTTTAAGCAAGAGATCAGGTAGTGGCTCCAAGTCAGTGATGATGTCAATGGGCTGCCTGGGAAACTGGAGCCTGAACCGGACCTGCACAGCCCACAGTGCATGAGAGCACCAGCAACCACACCAAGGGGACAGCAGTGGTTGTAGGTGCCTTTGACACTGTTCATTAATGTAAGAATATTAGTCTGTATTTTCCTATACATGGGATTGAGGACACTGTTATTTCTGGAGAACCACTCTCCCTTCCTAACCTTCTGTTACTATGCTTTGGTGTAAATGCTGAGCTCACCTGAAGGAGATAAACTTCTCCTCTGTTGAAAAGTGAAGTCCCTGTTCCTGAGGATATTTTCTGCCTTCCAAATTGGATTTAATGGAGAACTAACCAGCTAACATATTTAAACTTCAATGCAATAAGGAAATGATATTTTTGATAGACAGGTGGGAAAAAATCACTTTTAGTTTTATGAATGACTCCATTTCACTTTTCATAGATGACACCTATTATAATGGTTGAGTTTCTTGCGGTAAATTGATGGGGAACAGTCAAGGAATTAAAAGATCACTGTTTAAAGGGTTTAAAGAGAAATCTATATGTTTTCTGATACTGGCCTACTTTCCTCTAATTCTTTGCAAAGAATAAATGACATACACTAAAGGTGATATATGACATTTTTTTCTCTATAAAAATAAAAATCACAATTCACATCAATGGTCATGTTCACAATTCTTTTTAGAATGCAAATCTTAAGATAATGCACAGACATGTTTAACTGTCATTAACTTAGACACAACTTTCAGTGTAACAAACAGGACGGATGTTTGGTATAAATTGGGATCCATACTATTTCATCTTAATTGCTATCAACACTTGATGTGGCATATTGGCAGAAATGCCAATGGACAATTTTATTTTCTAAATCATACTGATCTGTTTAAGCTTCTGATATTTATAAAATGTATGGCTAGAGTAATGGAAACACTCCTTGTTTAATTTAAGCGGTGTAGTAGTAGAGGATTGTTTTGACTTTGAAAAATCCATCTTTTGTTCTTTTAAAAAATGTTTTCCTGTTCTCCAGTGATGGCATTGATTAGTTTGTGATGGCATCTTCAAGGGACCTTTTCCTTATTACCTCCTTAAGGTCTAAATGGTGAACATGCAAAATGATAATTTTAACTAGTGCCTAATGCATGAGGCTGGGAACCAAGACAACATTTCTCTCTCTTATTGACAAACTCATGACTTTTGACTACCAGTATTCCTTGTGGAAGGCTAAAAGGCATAATTAGTGCTTGCACAATAGCTTGAGATCCTTGGGTGAAAGGCACTGTATACAGTAAGTGTGAAGTGTTTTAACTGAAGAAACGTGAGCTGGTAAGTACAGTGGGTTGTGAGATAACCACACAGGAGTCAGAAGAATATATTCTTCCCTCACCAAAATGTTTCAGTAAAGTTATGATAATCTGCTGGGTTTTTTAGCTAATTTTGTTTTAAATCTGAACTTTGCTGCAGTTATTTGCTTTTTATTCTTCTTTCCTCACATCAGAGCGCTGACACATATAACTAAGGAAAAGCTGCAGATATTTCTTCTCATTATTAAGAGAGAAAACCTTGTAAATTGAATTTAAGAAATTCCTTTTCAGACTGGATCTACTTGATGATAATAGCCAATTTTCAGGTGAAGGAATTAACGCATACAATTCAATACTATTTGATCCCAGTTCAGAAACTTGCTAAAATAGCATTTCCTAGATGATTATGATGTTTGCACAGAAATCTTTAGAAATCTGTGTAGGACCAGGGTCAGGCAGCCTGATACTCTTGGCTTACCACAACATGATTCTCTCTTTCCTGCAGAATGGTGAACTACCCAGTGCGTACAATGGGTGATACTGATAGAACTGCACAAAAAGTGGGTAAAGGGAGAAGGTACTCTCTTACCCTATAGCAATTAAAAACCAACAACACCAATAACAAAACCAAACCAAACAACCCAAACAAACAAACAACAAAAAATGAACAAACAAACAAACAAAAAAGCAACCCCCCAACAAAAACAAACAAAAACAACAAAAAACCCCCACCATAAAAAACAGCTAAACAAAATACATATCCTTGAGTTGTTTTTTTTTTAAAATTGCAAAATCGAGAAAAAAAAAATCAACACATCTCCAATTTGGTTTGATGCAGACTGTTGTTTCATTTTAATTTACAACATTTTTATGTGGAAAGTGGTGATTGTTTGCATAATCAAAGGCATTGTGGAAACTAAGAGCCAGCCCTAGAAGGTGGCCAGGAGGCCTCTCTGCTGTCTCTGCTGCTGGTGTGGCGGAGGGGACTGGGGCAGTGGTGTGATGGCAGTCCCCAAGGAGGGGGCATCTCTGAGAAGTCCCGGTTGCTGTTCTCACCCTCCCCAGAGGACCAAGCTGCTCCTCATGCGATGTCATGCCACGGTCCCTTTCCTGGGACACGAACAGCCAGCTCTGGACTCTCTTTCTTGAGAAAACATGATTTAATTTTGCCTGTATTTGGGAGAGTATTTCAGTACCCAAGTGCCATCTTCTGTCCACTGTCATGTACAAAAAAAGGGTAATAAAGAAGATACTTTTGGAAGGTCCTTTTCACTTCTAAGCTTATGATGGTGCCTGGTGGCCTCTAGCCTTTGGCCTTTCTACCCAAGGAAGAGGGTGCAATTGCTGCAATTGCTGATTTCTTGAATCAGAACTGTAAGCTGTAAAGGTTTTTCTACTACGAGTATTTATGTTATTTTAGAATCTAAAACACATACACATAGTTGCTACTTCTGCCTCAGCCCTGTGTGCTGACCTTTACCAGCACATCAGACCTGCGCCATGTTCCAGTTAACGGCCATACTCCCGCATTTTGAGAGCCATCCTTTGGATCACTTCCTGAAGAGAGCTTGTTCCGGCAACAAGGCCAGGTTTGACAAGGCTGGAGTAGAAATGTTTTCTTTTCTATTGGAAAAAGGTAAATACGGGAAAGATTTGTCTTGATCTTTCAATAATTGCTTTTGGACTGAAATCACAAAGGGTATTGTACTTTTTTTGTGTAAAAGAGATTAAGTTCTCATTGTGATGTTTGTAGAAGTAATTAGTTATATAAAGCACTTGATATATTAGTGTCTAATAATACTGGTTGCATTTCTCAGGAAGACACAGACCAGGATTTTCTAGAAGCTATAATACCTGTCCGAAATTTTAACTTTACAATCCTGTTCACGTAAATCTTGCACCAAGACACACCACTTTACTTTCAATAATGCAGGAATAATCTCACTTTATTCTGGCTACCCATATTGTACCTTTCCACACTGGCCTGTCTCTGGTGGGACTTGTGTGGTCCAGGCAGTGACTGTACTCTCTTAGGGAACATTTCGTCTGATCTATGTGGTGCCTACTTTGGGATGGGGTATTTTTGCATTAACTAAAATGAATTCGACAGAGTAGTGCAAACGTAGACATCAATTTTTGACCAGACAAATTGCACTGTTAATGTTTAACACTGTACTTTTCCTATGCAAGTTTAAAGCAGACGTCATGGAACCCCATCGACTGCACCTTTAGTAGACTTTAGTAGACTTTAACCATTGCCTTCCTCCTGGCCCTGCTTATCAAAGTTCAATGACAATTCTAAAATGTTTCAGACTTCTGTCTCTCTTGTCTTTTCAATCTGTCTGCACTGATGTTCATTTAGAAAACATTATTGTTAGGCACATAGCACTCTCAGCTTCATTTCTCCCCGTGACAACAAAGAATCTTCTGACAGTTCAGGAACTGTTGATTGCCATTACTAGTGCTAATGACTTTTCAAGGATATTCTCAGAAATTAGGTAAACTTCGATACTGGCCTCCAAAGAGTGGGAAAGAAGAGATAGCTGGAAAAACAAATACATCAAATTTATTTGTTTATTAATTTGTATCCATGTAGATGAAAATTGAAGTAATTTGTGATGACCTGTGGTTTCATCACTACTGTCAAGCACTCTAATAAAACCCCCAAACAAAACAAACAGTTAATAAAAGCAAACAGAATCAGATGAAATAAACCCACTCTTTTATTTGAATAGTCTATTCATATGGTATAGTCATTGGAAGACTGTCAGAGAAGAGGAGCTATGTTCACAGGTGATGATCTCAGGCATTTTTACACCCTTATTACCAATTTTTAAGAAAAATTATTTTCCTACAGTTGCTAACATTGGAGGGAAAGCTGCACAGTATGGAAATGCACTCATCTATTCAGCATCTATAAATGCATACTTTGTGAGTTTTGTCTGTACACACAAAATACAATAAATGTCAAAGAGAACACAAACATGTTGGAGGGCTAATAAGAAAATTACTTGCTGTATACATATGTTCAGACAAATCAGATGAAATTCATCTAACCCAAGATCTGCAGAGGTTGTTTTAACCAATTATATTGCTTGGTGGTGTTTCATCTAACTCTTTTCCTCTCACCACAACACACACATGCATATATGCATACACGCACCCCAGACACCCAAGGCTGACACCATTTTGATGCCCGCTGGGCCTCCATTCCCTGATTTGCTGAAGGGCCTCATCCATAGTGATTGTGGTATAAGCACAGTAACCTGCTTACAGATGCCAAATTTACTTGTTTGCTGAAATGAGCCCACTATTTTCACTCATATAAGGACCATTCTTATCACAGCTGTGCATTCCTAATATGACAACAAAGCATCAATACCTGAGTAAAATGGTGACTCCACTTTGGCTCTTAGGTTGGTTATTGATCTAGAAGAAGCATGACCCAAGAGGGAAGGTAAGAACAGGTTCTTTGTGGGAATATTAGGTTACATCAGAACAGAGCTGCAGTGGGAAACATTGTTAGATTCAGGACAGGTGACTGCATAGAACCTTTTACCAGCAGAAAGAGAGGGGAACTGAAATAATTACCTTATGGTCTTTCCTTGAGCAGATATTTTCCTCTGGGAAGAGTTTGCAATGCATTTCGTTAACCCTGAACTTCCACTCCGGTGTCACTCCCCAGGAGCGATGCTTGAAAGTGATGGACAAATGGGCCCACACCCCTGGTAAAGTCAAGTGGAAGCTGTGGAGGATCCAAGCCAAATAATGCCAATATCAACTCAAAAATTAATTGCTGGGTCAGTGTTGGAGTCTTCTGTGCTGCATGTGCCCAGTGTCCTGACCAATGTGACTGAGTCCACTATTCATAGTGTAAAACTGCAATAAGAATTGTTTTAAGAAGTGCTATGAAGTTATTTTTGCAGGGCTAGCCCTTGCTTTTAATTTAGATCCCCCGTTTTTCTTTTTCTTTTTTTTTTTTCAGTACAAAGGGAACTATAGCCTGTCCCTACTTGTAAGGCATAATTAAAGAAAAAGCTGAACATAAAACATCTCCTAGTCTTTCTTAACAGTGTGATTTTAATCCATTATTTAACTACTTTTTCTACGGCTTCTCTGTGGTATGCAAAAATATTGCAGGGAAACTATGGGCTTATTTATTAATCAGATACTTATTTCACACTTGCCCGAAAATTAACTGTTGCAGATATCGATAGCCTCTATTTGAGATACTTTTAAATTTTGTTTTGGTCTTTTTTTTTTTTTCCTAAAAAATTGTGTCCAAACTCCTGTAGTTCTCACATAACACATCTAGACATGATTTCAACTTCATGCCTGCCAATTTGAAAGCAGACAACAGACTACTTGGAATGTGAAAAACAATTTTGTTCCTTAGGAGCGAGAAACTGTTTTTTCTCTGTTCTAGGGAGATTGCTTTTTATTTTCTTCAAACATATTCATATAGTAGGGCCTTCTAAGGGGAAAAATATCTGATGCTGATGAATTATTTGCAATGTGCTAAGTAACAAATATAGAAAGAAAGAAATTCTGGAAGACGTGCCAAGAAAACAAACCACAGAGAGCATTCACATTTATAGGCTTAGTTGTCTGTCCACACTTTTGAGGCATCTATACCTGTGGTGTCATTCACACTATAAATGTATCTGTATCTGCCTATTTTATATTCTTCCAAGACTCTTTTGAATACAACCATTATTGCATGGCCCATGAAGTCTAGGTTTTGGGATTAATTTTATGATCTCTTTAGACTATTTTATGTTTCTTTCTGAACACGTTTCAGATAATGCGTTGGCAAATGCCATGGCTGCCATTTTTGGCCAAGGTGGCATGGCTTGCCTCAAGGATACTCCTTCACCTTGGTCAAAAAAGCCATGATGTTTTGGCAAGGTCTATAGTCCTTGCTAATAGCAGTCATGAAACAGAACCTGTAAGATACTTTCCAGGGTGATGATTCACCTGAAACCCTGTTTCTGCAGCCTGAACAAAGTTGCAGCTGGGATCTCCATAGATCCACTCATAGTGGTCGGAAGCTGGAGAATCATCCTGCAGCTACTGGATTGTCTACATGACAGTCTACTGACTGGCAAATGAAGAGTGGAATAAACTTCAACACTTGTATGATAAATACGTCTACACACTTCCTCCGTTCTCCATATCTACAAACAACTTCCATCTGAATTTCAACAATCTGTAACTATTTTAAGTGTTACCGGCCAACATTTTAGCAAATCCTTCAATAATTGCTCAAACCAGTGATTATATAATGCATACACATTACTGTGTTTAACTCCATGTTTACTCTAAGCAAAGAATCATCAAAACACTTCTTGAAACTCTTCAGTATCAGCACATTAAGAGCACAGGTAAAAGGAACAGTGTCAGTGCTTCAGCTGGCGTCCTTATTCTAACCTCAAAAGAGGAAGGATTACAGTGCATTACCGATATTTGTAATAATCTCCCTCTAACAATTTAATTTGTGTAAACTATTGTTTTGACTGTCAATTTCACAAAAACCTAGGGAAAAAGAAGTTGTGTTTTTTTTTTGCCATGGGCGGCAAATAATTTTATTCTGGGTTTGGACAGCTTGTCAAAATAAACCTTGAGCCAAAGCATACCAGTTTCAAAGCATAACAAGTACAGAATGAATACAGCAATTACAACCCAACCACCTTATTGTAAGATTTTTTGAGAGTGTTCTGTATTTTCAGTTCCCAATAAAAAGAAATGTTATCTCTAATTTGAGATCTATGACTATAAATTATAATATTGTGAACAATATGCCCTATGCCTATTAAACAGAACTAAGAACCTTCATTTTCAGCAAGCAAGGTAAAAAAAAATGTAATATTTCCCTTCTCCCCAAATTTGTTCTCCCAGAGCTATGTTTCAATTTATGTTTGGCTTATCTTCATACTTATGCAGAGTATGATCGGGGAAAGAATTTAAATACCATGAATGACATTTATGTGCAGCAGATGAATTTCCTCTTGTATCTTTGCTCCATTGATCAGAGATGCCAATTTAAAAGGGAAAAGGGAGGCAGATACATAACATACGTAGTTTGTGTCAACATAGAAGTGATCCACAAAGAGAGGTAGATCTGAGCTCAAATATTCACATCTGAGTCCAGACAGGCCATGTGGTTTGGACAATGTTCAGATCCATACAGTCTTTCCCATAATGAAAAAGAGAATTCATGTGAACTTAATGTTTTGATGACTGTATCTTCTCTCTGTCATACATTGTGCTTTGACTGAATGCTCTTTTAAAAAAGTCCATGGTTTCTACACAACAGGGTAGTTGAAAGATATCTCTGATATGTCACAGAATGAAGAGATCACAGTAGACTGACTATGAGTGAGCATAGGGGCTTTCTCATATATGTTTTCCTGTCTTCAACACGTAATGTTCTGGGGCACCAACAGAGCTTTTTGCTTCTTTGGCTTGCCACCTGGTTAAGATGAGGCCTGCCTTTCCATATTGAAGGTTATGCACTTACTGGGTTTACCGGCTAGTAATGAGAGTATTGTGCAAGTTCAGCTGGCTCAGCACCTTAATTTACAGACACTCTTAGTCGTTCAGTATAGGTATTTGTGGAAATAAAACATGACTTGCCATGTTCTGCTGTATTATTCCGTCCATTGCCTTCTCTCTGTGGAAAGCAACCAGCTTCTCTGCATTTTGCAAAATCATCCTGGCTTTAGGGCACCTGGTTTCGGTTTTTGTTTTAATATGGCTCAAAATTGAGTAATTTTCTCCTTCTGTGAACTTAGGACCACAGGAGAGGACAACATTGGACTGTTCTACTGGAAGCAGATTAAAATGTTTCATGTCTAGTGTAGTTCACTAGCTGACCCTGTGGGAAAAAAAGGATTGCAGGAAGACTAGTGGGAGAAATTATAAAAGCTTGAAATACTGGAGAAGTAGCATCTTGCTTGAAAAAGAAAATGTGTAGAATGTGTAGAGGAAGCTGTTATAGGGGTGCTCAAAACTGTAGCCAAGCAATGCTGATGATTTCCCTGAACTGCACAGCAGATCCTATGGTGTGGGTAGGGCCATAGTGCAAACCCATGGCAGATGTCCTCTTCCATGGTTCTGGATCCCAAAGGCTCATCACCATCCTGCTCCGCACAGTCCTGCTTGTGTCAGATCTGTGAAGGTACTGCTTGTCTGAGTGCTCTCAAAGACAGGAAAGTGTTGGGGTTTTAGGCCTCCATCAGTTACAACTGCGACTGAAAATAGCAATGGCCAGTGCTTGCAGAGCAGCCTGCTAGTTCTTAAAGTTAAGCAGTGTGAATTTCCCCATGTCCAGCACCTATTTTGCACAAATTCATGCAGAAGGTTTACAGTGAATCATAGAATCAAGTTTTACCTTTCCTTTAGTCCTGATTTAACATCAAGCTCCAAGACTTTTGAGGTTTTACCTTTAAAGCACAATGCAACTTGTACATGCACATACACCTGAGCTTGGGCTGAACTAGCTGGGCTCTATTAGCTATGCTTGCCAGAGAAAAATGCTGCTCTAAAGCAGCTAAAGCCAAGATAACTGGTATAACTTGTATTTGTTATCGCCGAATGTCCCCCACACTGTGCTTTCTCTGCACACCCTGTTTGGATTTTCCAGCTTTCCTCGTCAGTGACATGAGGAGCTCCCCATTGCTCCCATTTTTCCATCTCCATCATCTCCATTTCTTTACAGTGGTCTTATTAGCATCTAAAACAACTAAGAAGAAATCCTAATGGCTAAGACAGGTGAAATCACAGTTTAATGATTCTAAACTATAGAGTTGTAATAGGCACCCTGGAAGGAGGAGGGAAAAGGTCAACCAGGAAACATAGTCTATAGTAAGACAATATTGTAGCAATATTTCAGACATTTGAGTAGCTTATCTAGCTATTTTAGGATGACGGAGAGAGTCTACATTATATTAAATAAAATAAATGTGACTTTCATCTGGTCTGACAAAATATGTAATTTTCTTTCCACTTAACATCAGCTGCAGATTACACCACCACTGCTTGGAAACTGGAATACTGTATATATAAAAACAAGAGTTTCTCCCCAAAGATGCTCAGGATGGCACCCTTAGAATATATTCCCTTTGTATGGTTAAATCACATGGGTACTGAAGTAGCTCCTGCACTTGAATATGTTTGCTGTTGCTTAGTGCAGGTCCTTCAGGAAACATAAATTTCTCACATGGACGGTCCTCTGTGTACATCGTTAGTTCTGTAAAAAAACCCAAATGACTGGGTTTTCATCTAGTGAAAGAGGCTGGTGATGGTTTATGCCATTGTACAAAATTGAAACAAAATTCAACTTTTAACACAAATACTGTAACAGAAACAGAACAACACAAAAGATTTATCTCCTGCAAACTATTACCAGGTGAGACATTTATTTTACAAAAATATCTTCATAGACTCTATCCAGGTGGACCTGGATCAATTGACCTGAGGATCAATAAGAAAAAAAAATCAGTTCATATAATTGTTCTGCTGTGGTGCAGTTTTTTGCCTCTTTGACAACTGGGATGTGGGGTACTTCCTTGGTTTTGTTTTCTCTGACTAGAAAATCAGATATTAGAGAGCATAGACTGTATGTTTGTATTTGCACCCTGTAAAGATTTGAGAGTGATTTGTGGTTAATATTAGATGGATGTTTTTCCAAGTGGTAAACTGACAGTAACCAGCCTGAGAGTCTGTTCAGTTGGCTATTACTGCGGCTGTGGCACGTTATTTCATATTAAGGGATTTCTGAAAGCTATACTAATTTTACGAAGTACTCGAGAAGCAGGGCTGAAAACCAATAATTTCCTTAGCTTTTTGTTGAAACTGTCGTTAAAATGCAGAGGATAAATAAACCCCTGTGTTCAGGCTAAAATGTCTGGATCCTTGTCTGCCTGCATTCTCTTTAAATCTGAAAGTAATTCTCCTACTTGAACTTCTATTTTATTTGATTAGTCATAGGACTGGGGTTTTTTTTGCTTAATTTTGTTTTAGTAAACTGATGTAGAAATTTTTAAGCATGCTCATGCTTGAGAGAGTTTTGGGACAAAATTCAGACTTCGTGTGAGTGGACACTTCACTCTGGGTCTGACCCTGGCCTAGGCAGCAGCAGCATGAATTTCTGTCAGGCACTGAAAGATGTTCATGTCACGCATAACTATTTGGAAAGGTTTCTCCTCAAACTATCTAGAGCGCTCAAATTCAGAGGCCAATGTCCTCAGTGCCCTGGTGTGATTTACCAGATCAGCAATTCAGATATTGAAATATTTCCTACAAAATATTCTTAATAGTTATGATATAAGAAATTGTTATAATAATTATATTTTTGATAATATTTATATCCTTCGTATTTAGGATAGCGGACTTTGTTATAAATACACACTTGTCTGGACAGAGAAGAAACTGTTCTGATGGGAGATGGGTCTGTATGTATGAACATTGTACATAACAGCATCTCCTGAGCACATGCATGGTTCCTGCTAATCCTCTTCAGGCATGAGCTTCTTAAGGTACAAACACTGATAGAAATTACACTTGTTTTGGCTAGAAACAAAATACAATAATCTAGGATCATAAACGTGATATGTAATTCTATTATTTGAAAACAACATGTTGAATGAGCAACTCAGTGTAATAGAAGGTAAAAAATGTTAATATGGTGTATTTTAGTCTCACCCCACAAAGGCAATTTGTAGAGAAATGTGCCTTCGGACCAAACATGTTTTCTTCGATACATGATAAATGTATCATACTGATATGGTTCCAAACTCACGTGGGCCAGGTCATGCACACTATATTTATGGAAGTGTTCAGGTGACTGCCCTAAAATTATGTGCATTCAAAAAGGAAGTATCAGCTTGGTGACACTCAGAAAACAGATCTTTCTCTTTGTTGTGAAGTTTTCCACCTAAGGAATGAAGATTGCACTTTTCCAGCTCTCTGTATATAAAATTAGTTTAAGAGGTGCTCACATACCATTGTTGTAGAAGCTGTGGGATTACATAGACTGTAAATTCAGAAGACACCCTGGTTTACCAATAGCATAAGCCCACAGATTCAACTAGATGGATTATTTCATCTTCTGATGTGCCTGCAAATACTGCCATAATAAAACCTTAACTTCTCTGCTACTCTGTCTCAAATTATGGAGAAAAATATTTTTAAATATAATGTACTGCTTCTATTTTATGCTACTAATTTCATTTTGCATTCTACTTAAAAAAATCCCAAAAAACTCAATTGGTCAGTGAAACTAAAACTGTTCTGTCAGGAGGGCTTTATATATTGCAGATCAGCTCAGGGCAAAAGGGTAACTGTCAGTATTGTCTGTCATTCTATAAATATTGTAACATGATGGCTATCTTATTTTTACTGGACAGTTAATGAATGTTAATGAATGTGAAAAGTGTTATCTGCAGCTGTCATTTTCTGGTTTGGGGCTTTGGTTTTTTTTTTAATAACACGCTGTTACCCAAGTGAGTATTTATAACAAATAACATACAAATGTAAATGTCTTTTTAAGCTGATAAAGAATTCCAATAGAATTATAGAATCATAGAACCATGTAGGTTGGAAAAGACCCTTAAAATCATCAAGTTCAACTGTTAACCCTACACTGGCAAGTCCATCCCTAAACCACATCCCTAAGAACCTCATCTATACATCTTTTAAACACCTCCAGGGATGGTGACTCCACCACTTCCCTGGACAGCCTGTTCCACTGCCTGACAGCCATTTAAGTGAAGAATTTTTTCCTAATACCCAATCTAAACCTGCCCTGGCACAACTTGTGACCATTTGCTCTCATCGTATTGCTTGTTACTTGGGAGAAGAGACCAACACCCTACAGGCTACAACCTCCTTTCAGGTAGCTTTAGATAAGATCTAGCCTCAGCCTCCTTTTCTCCATACTAAAGAAACCCAGTTCTTTCAGCTGCTCCTCATAAGATTTGTCCTTTAGACCCTTCACCAGCTTTGCTGATCTTCTTTGGACACACTCCACCGTCTCAATGTCTTTCTTATAGTGAGCAGCTCAAAACTGAACACAGGATTTGATGTGCATCGTAATGTGGCCAAATATAGAGGAGTGTCTTGATTTCAGAAATGCTTACTTATCACTTTTTCTGCCTCTTTGCAGTCAGCACCTGGAGATGGACTAAACCAAAATGATGGCTAATTTGGAATAACCTGATTTTTAGATATGTGTCCCTCTGGCTCCCCAAGACTGGGGGAAGTCCCAACAGGTTATGCATTTGGGAGGCTCTGGCCAGTGGTGTGGTGCAGAACAGCACATACCCAACACTTTCAGATTGGCCAAGGAAGAAGCAAGGCAGTAGATAACAGAGCACCAACTGAGAAGGGATTTTTAACTGCAGTTTTGGCTTTTGGCATCTGAAGTCTATCTAGCTCCTGCCTGAGACACCCAAGTCTCACTTCAGACCTTTCCCTAAATTTCTTTTATATTTAGAAGGAAAAGGCAATGGCTAAGTGAAACCCACGTTGCTGGCTCAAGTATCAGTTCCTTTAAACATTTGGTTACTTCGTGTCTGCCCCTAAAGAAATCTGACTTGTACTCTGGTGTTTGTCACTCTGCCACAGCCATTAGAAGCAAAAGGCAGCCGAAACCTCAGAATTTAACCTGG
This sequence comes from Pampusana beccarii, assembly GCA_013399365.1. Lineage (NCBI taxonomy): Eukaryota > Metazoa > Chordata > Aves > Columbiformes > Columbidae > Pampusana > Pampusana beccarii. The sequence goes on from VWYH01006478.1 coordinate 276,438, forward strand.
AGCCTTTTAGAAAAGGAAATTTGGATTTATTCCACTGGAATTAGGACAAAGCCAGATACTGAGATGAGCTGGACTGTAAAACCTGTGAAAGATAGAGTATGTTGAGAATGGTAGTTTCAGCTCAAAGTTTCTTATAATTAATTATTCATGACCCTGGACTTTTAAGAAGATTCTGATTCTTTTATTTATGACATGTAACTTTAAGGATTAAATTACAGAAACTTTCAGTGCTTACAAGTTCTCACTGTCCCTCATAAAAGATTTTTTCTTTTATTTTAAAGATAAGTTAATTAAAAGTCTTTTGAGAATCTGGTGGCTTCTAATGCTGCTTAAATGGAAGCTGATGCTTTTGTAAAAGGTCTTTTACAGTGAGGTAAAATACACAGGACACGAAGTAGGAAAAGGACAGGTTCTGATTTTAGGTGTCCTGAAATGTATAAACTCTCTGGACTGCGTTAAAATGAGTCTGGAAATCTAGGCTGGGATCTGGCCCTACTGCACATGGCATCAGGCACTTAAGTTTGGCAGACGGCCTCTCTCTGGAAGATGGCAGACCTTTCCTCCTCGGCTGCCTGTAAAGGGCACATAGGCATTCACTTCAGATCTAACTTTCAGACAGCTGAGAGAGACACATTTCTGGTTAATTTACAGCAATAGCCCTTGAAATCTTCCAGAGACTGACTTTATGACTTCTCAATTATTTTTTGATCTGCGAGCGAACCGATGTGTATATGGAAGAAAACATGTTTGGTCCAAAGGCACGTTTCCCATGTCAGAGACAATGCCAGATCTAGAAAAGCACATCTGAAGATTAATGTGTCAATGGTATAAACCTTACAGGGAGATTTGCATGCCTGACGTCGTAGGTAAGAAGCTTCATGTCACTGGTGACCAGGCTGTAGAAACTTCATTCTGAAGGTGGGGGGAAGAAGAACAAACAACGGTTTGTTTTGTTTTGTTTTGTTTAAAAAAGAAAAGGAAAACAACAAAACAGAACCAAATAAAATGGCCACGTGTGAAAGATTTCTACAACTCATACTTACAAACTTCTGCCCTGTATTTGAGAGAGCCCTATGCTGACGTAGGTACCAAATATTTGTGTATGTGAATACTATTTACAGGTTTTCCTAAGCAAATAATCTGTTTTGTGAAAAGCAGTTCGTCAGTGGTTAGCTTTCTCATTAGTTTTGAAAGAGAGCAGATCTATTGAATTAAACTCAGACCTGCTGGGAAGATCACATTGAACTGAAAGTGACTGTACCATTAAATACCTTCCTGCAGCTGAAGGAACAGCTCTTGGGTGAGGTGGCGGCTGGCAACTAACATGGGGGGTACACTTAGGAGACCAGGAGGGCCTTTAGTTGTGGAACAACTGCATTATGCTTAGATGGCCTGGAACTTAGTCCTGCAGCATGCAACAGATGTGTACAGTATTTCCCTGTAATAACACACTGTGTGGTGAACTACTCACACAGACACAATATCAAGACACATTTTGGATATCTGTGATCAGTGAGCGGATCGTATCACTGATTTCGAGACTGCTCATCCACTCTGTTTTTTTCATCAAATATCATTTCTGGACTTGTTTCCTGGGGAGGGTTCTCTACTTTCTGTTTTAGACCTCCAGCTCTAGTAGCTTCATTTGAGGATCATTTCATCAGAGGAAGAAGTATCAGGTTTCTGCGTAAGCTATTAGGAATTGGCTTTAGCTGAAGCTGTGAACAGAACATGGAAAGTATGGTTTGTGGAAGCTGACTGCAATGGTTCCCTCGTGATAGTGAAGAGGTGATAACAACAGATAAAAAGTGGTCCAGAAACAATGAGCAATAGACTGGGAGGTGCTTTCAGAACTTGAGAGCAAACAGCTGCTTGTTGAACTCACTGAACTCATGTTTTTGTATCCCTTTCTGGTGCAGAAAAAAACCATCCCAAGTTATTAGTACAGGTCTCCTGCAAACTACCAAGATCTGGAATATACCTTTCCATGTGTGTCAGGTGAATTCCTCTTCTATAGGGAATGAAGTGGGAATAGAACTGCCACCTCTTCTCCTCCTCTAGTTGTGAAGGGCCAAGGAGAAGTTGTGATATGTGAAAAATGTTTCTTCAATCAACAGAAATATGGGCATGAGATGTGAAAGCGGGAAACATCTTACCAAACTCAAAACTGGCAGGAACGTGTACGTATTTCAGCCTGGTTCCTAAGCTGTTTTTCTGGAAGTATCATGCAAGACTGTTGCAAAACAAACAGGATTGTTAATCTAAATCAATATTCTCCCAGTTCTTGACACTTCATGAATAACTACGGGAGGAGGTGAGCTGCCTTGCCCACCCCTCTGGCACAGTCACACGCCGCCTTGGCAGGAGCTCCCCCTCCATGCAGACAGTGAAGGACAGCCTGCACCACCTCACCGCCTGCACCCAATAAAAAGTATCACCACCTCATCGTCTGAGGGCTTCGCCCATGAATTGCCCTCTGGGGACCCCCATGGCAGCTGCTGCACAGAAGCCACCAGTGCACTCCACTTTTACTACTACTGAGGGCAAATTCCCTTGAAGGTTTGGGCTTGGCAGGGTGCCACTCATTGACTCAACATCACTGTTTCAGCACGCGGTTCTGCTGCTGTTTCGTTAGAGCACGTGTGTGGGCAGTGTATGTGTTTGGATCCTTTCTGTTTTTCTGTTCATTTTCTTTTGATCATATAAATCAATATTTTGTACTTGTTGATATTTTCAACTTCCATCAGTAATTGCAATGGTATAATGAGATAATCGATAGCCAGATCTCTTTTGTTCTGACTGAAATTTATGTCCAGTTATCTACAGCTCCTCTCAGTTCCTTTTTGGTACAAATCCCTTTGCTTAGACTTGGGCCAAAGTATTTTTTTTCTGGAAAACAATGAAGGAAATGGTCCTGCCTGCCTCTTTTTGACAAAAGATAATTGGAAGATACAAGATTTCTGACTTTACTAAAAGGTATCAAACTTTTTGTGAGTATTCCTTTTGGTTTTGATGAACTTTGAATGGATAATATTTGTTCAACTTCATTCATATGCAGTCATTTGTATTGTTTGTTCTCTATATGAGATCTCTACTTGCTGTTGAGCTTCAAAAGTGGTTATTGTGAGGAAAGGTATTTGTGGAACATACTTATACATTAACTTATTTATTTTAGTTACAAGAGAATGATTCAAAAATGGTGGGGGGTTTTTTGATTGGTTGGTTTACCTTTTTTTTTTTTTTTTTTNATTTCTTTATGAATCAAATTCTTATTTGGCTTCAGCCCCTGCAGAAACCTTGACCAAATGCCCATATTAAATGTTTGGATTAGATTTTAAAATTCCCCCTAAGAATACAGCTTTTACACATGAACACTCAGGTTTCAAGAAACATCACTTTGTCTATCTCATTTCAAAACGGAAAGTTGTATGCAGACACCTGGAAAAGATTATTTCCAAAATGACACAAAACTGGAAAAACTTATCACTGTGTACTCAGAGAACTCCTTTTTGTCTTAAATGGACAACAAATTTTGTGCCCATTAACATTAAATTATATCTGTGTGATGTGCAAACTTAATCGTTCCAAAATAAATCAGCAGAATAAAAGTGGAGATTAGAACAATAGCTAACAAGACAACTGGATACTTACAAAACAAATCTGTATTTTTGTCTCCTGTAACGTTTAATTCCTGCCATACACTGTTTCCTGTTGTCATCGTTTACGACCTTGTGTCTTTTTTGATTGTGAAATATATAGGTTTGGAACCTGTCTTTAAAATTTTGCAGGCCGCCGTGGATGTCAGTGGTTCTGTATAAATATGGCAATATATTTGTGGCTGTTTGTACCTTCATGGTTGTTATTATTGTATCCCCAGGCTGAGATTTTAAAAGCACAGTAACCAACAACAGCAACAGCTGAGGAAAATAACCCCTCTTCCCTCACCTTTCAGGGCTGACCTTGCTAGCTGCCAGCCCCATCCAGTAAATATATTTGTACACTCATGGCAGTTATTAAAATATTAAACAATAAAAAGTATCCATATAAACTCTCATTTGTATGTATACATATGTATAGTAACCATTCCTTTGATTGAAGGTACAAAATGGGAAATTTCAGGTCATGAACAAAAAAGCCAGTAGTGGTAAACACATGAAACGGAACTACAAGCCCCGGGAATGTAACCTAATAAATGAATAATGAAACAGCCAGACAGATAACAAGGGCTTTTTCTCAGAGCTCTGCAACTCACACAACTTAATCTTTGTAAGGGAGGGAAGTGTTGCAAATGCTGCCTAGTATTTTTTCTGAAGCTCACATCCTCTGCAAAAAAAACTAGTAACCATGCTGGAGTGATTAGTGATTGTACCATGAAATGGCTTGGATTTGCTCATCTGGCTTCAAGTTCAGAGGAATGACCAACAAGCTGACTTATGTTCTTAACAGTGTAGACCCAAAAGGGTTCGAGCAGATGTTGCAGGCTTACTCCAGGCAAATACATGAAGTTTTGTGGTTTCTCTTAAGTGTTTGCTAATATTTACCACATTGCAAAGTCAAATGTCCTTTCTCAACAGAGCTGACTATTCATAATACAATACAGATGATTTAATCTGTGGTTTGGACTTTCAGTTTCTAGTAGAGCTGTGTAAAGTCTGAGCTGCTCCAACCTGCAGTATATTGACATACAGAACAAAGAAAGGCCAAAAATCCCAATCAGTTCCAAGCCCTGAAACTCTTAATGTTCATACCTCCATGGCTCGTTTATATTGTGGTGCTGTCTATGACTCTGTGTGTGTCTGTGTGCAACTATGACGTTTCTCCTTCAAGTCCATAACTGAATGAAGTGGGAGGCTTTTTAGTAAAGTTTTTGAGTAATTAAGGCAAGTACAGTTTCAGAATTAGAGGCATCAGCATCTTGACTATATTTAATTCTGTTACTTGCATCAAAATGTTGGTCCAGACCCCTCTCTTATTTGTGACTCATTTATAAAAAAAAAAAAAAAAACAAACCTGCTAACTTTTAATGTTGAAAATATTATTTGAAATTCACTACCAGGTAGTTTTAATATGATCATTATTTCTTTCAAAGCTAATCTAAGTTCTATTTGCAATCCTGACCATATTGAAATCCTGAAGAGATTTTTTTTTTCCTTCCCCCAGAAAACGGTTTTATTCCAAAAACGTGAAGTTCTTGAAGAACTCAAATCCCTTTTGAATTTGGTGAGTGCTTCTGGACAAAAGCACTGGGTGACAGAAACTTTAGAAAACTCTAAACAATTTGTTTGACATCTGTAAACAATGAATTTTAATTGTCTTTGCTTGAAAAACTGTTTTCATTAATAAATGAAGACAGAAGCCTGAGAGATTTGAGAATCACTAACAATACACTTTGTGTCAGAAGAAATACCTCTGCTGACAAAAAATGTATTATGAGGTTTTTTTGGTTTAGCAAAACAAACAATGGGTTCTGGTAGACTGGAGATTATTTTGCTTTCTTTTTTTTTTTCTCAGTTTGGACTGAGAACCAAAAAACAAAAGAAAAAAACAAAAAACCCAAAAAGCAACAAACCAAAACCAAATTAATTTAATATATAGCACTATTCCTGAGTAACTCCCAGAACGAAGCAGAATGAAATGAAGTTTCTATCTTGGTTGAAATGCTGGTCCCTTTGAAATCAATGGCAGAATTCCCACTGAACTCAGTGGGATCAGACTTTCACCTTCATCATTAACTCACAGCTCAGTTTTCCTTCATCATACATTGCAGAAGTGAAGGAGGGTTCTTTCTGGTCAAATCCCTGCTAGTGAATCTGTCCCAAGAGAAACATGCAATACACACTTTGCCTTTCTGTCCTAAAAGAGCACTTGAAAAAGCACATTTCTCCAGCTATTATAAGGCATATGGGCGTTTTCAAACGAATCTTGATGTCTTTGTCTATAGTAAAGCCTGTTTAAGATGTTAATAATTTTTGACAAGCACTTCCCTCGTGTCTGGATTTTGAAAGGAAAACCTAGAGCATAAAATGGCCTTGTTCTAGTCATGCAGTGGATTGAAACCAGCAGAAGCTGATAACAAACAGCTTTTCTCAAAATGTAAGTTTGGTTTTCTTTCCCATGGATTTCTACTTTGTCTTGTGTTGCAAACTGGCAACACTATTTAAAAAGTCAGAAGAAAAATCAAACTTGGAACATTCCCTTAAATACTAACGCAGTGTTCAATCTTTTTTTTGCATCAGCTATACTTTCTCCCTGACATCCAAAGAGTAAGGTTCAAAAAATTATCTTGTAAAAAAAGTTTTTGGAAAGCTTTGTTTAAAGCATGGAGCAAAACTACCCGAAGGGGGAGTCTGCACCCTGGAAGGTCAGGGCAGCTATTTCCCATTGCAGGGCAGCCCAGCATCACCGCACTCTCCCCCGCCACCGCGCCGCTTTCTTCTGTTTATTGAGTCAATGGCAAGTCATAGGAAATATCCACTTTTCACTCAGGTATGAGAACAAAGCAGCATTAATTAGATCGTAGTTTCATTTATGCGCAGCTTCAAGACTGTGACTTACGTGAAAGTTTTTGAAAATTCATCTGGTTTTATGACAGAGTTGGGAATTCAATGAATTTCCTAGGACTAACAAGTCATTTTATGTTGTCGAGCCATGTTAGCTGAGCATGAGCTCTTTGTTACCAGAATTTGACTGTATGTCTGAGTCTTTGGATGCCTAAAAATAAATGGTAGTGTTGTGTGTCTTTCTATCTTACAAAACATATTGTTGTGCAAGAGCAAAACATTTTAGATTCAACCTGATTAAAAAAGGGCATCTCCATCCCAGCAGATACATTTGAGAGAGTCATTCTAGTCTTTTGTGAACAGCAGGGACATAGTCAGTGTGGTGAATGGGGCAGTGGGACTCATCCTAACCTAAAGACCTGCAAACAGGTCCTGATCTGCAATGACAATGTTGATGAGATCTACACTGACGGTGACGGAAGCTGAGGCTCCTTGCACTCAACCTCTGGGTACCCTTTGAACATGGGGAAGAATTTTTCACTTTCATTTTGTCTGCTGGTGTTCTCCAGGGCAAAACTCAAATTAGGTTGAGACATTTATATTGTTTTGAACTTATTATCCATATAATCGTGTATTTCACTAATTTTATGCTGCTATTACATGTACATTGTTCAGGTCTTTCTTATAGTGAATTTATTATTCATTTACTCGTGGTAATACAGATTTCTGTTTTTAAGTAAAATCTCTTTCTGCTTCTGATTGGAGACTCTCAAGGGAGGCAAAGCTCTCACCTTAAACCAAACCAAATTAGTAACACAAGTTTCTAATAGATCATTAAAAAAAAAAAAAAAAAAAAAAAAAAAAAAAGCAGCAAATAAAAGAAAGTGAAGAAGTTCTAGCTTCACATTGAATGATAAATTTATTGGTGAAAATGCTAAGAGGGCATGAGACATCCTACAACGAGAGAGAAAACAGTTACAGGACTAAGCAGAACATTTCTTTGATATGGCATATTAAAGGACAATTTCAGTTTTGCTACAAGTCACAAATTTAAAAGTGTTTATATATCTTCTATCACATCTTTTCTCCACCTTTCCTGCCAGACCAGGCTATCCCTTCTTCCCATTTTCTGCTGCAGCAGTGGCCAGGCTTTTCCTTTTCACTTGCTCTGGCAGCTGCAGTCCCACCCTCATCTCTGCACAGAGCACACAGTGATTACATATGTCTATTGCAAATTATCATTTTCCCTTCTGCCTCCCAGCTACAAATTCCCATCACAGTATAGCCCTCTTTAAATCTCCTCTTTATTGAGTTTCATCGGCATAAGGCCATTGTTAATACATCTGTTTGAAATAAAAAACAATTTCCCTGTGTCTGCCACCTCCTCTCCACTACAGTTTCACCCGATCCCAGGTTCCAGCCATGATTAGCCAGCACACATGTGTTTCAAATAAAAACTATCTTCTCTTCACACACACCCCCTCCTTCTCCCAGATGTGGATGTCCCTACTGCGTTATCCTCATTCGTAACTCTTCTGCCTTGTTTTCAGCCGTGCTCTCTCATCGCTGTCTTCCCCCTACTTAGTATTTGCTTATGGATGTTTAGAATCTTTCTTTCAAAGAAGCAGCTCTAAAAAGGCTAAATAAATGTCACAGTTTTCATATTAGATGGGGAAACTAAAGACTGAGGAGTCAGAGAAATTTGCTGAGTGCTCCAGAGGGGGCACAGGAGGCTTGGAAATGGGAACGGGGACCAGATTCTCAACTGGTGCAAACTGGAGCTGGAAATCAAGGTCTCTTGGCTAATAGGCATTTGCCCTTGTGCTGGATTGTTCTTCCACCCTTTTTCAAAGATTTTGCTATTTCAGAGACAGGCAGCTTTGGGAAGTGCTACTTACCAGTGGTTTATACATTAGACTTAGGGTGGGTCAGGGAGGTGGTGGGTTTCAGACCTACAGGCATGGCATACCCTAAGGGATGGTGACTACTCCAGGAAAGCTGTCTGACCCCATTCTGTTGGTGCACGCTAGTGTCCATCCCACAGTAAATCACAGGTGGATGTCAATAAGACTAACTAGACAGGCAATTTAGATCAGGTTTTGTACTTTTAAATCCTTCCCTCTTCTTGTCTGCTTCTTTAGTTTTGTAATGATTACTTGTATCTGCAAAAGGAAACTATTCATCAAATATAACATCAAACATGTTCAGATTCAGGCAGCTGCCTGTAGGAAGGATGACGGGACAGAGCCACCTCCAGCCCTCGGTCCCTGAAGGATGCAATATTTGGCCTGTGACTGCAGAGAGACTTTAGGAAGACCTGTTGCCTAAAATTAGATAGACCAGTGTTGGCAAGCCCAAAGGAAGGAAAACCAAATGTCTAAATCCTAGTCCTGGAAAGTGGATAACGAAGGGCCAGGTGCTGATTTGGACCTCTCTTAGGTGGCCTAGGGAGGAGAGCAGAGATCATTTGTTGCATCTCTTTATCAGATTATACCTGGCTTCTTGTGTATTTCATTCCTGTTGTTTTATATCAAGACTGCGATTTTGAATAGCCAAAGACATCCTTTCAGCTGTGCCTGTTATTCAATGGCCAGGGATAGTCCTACATTTCTGAGAGATCATGGGCCCATCCTTGCTCCCATCTGAGCAGCAGATGTCTTGTGCGTGTCCCTAGTTTAACCCAGTGGGGCTCTGGGTTATTTCCCTGGCTGCTTGTACCTCTTACAGCAATTATTCACACCCAAACTATGTTTCAATCTACTCTACAAAAGCTCTGTTCTCAACACTGAACTGCTTTCCCTTCTTTTGGCTGTGCTGCTATTAACATAACTAGAACATGACAGTGCAGACAGTCCCTACACTTCCTTGTGTTTATATTGCATCGTGTTGCCAACCCCAGCTACTAAAAATTATGGGTTGTCCTCCAAAGCACTACCAACACAAAAGGATTAATTAGCAAGCAGTTGTGCTTGTTTGCCTGACTTGCCTCTGGAGTCAAGATTTTCAGCTTTCCTTTGTGCCTGTAGTGTCTAGAAATGTAATTTATTTTTTTAATTATTCTTCTTTTTGTAAATGAAAACTAGAATTCTAATTTAATCTGTTGTTTGGGGGATGTGGTGCTTTAGGAAGGAAGCACATCCATTGTCATGGGTATCACTAAATACTTAGAAGAGTTTGGAACATGTTGCAAGACTTAGACGGTTGTTTACAAAGCAAAATTTGTACATACACCAGAAAACATTCCACCAAAGGTTAAAGTTGCTGGTCATTTGTGTCACTTGCTAAATGCCATTTCCTAAAGAAAAGCATACAGAGCTTAGAGTTTTGGTTTTTTGTTTTTTTCTAAAACATTATTCTGAATAAAACTGTCTACAGTATTGACAAGTTGTTTATGTCTTAAATATTTTTTCTATTGTGAAATAAGTTTATTTAATTTTAAAATAATTTCCCACAACAGACAAAAGACTGCAAGGAGGCCAGTTAACATGAAGTAGATAGACAGGAAGCACAGTATCAGAAAAAGATCTTTCAGACCATGTTGGTAAAAACGTACGTGGGTTTCTGATTTTGCTTTTATTTTCTTTATGACCTTTGCGGTTCACAGACTCACAATAATTAAAATATGTAAATCTTAAAGATTTTAATTTAGACACAATTTATCTCACAAAAAACTGAAGTGACTCAGAAAATCTGCCCCAAAATTGCAATAACACTTCTGCAAATATTGTCTTGATCTTCTGCAAAAGTATAGTAGCACAGATATTTTACCACAGTGAAATCTCAGACCTGAATTGCGGGAATGCTTGAACAAAGGTACATAATTTTCTGATTAAACCTCTAAACCAAAAGGAAACAAGGGAGTTATACTAAATGTTGAAACCTCAATATGTTTCCATAGACATATTCTGTATTTAACACTTGATTTCTGCAAACGTGGTAAACCATAAAGTGAAAGAATATAGAAGAAGATTTTGGATACTGCAAAATCCCTTACTTGAAGCAGTTCAAACTAGATAATTAGCCCAGCTTTCATATAAAGCTGCAATCCCCAGCCTATGACATATTGGCCATTTGTTTCCTCTGTGACTATCTTGAGAGCGCTTGTTCACCAAGAAATAGAAAAGTGAAAGCAAGGCTGGCGTGGAGAGTAAGGTGAGATGCATCTCCAACCTGTTTTACTGAATGCCTGAGGCAATCCCAGGGAGCACTGATAAATATCTGGTACCATCAACACATGTGAACTGCTGTAGACTATGGTTTTAGAGGGAATGTTTGAACAATGGTCGTCTCCCTCCCTCCCTCCCTCTTTCAATAAAAGAGAAGGTGCTGTGGGGAAGGCAGAACTTAACTCTCACAAATGATTGTTACAAAAAAAGAGTATGTTAAATGTGGGGCCTAACTTGAACACTCCTTAGGCTGGATCTGCCCCTATGGCCTAAACCAAACTGGCTACAAATAAACTGTATTTGTCTGAAGCAGCAGAACCTGACTTGCCTCTCTGCCTCCTTCACATTCCCCTGCCCAACCAGCCTAAAAAGCAAAAGGTGTCTCCAAGGGCACATAATGAGAGAAGATCAAATCAAAATCCGAGATTGTTCTGTTGCTGTTGTTCTAAAAGGGCTTAGACAAGAACATACGATAGATGGTCTCTGATGAATTTACAGCACACAATCCACTCTCGGATAACCTGTGGTTTTCCAGGTGTTGACCAAGATGGACAGTTTAATCTTAGGTATAAACTAATAATAAAGACCAAGTTAATACTGTATTTTCTCTTTGTTGCTGTAAAGTAGAGGAAAGTGTCATTTTCCTTTTCTGACTTGTTTTCTGTAGATTCTTGAAGTTTTTTGTATGCACAATGAAGGCTGTGAGGATGTCTTTCACAAACAAACATTTTTTTAAATCTTGCTCTTATGTACAATTTTCTCACAGAATTACTCAGGCATTTAGCCTGTGTAATGGTTCTTGGCTCGCTGTCCATCCACCCTTCATGGGCAGGGGTGTAGGCATAAGGCTCTGCCTTCCTGGCCCTGAAAAGTTAGGGATAACACCGATGTAAACACATGAACCCGCTGAAACTGCAGATTTTGAGGGAAATATGACTGGAAATGTTACACTTTCATGCAAAATGCTTACTTCTCTCCAAGAGTGCATGTGTGTGTGCATTTCCTAAGCTCTGCTTCCAAAATCAGTGCTCATGAGTGAGCTCCTCAGAGCTCTCTTTATAATACTACGGAAAAGCAAATTGCGGGTTTAGCTCATTTGTTGTTCAAAGAATTGTGAACTGAATTGCAGCTGCAATGCTGAATACTTTTCTGACTTTTACCTCTGCAAGAACAGAAAGCTTCTTGGGATCCGATCAAAAGGCAAGAAAGCAAAGCAAGACTTGCAGAAGTCAGAATTTGCCTCAAACCATATTTTATTTTTTACTGCTGGAAGTGACACATCAGCAGGAACCAAAAATAACATGACCATACAGTCTGACTTTCAAATCCCAGCAGATTTTGCAGGCCTGATGGTAGAAGTGCTTTATCTGAAATCACTACTTACAACATTCCCTCATTGGTTCTGCAGTAGAATTATGAGAAGTAAATATGTGCAAGAACACACATGTGTGCACCATGTAGAATGTGTGCTGCAGACTTTGCATGATCAGCAAAGATTTGGCAGATATCAACCACAACTGCTTCCTCTTCACAAGTCTAATGGTGACCTTGCCTTTTGTATTCCAACCATAATTGTAATGTATTAAAGAGCTGTGCCTTTAGGCTTGAAGGCATGAATATTTTCATATTGATCCCTATATTTGATTCCTCTCCAGTTAGTCCACATATATGCAGCTGGTTTCTTGGCTGGATTCTCTGTTCTTCAATCAAGTGGAAATATTTCACTGAACTTTTCTCACAGTTGAGCAGTTCATATGTGTCCTTCAAAATGTGTACTCTCTGTCTGGAGCCACTGATAATTAATAAGGATTAAACTGTTGCAGAAGCCTTTCTGCAACTGGTATTTCTCTACCAATCTGTCTGTTTTCTTTGAACTAGTACTTTGCTGCCAATTTTTCTTAAAATTGACAAGTGATTCAAAAATTAGCTGTGGGGATAGACACACAGAGTATGATCAGGTAAGTCTTATTCTTTTAGGAGGCTGGACTAAAATGACGTGATATCTCAGTATGCTAAATGCACATCTTTCTTCCTACATGGGAGCAGCTATCCTATTCTCTCTGTACCAGGATCTTTCAAGATGTGTGCACACAGCTGCTAACAACATAATCAGGTGGAGGGAATGTTTTATACAATACAGTGTGGCATTTCTTCATATTGACTGGTCTTGTTGCTATTTGTGCAATTTTACCAGTTGCAAGCCTTCTGTGGTCAAAAACTAGGCAATTCTCACACATAGTTGTTGCAAGATGTTTTTGGACCATTTCACGCTCAGGAGATGTAATGAGTCTTGGAAATCACTTCACCATTCTCAATCTGTTTGAAAGTTAGACTTCTAATCCAAGGTAATAATCAAGGCTTACTCTATAGTCAAGAAATAAATACCTCCAGAAAAGTCACTTATCCTAAGACTAACAAGTAGTGCTATCAGCGTAGAGTGATAAATTTTCAGACCAGTTAGTCCCATCTCTTTCTTTCCCCTGTCTTGAGAGGAAGCTTAGATAGGCAGAATTAATTGAGATGAAATCTGAGCCTTGCTGACTTCCTTGGGAATTGTTCATGTCCTGTCCCAGGTACCTGGAGAGTCCACAATGCTGAATTGCTTGGTGGTTGAGCGATGCAAATATGTATCCACTAGAGGCTATGATATGACCACAACAAATTCCTTTCCATCAGTGAGAAAAGCGCGGTTTTAAAACAGACAGAAACCAAATATTCTTTTCATGTGGCTAGTCATTTGTCTTCCAGTCAGAAAATCAGGGGGTTTGTGGTGTTGCTTCGTCATTGCATTGGCAGAGGCTTCCTTTGGTCTTCATTGCTGTTTTCCAAACCGCTATCAGAGACGGGCGAATAACATTGTCTTAACAGCAGGAAATAGTGCATCAAAACTGATATTGCCTTATTTCTCTTTAAGTTACTATGTACTGACGAGTGACAAACTGCAGAGAAAACATGGTCTCCATGTTCTCTGACAAGGAGTGCTGAAATATTTGACAAGCTTCAGTCAAGCCAAGCTGTTTTCTTCATTTTGAAGCCAACTTGCCAAGCAATCTTCTAACACTGCGATATTTTATGTAGGATTCTTCAGTGTAAGAAAACGTAAAGTTCAGTGCTAAGTTGTACCAGTCCTCTCTGCTATTTTGCTGTAACAACAGGCAATGTTGAAGTTCTCGGCTTTACAGTCACTCATCAAAGATTCTCTACCATAGCTGTGTAGTGCAGATATGGTATATGCCAGATATAAGGCAGTGCCAACACAGTCTACTTTGCATATATTTATCATGCACCTCTTAATACATCACCTGTGCTCCAGCGGTTCACTTTTTCCAGATACTTTCACACTACTGTAATGGTTTAGGTTTTTTTCTTATTTTTCTGAACAACCTGATTCTTTTGCCCAAGATTCAATTGGCTCAGTCGTATACAGTTTTGTGATCTGATACCTATTGCATCTTGAAACACTATGAGAAATTTCCAAAGACTCCTAAGAACTCAAATCAAAGGTCCCAGCTCCAGTGAGCAGGATGAGCTGCTGTTGTGTTCAGTTTATCAAAACTAGGGTTCAATCTCTCCCACCTTTTACTGCAAAACTTGCAGGTTTCCAGGACATCAACCTACCTGCCCTGCAGGCAGTCCCTAAATTCTTGGTGTGCCCCACACTCCCTCATTTCCCCTCCCTTCACTTTCACTTCTTTCACCCCATGTGCCACCCCAGCAGCCCCTTCCCACTGCAAACCAGAAGTCTCCTGATGCCACTTGCTTACCTTTTCTGAATGCAACAGCTATTAAGTGCACATGGGCCCAATGGCCTTTGAAAACACATTCAGAAATCATGAAGAATAAACCCTTGCAGAGCAGTTATTTCTATCTATGGAGTACCTGGGAAATACAAGATGTTTTTCTTTATATGAAGTGATGATTTATGTAAAACTGAGGAACTGACTAAGGCAAAAACAGGATGTAAAGCCTATTAAAACTGGAGGCTGTAATGACAGAAAGTGGCCATGTGGTGCAGTGGGAAAGAGGAGCAAACCTTTATATACCAAGAACACAAAAATGACCCATTCATATCTACTTGCCACAGCAGGGAGACTTTTGCTTTCCAGTGGAGCCTAGAAATAACAGTGTTCAGATCACTGGGGCACCAGCATGAGTCCTTCCAGGCCAGTGAAATGCCTCCATAGACAAGGAGGAAGCATTAGTGTGTTTAATATATCTGTGAGGTGCTGGTACTGACACTGTATCGAGAACAGAGATGGAGCACCGTAAATTTGCTTTGCAAACAAAAATATTTTAATATATATTTTACTGAGGTTTCTTCTAGAAAGTTAGCTCACGTTTGGGCCAAAAATGATAAGGCTGACTTCTTCTCTGCTTCTCCCTTTTGGAGTATAGAGCTGCAGTGGTTACCCTGAAGCTATTTGAAAGGACTAGATTCTATGTAAGAGGCAACTGTGAGAGAAGATGCTCAGCAGTCAAGTCTGATATTGAAGTTAGCTCATGGGTAAATAGGAGCCTAGATCAGTAATAACTCTAATTTATGGGCAGATTGCTCTTTATCTACTGTGTTTTGCAATGGAGAGTGAACTCTCTGGCTGTGCCCCTGCTGCAAATGCGTGTGGGTGCCATGAAGAGTCTGAGCAGAATTGCTGAGCCTGGAGCACCAGCGTGGTGCTGACAGGAGGTGGTGACAAACGCCAGGACATTGTCCATCCTCTCTTTCCCCTTCAGGGACAGAGGGTTTTTTTAGGATTGTGTGAGGGCTGTAGCTGACTGTGCCAGCCCTGCACACTGTGGTATCTGCATAGTTGGGGGGACGGTGAGTCACAGTGTGGGTGTTTGCAAAACGGTTGGTCATGAGTCCAAAAACTCTCCATCGGCTTTGCCAGCTCTGTTTGATCTAGTGAAACTGAACTCAGATGCCACCTGTTTCTTTAGAGCCTCGTTCTGCAAAGCACGGCGCTTCCATCATGTCAGCTGGCATCCTTGAAGACATAGCTTGGAAGGCTACTAGTGTCTAAATGAGAAAATGTAGGTGGAGTATGAGATCAGTGTGCTACGGCTAAACTGCTAGTTGACTTATCATATGGCCTTATTGTGCCTCGGTTTCTCCTGCTTTGTCCAGGAGGGGAAGACTGTTTCTTGCTATGTCTCTGTTAAATATAGCCCTTGGTTACAAGCAGAAATATCTATTGAAATGGATTAATGCTGTCAATTAGTATGAAGACTGCTAGAGATGTTAAATAATTTACAAGGCAGCATCTAGAGACCATGAAGGCAGCAGCTAGACGGCCCGGTATACAGGCTCACCCTAAGCTTATCTACATATACAACTACAAGAGCCTACTAAAAATACACTACAATTTCTCAGGTAGAAAGCATAAAGGCTCAGGGAAAAAACAAACAAACAAACAAACGAAACCAAACCCCAAAATCCCAACCAGACAAACATGCCCCCCAAAAAACAACCAACAAAACAAGTAAAACAAAAACCCTAAAACAAACAAAAAAACCACAAAACCCCAAAACCAACTATCCTCCCGCCCCCCCCAAACTACCAAAACCTCTAAAATATCAACAATGAAAAAGAATAATACAGTACTTCAGTCTTCAGCAGTTTTATGTCCTGGAAAAGTGCAGATGTTCGCTGAACTGGATGATAAACAGAAAATTTGTGTAGCTGGAATAGGAGCTGAGAGGAAGTAAAAGAAATATGGAACCAGTTCCTCCTCACCTCAGTTTATCTCCTCAGCCCCAGAAGACTCTTTCTGATGTATTCTGTCATATATTATTTTATCCAATATAAATCAATGGGGTATGAGACAGACATGTGGACCTAAAAGTCTGTTCACTTAATCATCCCCTGGACACAGTCCCAGGTTGTGAACCAAATGGGATAGATACAAGGAAGATGAAAGCTGCTGAGCATATCTGTTCAAAAATTAAGTCTTTGTGGGTTGCTGACGTAAACAGAGTGGACTCAATGAGTAGAAATAACCACCACTTGCAAAGAGTTCAGAGAAGGTCTGTTTTGCACAACCCCCCCAAAAGTTAATCATGTTGGAGTAGCTGCTGTCTACTGAGCTCTGAGAGTGAATGACCAGCCTTGTTTGGACACATATTTGCTTTTATTTATAGGTAGCTAGATCTTCTTGTCTGATTCATGGCTGTAGTTCTGTCAAGTTAAAAAGCAAGGAAGATATTTTTATATTGTAGATTTTTTTTTTTCCAGCATAAAGTGACTCTAACTGATAGATCTTTTTTGTATCTTTTAAATGGAGCCATGAACTCTCTTGGTTAAGTCTTCCCTACCAAATGCATGTGCCCTGGAGAGTGATGGCATAAACCAGAGGTGTTGCAAGGTCTGAAGTGAAGCAGGAGGAGCACACAGCGCAATGCGGGTGCCAAGTTTTCTCAGACAGTACTTGGAGTGCTGTCTACTACTGCATGGAGATGGAGAAGACAAACTTGTTGCAAACTCACCTACACTGCTTTCCGTGCATGCATATTACTCACTTACATGAAATAGCATCCAGAAATGCATCTAGGGTTTTTTATCAGAGGCCATGTCTGCATTAGCAGGCGTGCCTGTCAATAAAATGATCTATACAGTGACAAAGTTGTTCCTGCAGACGTGATCTCCACCCTGTACATCTTTCAGGGGGTTTTCTTAAGGTTAGCACTGGACTGAACACCTATTTGCAGCTGTGGTGCCTGATATACTTCCAGTCCAGTTTCATTCCAAAGAAGAATGTTTGTGCATTGGAAGACAGCTCAATAATGTGAACTGAAGCACAGTAAAAGGGAATAACTTGTTTCAAAGTGCGCTAGAATCAACAGGGTTATTATCGTTAGGCTGCTTCTGTTGAGAACATCATACTTCTAATCTTAAATCTAGGTATTTTGCCACGAAGTTCAGCTTTATGAGTTATTTCAAACCTACTTGCCAGAGGGGACTCTAATGTGATGATCAGAATTGAAGAAGATAAGTTTTAGGAGACCTTTACTCCCAGAACTTCAAAGATGATTAAACACATTCTCCTATTTGTATGACTGACTCCCGTCAGAGTTTCCACGAATCTTTGAGGACCTAGATGAGAGTACCCTGGGTTAAGTCATGACTTCTTCCAATTAAGGAAGAACCTGAGCTCTGTTCTCTCTTTCCTTCAACTCTTTCTGCCACACAGACCACCTCCTGATAGTCCAGAACTCTCCTAAACCCTCTGTTTTACTCTTTTCATTGAACATTTGAAGAAGGAGGGGAGGAAAAGAGGGACTGATGTGATCAACTCTTCATGGAAATTGTGACTATTTCCGTTGAATCAAGTCCTTCACGACTTCTTCCAAAATTATTCCATGTGTTTATGAGTACATCGTCCTTAGTAGGTTCAACTTATTGTGCTTCATGGCAGAACAGATAAGGTGTGAATATTGAGCTTTTGGAGTAATGTTTGTTACCCTACCAATAAATTCCAGAAATTTAGGTCTCAGGTTCCAAAAACATGGCTCTGGACTTGCAGGGCTGACAACGAGAGTAGAGAAATAAAAATGTTACGGACGTGTATATATTTTTTTGGTGCCCAAGGAGAAAAGAACCCCAGATGGAATACAAGTATAGAGAATTTACTGCAATTTCACTCTAATTTCCTAACCAGCTACGGACTTTTATATCGTCTTCAGGATTTTTTGAGGAACATCTTACTTCTTAACAAGTCATGTGCAAAGAAAAACAGTCAGACAACTTTTCCACCTTTATTCTTTTTTACTATTGTGTTGAAGCTTGAGGAAAAAGCAGAAAGAAAAAAGCAAATAAAGTGTGCCAGCAAGTTCTTAGTCGGTCTATTGCATGTTGGCAGCAAACGAGGAGTGTCATAATTTTTTCTAACTGGATCACCAGCACTTTCTTTTTGCAGAAAACAGAACCAGAAAGGAAACCCCTCTGAACCTTGTCAACCTCCCAGGGCTCCTCCAGGCTCTGGAGGAGGATCTGAAGGGCTCCGCTGCACCTCTGCCAAGCTGCCGAAGTGCAAAGGTCGCTCGGCTCTCCCTTGGGACTCATCCGTTTCCACCACACATACAGAAAATGCAGAGGAGTCAGCTTCAGACAAGTGGAAGGAGGCCTGTGGAAAAGATACATTTAAAAAGAAAAACAAACAAACAAACAAAAAAAAGAGCCCGAGGCCCTCTTCAGAAATGGGCACACCGATCTGGACCAAAGTGCATCCGGTTGTGTGTCTGGCAGGATGTCTATATGGGCCATGTTGGTGGGTGTGCTGCCTGTGCACCACGCTCACAAAAATGGCTTCTTTGTCTTGGTCCCTTTCTGCCTCTGTCATTGAGGAAACCAAATCGCTCTGTGCAGTTGTCCTGCCATTAAATACTTGTGGCAGCCCCGTTCTCACAGTGCAGTCACGGGCAGTGCAGACAGTCTTGCATGGATCAGAAATGCCTTGGCTAGATATTGTTATCTGAATGGGATGCTGCTGCAGCCACTAGAAAGGTATTTCCTGACTGACAAAGTGACGGAAAATGTCAAGGTTCTTCTCCTGTCTCCTGAATACAAGAGCCAAAAGACACTCTGAGCTACCTCAGTGTGTTTGAATAGATCTGTCATTTTTTTTCTCAACATCACCTTTCGCACAGTAAGCATGATAATTGGGGGGTGGGGGGGGTGTTTCATTGGCTTTGGGTTTTTGTTTGTTTGTGGTTTTGTTTGTTTGTAGTTTTTTGGGTATCTTTCAATTTTTGTTGTTCTGCAGAAAATATAGATGCCTGTATTCCAAGCTTTAGTCTTACAGACCACCTTGAAAATGTAGCATCGTGTTTTATCTGAAATTGTATAACAGCTTTTTCCATCGATCTCTCCTCAGGCTCTGGAGCTAGAGTTGATGTTTTGTGAAACTCAAGAGTTTCCCCTAATCCCTGACTGGAAGACCTAAACATATATCTGTAGTGTTCTCACCAGGAAGGGCTATTTTCCTAGCAGGACACAGAAGATAAGTCAATAAGCTTGACGTGGGCTGTCAGCATGGGCATCAGATAGGACTGCAGAAGCAAAAAGGTGGACTTGGCTTGTGGCTTAAATATATCCTTCCTGTGTGGTCTCCAGAATGTCTACATTCATACATGGCCTTATAAATCACAGAGCTACAAATGCCGTGTGACATTGTTCTCAATCCTTGGAAAGAGACACTGGATCAACTGATAATACATATTTTCAGTTTCAATAAACTTTATTCCCTTATTTATCATTTCCTGCATCAAAATATCTTGCTGTTTGAAGGAAAAAGCACTTCAAAAGAAGGTCAAAAGCTTTTCATGCAGTTTGAATCTCTTCTTATTGTTTAAATACAGACAAAATAAATGCCCGTTTGCACTTCTAAGTTGTGTAGGACTTCTGGGTAATAAAAGGTGATGGATCTCTTCACAACAATCAAAAATACCTCTGCTAGTTCCCGACTTGGAAAACAGCAAGGAAAATACCCTGTTCCTCTTTTTGGTAAGTCACATCCCTTTGTTAAAATAAAAGTGCTGATAAGATGTTTGAGATGCACCTAAAATCAGAGA
This sequence comes from Pampusana beccarii, assembly GCA_013399365.1. Classification (NCBI taxonomy): domain Eukaryota; kingdom Metazoa; phylum Chordata; class Aves; order Columbiformes; family Columbidae; genus Pampusana; species Pampusana beccarii. The sequence goes on from VWYH01006478.1 coordinate 296,671, forward strand.
ACAACAGCCTTGAGAAGTGCTTTTATGTTTGTAATAGAAAGTCTCTTCTAAACCAAAAAGGTAGCTTAAACATGCTTCAAAACTAGAAGATTATTCTCTATCTATCCCAATGAATAGATTAGTTATAACTTCTACTTCTATCCTTTTTTACTATATACATAGTTTTTTCTTCCCACTAATGTACCAGATTTAATGATTGTTTCATAAATTAGAATTATAAAGATGTCCATATTACCCCTGAGGAAGCCAGCTGGGATACCAGAAGTAGTCTAGCTCTGCAGGACAGAGCTCATTGCAGGATGAATTAGTTTCCCAAGAAACAAGACAAATTATTCAAAGAGAAAGAAATGTTTTATATCAGTTCTGATACCTAAACAAACTATTAGAAGAAAGCGCAGGCAACTATACTGCTGTCAACATGTGAACATCTGTATCTCTAAGGCAAAAGACAATTCTGCATTAAGAAAGTTTGCTTTCTTATTCTTTCACTAAATCACTTTCTTATCTTGAGGACAACTGCATCCTCATTCTGTTCTATAAAAACTCCTTTGCCATGATCAGAAATATAGGAACCATTTCTTTTTTGGTAGGAACCATTATTGTGCATGCTAAATATGTTGAAAAGATAGATCTGAGGTACAGATGCAATTGCTTAGCCTCCTTTTCTATGTTCATCTAACATCTCCTCTAAAACCACGGACAGGAGGAGTGAGAAGACAGCCCGTTCTCTTATTGCATCCCAGGAGATTCTTTTCCCTACATAAAGGTGATTTGCAAAAAAGATGGAGACAGTATCTCCTCGGAGGGGTAAGTAAAAAGATGGGTGTCAACAGTCACAAGCTGCAAGACAGAAATTCAAATTGGGCATAAGAGGAATGTTTTTCAGCATGGTTCAGTGCTGGAGCAGGTGTCCAGAAAATCTTATCCTTGGGGTTTGCAACGGTGTCCTGGGCATCAGGCCCTAAGCAGCATGACAGAGTTTGGGGGTCAGCTCTGCTTTGGGGAGGGTACTGGACTAGATGACCTTCAGAGGTCTCTTCCAACTGCATTTTGCTAAGAATTTATAATAATAAAGCTGTAGAGTGAACTGAATTAATAATTTGAAACTCAGTTATGCTAAAAATTTCTGAATATTGTAAACCCTGTTTTGAGGGGAGGCCTTGTCTTTATTTCCCTCACCTCAGTCCTTCTCCTAACTTCCCTGTTAAGTTTAACTTCTAAGTCTTAGGTACTACACATTATTCTTTATGACCCTATAATACAATTTCTGATAAGATGTAGACAGATAATAGGGGATCAGCTGTCATGCTGTTGGTCTTGGTTGACTGTTACAACTGGATAAAGGTAATGGTTTTGAACTAAAGGAGAGGAGATTCAGGCTAGGCACAGAGAAGAAATTTTTTACAATGAGGGTGGCAAAACACTGGACCGTTTCCCAGAGAGGTGGTAGGTGCCCCATCCCTGGAGACATTCAAGGCCAAGCTGGATGGGACTCTGAGCAAGCTGATCTAGTTGAAGATGTCCCTGCTCATAGCAGGGGGATTGGACTAGACGACCTTCGAGGGTCCCTTCTGACCCAGCTATTTTATGATTCTATGAATGCTGTGTCTGTGCTCAGAAAGGTAGGAATTCCCTAGAGTTCATCAAATGTCCAGGGCAAAGGCTGATGGCAGAACTAACAGTCAGGCAACAGTGTTTTTTTAATCTGGCCCCCTGAAATCAATGGGGTTCTTGCTCCACACAGAGGGCCTGGTACAGACTGAGCATCACACCGTGGTGAGGGAAGGGGTAAGCATTATCCTGAGCCTTTTGTCTTCAGATTTTCCTTTGTTCTGAGCGCTGCATTTTGAATAGGTATCCGCTCTTTCAGAGAGGTTTGCTCCTCTTGCAAACCTGCCTTTCACACAGCTTTACCACGAGAAAGCAGTAAGCACTACAATAAATCTGTCGGTGTAGCTAGACGGGAGTTTCCCAAGACAGTTGGTGGTGCAACACGAAAACCCTCACTGTCCGGCAGTGCTCTGCGTGAATTCCTTCCACGCCTCCCCTCGACGCGCACCCTCGGTACCTGGCTGCGGTGCGCAGCGCGGTGCGGTGCGGTGCGGTGCGGGGGCAGGGGAGCCGCGGGGCCGCAGCGGGGCGCGGTTGTGCGGGGAACCGCGTCTGCGGGCAGCCCCCGCCCGCCCCCCTCCGCGGGGACACACGTGATCCCCCCCTCCCCCCCTTTTTTTTTGTATTGCTATGGAAACAAACCAAAGCAAAGGGTAAATACACGGACAATAGCAAAAAGACAATTTTAATTTTCAGCCCCGCTTAAATGTCACACGTTTTTCCATGCGCCGCCGCTGTAACCGGAGCCTGCATCTGCAGCCCGCCGCGGCGAGCCCCGCTCCGAAGCCTGGGGAATACAAGTCCCTCATTATTGCCAAGTGGGATCAGAGCACGTAGGTCTGTTTAGACACTGTGATGCATTGTGAGAGGCCTCTCTTCAGGGATAGCCATAAAAGCCTCCTTTTTCCCCCCGGTTAAAAAAGAGCAGCTGTATTCTTCTAACGCGGACAACGCCGAGGGCTCTCTGTCTCCGCCGCCCAGAGACTCCCTGGCTCAGGCGCGAAAAAGCAAGCTTCATTTCGGAGTCTGAACAGGATTTCCCGGTGCAGGCTCACGCTTTGACGGGATCTGTGCTCACTCCTGTGCACATGGCTCAGGACAACTGCTGGGGAAGGTTTCTGAGGCTTTGTATTGCTTACTGATACTCAAGGTGTCTGACAAATATTTTGGCAGCTCTAAGATAGCTTTACAGTGTTAGCCTGAGCAACCTCATAGATTAATGTATTTCAGGCTGTTAATTACCCACTAATGGCCGCTCCAAGTACCTTTGACAATAAATTAAGACCCTGGCCATTGCTTGTTAAACAGGAGAGCTAGGTCACCTTTTGGTGCCAGCATTCCCCAATTTTGCAGCTGTGGCTCAGTCTAGCTTTCCTTCTTCAAAGCCAGTGACAAGGCTTTGACAGCGATACAAATCAACAGGACCAAATTGGTTATTTTATAGGTACAAGAACATCGTATCTTTAATCGTTGAGTGCTACAGATGTGAACAGGGTGCTCTAAACTGTTTACCAGCTGGTTCTTGGAAACAAAACTTCCTGGATGACTTTTCTGTTGAGATATGCTGCTCCTCCTTGTAAATCCCATGGTGATTCCTTGCTTCCCAGCAAGAGCAAACTCCCCATTCACACACAGGATTGTTCCTAGAATTGCTACTGGAGTTGCTACAAGGGCTCTGGTCAGGTGAGTGGAAGATGTTGATTACTCTGTGCAAATTCCGAGCATGAGCCTCCTCAGCATCTAGAAATGAGCGCCATGCTGTCAGCGACAGGGCAAACCTCAGGAGCTCATAGACCTCTCTGCTGCATCTGGAGCCAGGGATGACCTCTCCTGAAAGGAGGGATTTGCTTTGAGTCCGGCTAGGAGTCAGCCTGCTGCTGGATTTCTCTTAATTGTATTAATTGCAGCAGTCTCTCCTTGGCACTGCTTTACTTGCAAACCTCTGTGTGTGTGATTTTTAAAGCTCACAGACAAAAATCTTATCATGTGAAGGCTGAATCTTCTGGATGGAGTTTGGGAAGGGGAGGAATAGGAAGACAGGAGGAACTGACCAGCTGGGCTCCTTTTGGCGGAGTCAGGAAAGCCAGAGTCACTTCTGATGCTTTCCAGTATCGCAGTGCTGTGTTTCACAGGCATTATTGTTGCTTACTGAATATTTCACACACATCTGAAAACAAAAGGGAGGAGAAAAAACCCCAAGAACCGACACGTTGTCGTATATTGAGGAGTGATCACGTATTAGCATGGAGAAGAACTAAATGGTTTAAGCTGTCTTTTTGTCTTAAAGACCTTATAGTGCTGCGTTAATTTGCAGAGCACATTTTAGATATACAGTAAGCAAATCTGGTGTCATGCACTAACATCCCTCTTACACTGTATTTATGTGAATGTGAGTGTACTTTCTGACTATTACTTATCATAATATATGACAGTTTGGACAAATGCCTTCTTGCGTTTATGATTTCCTGGTTTGGAAAGCATGCAGTTATTTCCAGACATTCCCAGTAGGAAAAAGCTTAGGGAAAGTTATTGCAAAAAGAGCTTCTGGTTTAGAAGACCAGTTCTCCAGAGTTCTGTTGTAAGACAGCATTTTCTTTCTTGCAGACTCACTTACGACTTATTAGAAAAAATATCTAAGTAAATTCTTCTGTCAAGGATTAGTAACTTCTCTCCAGGACTGTGAGGATTTCAGGAGATCATCCAGGAGCCACATTTGCGATTAATATTAGTAAGAATAGCAGTTGATTTTAATGCCTCAATACAGAATCAATGATGTTTCTTGTAGTCTATTGTATGTGGGTTTTTGATGTTGAGTTTGTTCTTCCAGAAAATCATATTGCAGTATTTACTATGGATTAAAAACAAACAAAATAGAGATAATCTAGCATTGCTCTCCCGGTTATATACAAGGTTGAATGCGTGGTTAAATACCAGATGAGCCCAGCTGTTTCGAAGAACATTAATTCACTCTTGACCAAGATCCCCACATTTTAACTGAGTGAATTAAAGAGTTGGATTTAGGAGGGGCAGGCTGATGTTTCCTTACCTGTCAGAGAATCTCCATCTATTTGTGTATGATCCATGACTGCAGACTCTATGGATATTTATTTAGATCTCTCATACGAAATGTCCCTTTCTCTTTCTTCCTTAAACGAATCTCTGCTTTTAGGGCTTAAAAATGTAACACTGTAGATGAAACTGTGGATTTCTTGGAAAAGAAACTGTGTATATACCTCAGAAAGATTTTGGCAAGTAATGGAAGCATTTCAAATAAGGAACTGAATTGAGCAAAATTCCTTGCTAACATAAACTGAACTCTCTGGAGGTCAGTAGAACAGGGACCTCCTGCAGCAGAGAGTCTGTGTAGTGCTCCCAAGACCACTGAAAACTTATTCAGGCAAATGGAAAAAAGTCTTCCCTAAAAGTACTCCTCACTCTCCAGCTCCTTACATTTATCAGGAGCTCTGGCAGCATGTGAACATCAAGCTGGTGATAGCAGAACACGCATAACTGAATGAATTTTATCAGACTATCTCTAAGAGGTCACATCCGCCACCACTGTCTGCTGCCTTTAAGACAGCGGGATCAGATTTGATAAATCAGGAGAATTTAACTTGGTTTAGGCTTCTGGGAGATATTTGACTGTCACAGACTGTCACTCCACAGTATTTCTCTTAGTCCAGTCATTGCCATATCAGCATCACCATCATCTCATTTGCACAGTTGCACTTGAAGTGCCTATTGATTTTCATTTATTTCCTTTTTAACATCCATAATTCTTCTATTTCTTCTGAAGCAACCATTTGAATGATTACTCAAGATGGGCATACAGACCTACCAGTTCACCTTAGCTCTACTCCATTCCCTGTTTCTAGGAGTTTTTTTTTTTTTTCTCCCTGAAATGACCACATCCTAATGACCTACCATGGATTTTCAGCATGGAGTGCTGTGTCTTTCTGGAATTTGCCCTCTGTGTCTTTAAGGATGTGGAGTGCAAGGATGCTGTTGCTGCTGTTATGTGCTTCCCCCTTTGTCTACGGAAGGGCTTTTAATAATTTATTACTTTTCTTTGGATTGACAGGTATTTTGGACTCCTCTGCCATGACAAGTGAAAACGGATGGTTCCTCCAGTAGTCTGTCAGTTTGTTTCCAAAAGTTTGGCTCTGTCTCTGCAAAGTAATTATTTTTGCTGGCATCCAACTACCTTTGCTAGTTTTCAGATGGACTTGATGTCTCTTTCTCTCGGCATGGGGGTTTTGAATGCCTGCCATTGCAAAATTTTGTTGTTGTTGTTTTGTTGTTTCTCCTTTCATCTGGTGCAGCATCCTCACAAACCTCCAAAATCTTACGCTCCCAAAATCCCAGCAATCGGCCCTCTTGTGTTTCCTGCTTTGACGAACTGTGGCAATTTTATAGATAGTTTTTATCCCTGTTGATGTTTTCATGACTGGAGGATAGTATTATCTACTAGGGAATTCTATGACAAATTCAAATCAGTATCGATGCAGAATTTGCTAGAGATAATGAGCAAATGTGTTTTTTGCATTAATCCCTTTGTTTGCCTGATGCAAAAGGCTTTAGTCTATGTGTGCCATAACAAAGAATCCTTCTTTGAGGACTAACCTGATACCACCTGCCATCAGTTTTAGGTTTTAGTTTTCATTTACAGATATATGAATACATAGATGAATATGATACATGATGAATATGTATATACAGATTTTTAAAGGCATATATTTAATCTCCCTTGCTGCAGCAACCTGTCTTTTCTCATTTAGCAAAGCTCCCTGTACCACCTGCAATATTTGCTGGCTACAGGAGGGTGAGACACTCGTTTCAGGGGTATTTGGAAAGGGTTTTTATGTACAACCCTGCTTGCTTCATTCTTCTGCACATTGAAATTTTCAGCCTTTCAGTGTTTGTAATTTTGAAGCACCAGCAGTCTCAGCCATGTATGATGACACACAGACTGAATATTAATCAGCATTTTGTTCAGACTGAGATGACCCATGGCTGCTCTGCCACAGGCGTCTGCCGCACTACACTGGAGGCAGCTTGTTTTGGCCCTTTCAAGCCCATTGATAAAATGACAGACAGCTCTGAAGTTCTGCATCTACATAAGAAAATAAAGCAATATGAGTGAACACTCCCAGGCACTGGATTTTTTCTGTCTACACCACTGAATTCCACATTTAATTTGCCAGGATGGACGCGGTGGCTCTGAAAGCCCTGGAAGTCCTGCACCTCTGGCTCCAAGCTCTGCTCTTCCTCCCTTGGCCCCTCCACCAGCCGCCGCTGCACTTGGCCAGCACACCCGCCCATCGGTCCAGCACAGCCCCTCACGTCCTCACTGCACCTACCCTGGCTTTTGTTAATCAGACAGCTGAAAATTTAACACTGGTCCTGCTGAAAGTAGCCTGCTGATTTCAGAGGGAGCAGGATGTTGCCCTAACCGTTTGATTATTCACTTCATGTAATACTTTTATTTTTTAACAAAGGTGTTTACTTTTCAAATGAAGATCATTGGTTGAGTCATGGCAACAGTAGTGTCTATGTAACCAGCAAACACTTAATATGTGGGTGGGTGGTTTGGATGGCCTTGAATACATAATTAAATTTGTTTTTCCTTTCAGCTCCCTGTGGTGTGTTATTTTTTTGTATTTAAAAGTTATCCCATCTTGAAGACAACTGTTTTTTATTATTAAAAGAATAGCTTAAATGCATTTAGCAAAAGCAAATCTCATTCCTTTTATGTCTCAATCTTTTTTTCCAATTAAAGAAAAAGTACTTCAGTGCCTATTATTGACTTCCTGTAACCAAAATATTTCTCTAAACATTTTCTAAAGGTATAGATGCTTTGTATTCTTAATGAAATAAACTCCATATTTCCTGATCCTTCAAATGCTCAGCATTGTCTTGTATGTTTTATATTGCACCAGCAAAAGAGAGGATTTAGAGTGTTTCACCAGCTGCAGAAAGAAGCTCCTGCATGCTGATTCTGCTGCGTGTGAAAAGGAACAACACATAAATAAGGGACCATCCTTGAGATAAGCTGAATTTCTGTAGCCCTTGTGGGATGCACCAGTGTCTCTGAACCACGACTTGTCAGTATGAATGGACACCTGTGAGTTTCAACAGCGGCAGCCCGGTGAATTGTGTGGGAATTCAAAGTCTGTCAGGTTGGGTAGGTGGCTCAAAACAGACAGGTGGAAATTCTGCTAGAACAAGTGTGATATGGACGCTTTGGGGTGAGGATCAAACCCACAAATGCATAGCAAAGTGAGTTTGGAGATTATGATAGAATTATAATATACGAAGATAGAAAGTGTCATTTGCTTGTGAAACAACACCTTTCCTGTTCCAACTTGTTCTGTGTTTGTGACCTAGGTTTAATTAGAACCACAGAATAGTTTGGGTTGGAAGGGACCTTCAAAGGTCATCTGGTTCACCCTCACACTGCCATGGGCAGAGGCATCTTGCACTAGATCAGGATTCTCAAAGCCCCAACCACCCTGACCTTGAACACTTCCAGGGATGGTCCATCCACAGCTCCTCTGGGCAACCTGTTCCAGTGCCTCAACACCGACATTGTAAAAAGCTTCTTCCTTATGTCCAATCTAAATCTACCCTCTTTCAGTTTAAAACCATTGCCCCTTGTTCTGTCACTACTAGCCTTGATAAAAAGTCTCTCTCCATCTCTCTTTTAAGCCCCCTTTATATATACTGAAAGGCCACAATAAGGTCTCCCCAGAGCATTCTCTTCTCCAGGCTGAACAGCCCCAACCCTCTCAGCCTGTTCTCACAGCAGAGCTGTTCCAGGAGTGTTACAGAAGGTTTGATAGCATAGCTAAGCTGGCGAAGCTCAAGCCTGGTGCCTGAGTGATAAGAAGTACAGAGTGCATATATGGAAAATCTGAAGGAACTGGGTTTGTTTAGTACCTAGAAAAAGAAGATTGAGGAGAACATAGCATGCTTCTTGTATGTTAATGTGCCATATGGAGGACAGGGAAGCACTGTTCTCTGTGTGCGGTAGGGGAGAGAATAAGTCTTTCAATATATTAAGGGCCTTGAGACACTGCCTGGCAAGTTATGTGTGAAAACCCTTCACTGAAATTTTTTGAAAGGCAGATAACCCTCTACTGAGGATGGTTTAGTCGGTTTGATCCTGCCTCAGTGCAGGTTATTGGGCTGGAGTTTTGATGCGTGTTTCTTTTTAGGCACACAGTTCTGTAATGTACATGCTCCATGGACAATCTGGGAGAAATTAGAGTCGAATCCAAACAATCAAGCTAGGACTGATACTCATGTCTAGATGAAACAACCCAAATATGAAGGCGGAAACTCAACTAAGCAGCTACTATTAAAAAAGGACTATAAATAAGTTGCCTAGCATTTGCAATGGTCCCATTACTGTGGGAAACCATGAAAGAATGGTTGTTTTTAACTATCCTGTTGCCTTTTCAATGGCAGTTGATCTGGTGATTTATTGAAACACATTTTAAATTATTTCATTAGTATACGCACAACATGATGGAAAATGCCATGTTTAATGAGTTTTATATGAGTCATAACAAACTCCAGACAGTGAAAGCCTGGTGACATTTTTAAATTCTATGGAACAAGAAAATTTTTAATTTTGAAAGCAGGAAGCTAAGTTCTGAGAAGTGTTCCCTCTTTAATTTCCCATTAAATCAAGGGAGATATGATAATTTTTAAAGGTTCTATAATTAAGTGTTGGTCTATTATAGTGAAAGGAACTGAAAGTCAATTGACATAAAACAAAACCAGGCAACTATCTAGATTCTGTTGTTCACTGTCTCTTGGTCTTTGCCAAACATGCTTTACTTTTACATGGCTTTTCTGTTTGGTTAAAACTAGTTCTCACATAACCAAATAATATTATAACAGAGAGGAATAAAATTAACAACTGTAATGCTGCTGTAAGAGGTATTTAATCTTATATTTTAAGAGCCAGTTACAAGTGTTTAAAAAACTCCATTAATTTTTCCTTTGCACTCAGAATCTTTGCCCATTTTGGTCCAAGCCATAAGTCTATGCAGCTAACTTACTCTGCTAATTGCCCAGCCATTTGCTCATCTCCATTAAAATGGCTCAATACTTAGATAAAAATACATACAAGTGGGTAACCCTTTGAAGGTTTGAAGTCTTTTTTCTTTGCCTGCTTAACAGTGGGCTTTTGAGCTTTTCCAAGTGAGATGAAAAGAAGCTTGAATCTCCAGTGACTAACTTACTATAGCTTTAATTCAAATCTGAATCTCCCATTAAGGTCATCTCTGTATTAGTTTGAAGTTTTCCTAGTCGTTAACCTCTGCATTGAACTGAATATTCTCAGATTCCCTAATTAGTTACAATCAGAGCCTTAGTGAATTTCAAGACTTTCCTCTTTGAGCCAGAAAGAAAAAGGTTCAAACAATGGTCAGGAAACCCTAAAACCTCTTATCTCTCAGCAGTTCGATTAGACAAGAAGAGTACTGTATTGATGGATTGAAAGTGCTCTGTACCAGATAAGAACGGGAACGATAAGAACATTAGAGGTCTTCTTTTTTACGGAAGAAAAGACTGCTTTCCTTTTAAGTGTTATCTTTTCTTCATTTACACATTGCAGGATAAACAGAATGTGTTTGCAATTAATATTTCTGCTTATACATTCACTGTGCCTCATTTTTTTTAACAGATACAGCAGAAAGATATAAGATTAAATTATTCTGGAAGCAGCTGAACTTTACTAAATTCCTTGTTATGTGATGTGCAACCCTAGTGATGCTGGAAAAGAAGGCAGAAAATATGACTTTATGAAAATAAGCAAAAAAAAAAAAGTAGTTGTTCAACGTATTCACTGCCGGACAGCATGAAAAAGTAGATAGGTGTGAGAAAGACATCAGTGGCCCTGGAAAGACCGTTATGTAAATGTTCTGCTTATTTTGCTCCGTTTAGTGGGGTGGTTGTTGCTTTTCTTCCAGTTGCTTTCCATTAATCACTTTGATTCTAGAAGTCCTTAGAAGGAAATTGTTTACAGATATTTTCCTTTGCTCTGACAGAAATATGAAGCCATTTTCAATCAGCTCCCTCCTGTCCTGCATTTGTGGCCCAGCCATTTCCCTGTTTAAGTCAATCAGGATGTAGCCATTGACTTAAACTAGAGCAGATGAAGTTCTTTACCTAGCAATGGCTAAAAAGCCAGAGCACTGAATGCTTTCTATAAGCTAAAGGGTATTTTAATGGCTTGGCTTTCTTTTGTAGCAGATTGATTTTGTCTTTCAGTGCCAATATAGCAAAGGAGACTTTATAGGACTCCTTTTAAGGAACCTCAGAGCTGTATTTGTTCTCAGGCATGCTTTGGACACTGCAGTAAAGAGTTTCACTCAGCATTTTCATGAGATCTCATAGCCATACCCTAATGTAAACCATTTAAAAGGCAAAAACATCCTGATACACTATATAATGCTTTTAGATGTATGAAGTTTTGTGTTTGTTTTGTTTTGGTTTTTTTTGTTTGTTTGTTTGTTTGTTTTCTGGCCATTGTTTAAGAGCTACTCTCTGGAGAGTTCCATAGCAGTTTTTATGGGAATCTATTCATCATTGCATTATGTTAATTCAGATGTTTTCATTGAGCCTACATACTTGCCTCTACATTTATAATTGCACAAATTTATGGCGCTGTAAAGTTCAGAAACTCGGGCAATCCAGTTCAGACGATATTTGGGCCAAAGTAGCAGATTGTAGCCATCATTTCTAGTAGTTTTTCCTATAACTTTAAACAAACTAACCCAAACAGCTGAGATGGTCTGGGTTCCATAATATCAAACTATTTACACATGAACAAAGTCAACTTGAAAGCTCAGAAAGACAAGCCTATTTAGACTAAACTATTAAGTTTGATTCTATAATCACATCTTAATTTTGTTTCACTGATCAGCTGCTGCTGGCCTTTGATGAGTCCTGTGGATGAGCTGTTTTGCACGCATGTCTTTGTTTGCAGAAGAGCTAATGGGAAATCATCAAAACCTTTCAGAGGAAAATGGACTCTGCTGAAGTCAATGGCAAGACTCTCATGTGCTTCAGCAGAGTTTTCAGGCTGGGATCCTGACCACAGGCAATCATAACAAGAAAACAAGAAAATGATTTGGCTAATAAGAGATGGAGAGGAAGGAGCTGGAGATGTCTGGGAGATGGTGAAGAGGTGGTGGTGGTGAGGATGGGGAGGAAGAAGAGCTCAGGAGAAGGAGAAGGCAGAGTGTGGAGCAGAGGCAAAAGCAGGACAGTAAGAGCAGAGCTGAAATAAGGGGTGCTGCTTTACAGATTAAAGAAAATATTGTGGTTTTCGCCAGTTCCTTACAGGGAGAGAATGCAGTGTGATGGGTGAGGTCAAAGGGTTAAAAGTCTTCAGAAGGAAAACAGGCAGAGACCTTATGCTGTTTTTAGGTCTAAATCAGCCCTGCCAGAACAGTTCATCCCAGCTCTGGCCTGCTCCTAGGGAACCTTTCCCTTAATAACCCTCACAGTTGGACCAGGGTTGTGCCACAAGACAGATAACAAGAAAGGACATTCCACAGGACAGTGTCTGTCCCATGGCACAGGACATGGCACATGGTCCTCTATGTTCTATGACCAAAATATCAGCTGCCCTATACAAAGGCAGGAGAAGAAGGGAATTGGGGGCTTACACAACTGTTGTAAGATAAAGAGCATCTGCATGGTAAATGTGAAAAAAATGCATCTCTGATCACATGAGAGAAAGAGTCTTCTCTGCAAGCTGCTGTGAGGCCTCCTGCAACAGCAACAAGTATCGCAGCACTGCAGTGGTCTTTGAAACCAGATATTTAGGTGATAGCTCTCCCACTGAGTGACATGGTTTTGGGATTATGCTTGGGCATTGAGGCCAGTTCTTGTGTAATGACTTGAATACATACTTTTCTGTCTTCCAAAACCTACATACAAGCTTACAAAAGAGAGACAAAGAGATTCTCCTATCTCCCAAAGCAAATAAAGGTCTGCACCCAGACTGGGCCAGCTCCTCTGATTATTTCTCACCTGCAAAAAAGCTAGCTGACCAGGCTGAAACCTTGCCAGGAACTAGTCTACTGGCTGAAAAGCACATATGGTTGAATCACTAAGCCTGGGAAGACTGCTTGGTGCCATTTAAGTCATCACTGTAGAAGTATTAATGCCGGTTTTCTATGAGGTTTTGTTGTTGATTTACTTTGGCACATGAGAAGAATCATTCACAGCTAATTTTAAGTATTTGTAGCTTTAGTATTAATAGGAGCCTGGGCAATTAGTTCAGAAACAGCATCTTTTTATATTCCAGGACATAACGATCGCAAACCAGAATGTGAGAAAGGACATTTCCAAAAGATGCAGAGGGAACCTGACAATGAGTAAAGTTCTCCAGAGCCTGGACCACTTCATAGGACCCCAGGCTGGAGCATTCACCACAGTGGTACTCTTTGCTGGAGTCCCCAGGATGCACATAGTGGTAACTGCCAGTTCTGTGTGTGGTATTATCTTAGACCTGCACGGTCGCTGAGACACAGTAATCAGCTCTGAAGGCGACTCCAGGAATACAAAGATTCCCCATCGTTTCCATCGGGCGCCAGAGAAATCCTTGGTTTAGTGTGGCCCCGAGTTCACAGCTGGAGAGCTGGCAATTACCTTGTTTCCCTGGCTGTTATCCAACACTAAGTCAGAGGGGGGACTAAGAAATACCACTTCATACACACTCCTGTTACTGCCTTTCCATTCACAAATGTAAAAACATCCTTGATTTTTTCTGACAAAAATGTAAACAAGGAGACTAGCTGGCCCAGAGGATCTGTAATAGGATACGAGGCCTTTAACCTCTGTCTTATGAACAAAACATTTCCCTCTGATGCACATTCAGTGGCTCATGAGAAGGGAGCTGGTGGTCTGAATCCAGTGTCATGTGTCTGCATCAGGAAGCCACTCAATTTGGGACTAATTAGCCTCTTTGTCGGCAGCCCCTACCGAGGGGCCAGTGATGAACTGGTACCTCCTGTGTAGAGATAAGACATACTGACTGTATGAGGGAAACTGGTCTAGCTGATGCTGGCCCTGCATTTGTCCTGTGACTAACAGCCTGTCTTTGGACATCTGTAAGAAAGCTAATCATGAGCATGGATTCACTTACAAGGCTGTAATGAAAGATGGCATTGTAAATCATACATACATTGACAAATAAGATTCTGTAAGAGGTTTCTTGGTGACTCAGATATGCAATGAAGTATCTGGCAATGCATGTTTTGATGAGTAAAAAAAGAGCTCTATGTAATGGACTACAAAATCTGACATTGCATCACCTGGCTGTGAACTGGTGAAACTCTTGGACAGGTTGCCCAGAGAGGTGGTAGATGCCCTATCCCTGGCAACATTCAAGGCCTGGCTGGACGGGGCTCTGAGCAACCTGATCTGGTTGAAGATATCCGTGCTTGCAGGAGGACAGTGGGGCTGGACTAGATGACTGTTAAAGGCCCCTTCCAACCCAAACTGTTCTATAATTCTATGATTCTATGATGTGTCTACCCTCTACAAACAGCAGTGCAAGCCCTGTCCACATTGCAGAGGAAGACTACCTTCAGCCACAGCATTTCTGTTCTTAAGGCTCAGAGGCTTGACACATCTGTCATCTGAGAAGGGGGAATTCCCAAACTCAGCAATGCTGGTGGGTTACATGAGAGCCCTTTGCTTCCAGCAAGTACATGAATTATAACTGTAAATGCTTCTCTTTGTGTTATTCTTTTAAAACTGAGTACTCAGCCTCAGATTTCTGTTGATGTAGCAGCATCTGTGAATACTCCCTGAGCTCTGCACTGCCTTCGGACAATAAAACAAGAAAAAAAGAGTTTTAGGAGAAAATACTTAGAACCGAATTTCCCATCAGCTGTGGTGGTGGGTCAAGCTGTTTTAGCTCCTTGGCTGGTCAGTTGTGCTCTTCTGTCAAAGATTGCTGCTTTGGGGCTGGAGTCCAAAGAGCGGAACAGGCAAAAGGTCCTCAGCTACTTCAACAGAGAATCTGATGGCTTACCTCCAATCACCTCCTGCAGAAGCTCAAACTGAACTTTCAGGGTTGGATGAGAGCTGTGGGGGAGAGTGGAGTAATATCTTGAGCTACATCATCTGTTCATTAAATGAATGTATTCATAAAGAACTCAAAATAAAATGTTGCACTAAGAAGGAAGCAAAAATAGACTGACTATTCTGAGTAAGTCTGAGACAGCAGCTCTTCTGTGGGTCCGGTTCCAACCCATCCTCCCATTATTCCCCTCTCTTTTTCCCTGGTCACAACAGCAATTTCCCCTCATTTATCCAGATGTCAGGTCTTCTGTTATGTGCAAGAAAACAGCAAAGATGATGTAGCACTGGCCATAGTAACATGCAGAGGTAAGCAAGACCTTTCGTCAAACTCAGAATGAGGCTGGTAGTAAAAAGTGGTTGACATCGGAGTATTCAGATCGTGGCTCATCAAATGCAAGACACAGACGTTTTCTGCTTTTGGTGGTGTGAGTGAGCACAGGGTGGATGCATTACATGGCTATTGACGGACCAAATGCACTGATAAAAGTCAGCTAACCATCTTCTCATATAAGTGAATTTAACTGAATTCCTCTGGAACCTTGAAACGGAAGCCAAAGGATCTCCTAAGGTATCAACATCCTCTCTGCAGGCTCTGAAAGTTCTTCTGTTTTTCCTGGTCTGATAGAACTAGGCAACTCAAAACACTGTGAGAACAGTACCCACTGGTCTGACAGCTGCCTGACTGGGAATATGAGATGTCAAAACCCCTTAAAAATCCCAGTCCTGTAGAGATTTCTATCTCATTTTTTTTTTAGAGAAGTCATTCAAGTCAATTCAGTTCCTAACCATTTGGTTCTCTTAATAAGCCAGACATTTAGACTCTTTCGTATTTATTTAGTCTGAACTTTTTCTTACTGCTACTGTGCCCAGACTGTAGACATCAGGAGCTTGATTTAAGCAAGTAAAATAAACATTCGTGGATATTTTAATTGCAGTTAAAAATCCTGGGTTCTTGATAATTTTGGGGAAGGCAACAATGCCAGAAAACTAAGAATCAGATCTGAGGAAGTTCTTAACAAGCCAAGTTCAAAAATGCACCTTTTGGTGGTCACTTACATGTGGCAATAATTAAAACTCACTGAGGACCTCCATGTTCAGCTTTAACGTGGAACATTTCAACCCAAACACTCTGGAAAAGAACCTACTCTGTGAACCCTAAGGTCCTGTTTTCTTGTTTGCATCAGGGCAAAGATCCCACTGAAAAGTGGAAGGACACCTTACCTAGCCATATGGTTTAGGTACTTTCTTGTAGACAAAGCCATGGATTTGAGTCCCTTCAACCTAAACTGCTTAATGAGTCAGTGCCCTGCTGATATAGCTGCGATATGAAATATGGTTGAAAATTTCCTTGTAATGATCCTTCAGACTTAGTGGAAGAACCACCTGACATGGTTCAGGTGTCAGTCTTGATTTCTAGCAAGGAGTGAGGATTCAGTCATGCTTTCTGCATCATATTTCACACTAGCTACCTATAGGTGCTGCTTCAACCTCACTCTGCTGAAGTGCCTCTGTGCTGAAGGGCACTGAAGGTGTGTTCAAGGGTTTAGGGTATTGCCATTCTCAGTCACTACTGTTCCTCCTCTCTGCCAATGCTTAATGAGCAAAGCAAAGCTGGAAAAAACAGTATCTGCTCAGATCTCAGCCATTTCAATGAAAATTGTTTAATTTGTGTTAAATTGTTTAATTTATTTGGACATACCTTTCTGTCAAAGGAGTGGGGTTTTCATTCCAGAAATGCAGTAGAGTGGAGGACTCATTCTTAAACTGCAGTAGCTGGATTTGTTAACCTATTATTATCTGTTCCTTATCTGCCCCAGGTCTCTTCAAGGTTTAGACTCTGAGGGCCTGGTGCCTAAATATGACATTGTAGTGCCTACTTTGCATTCCCTACAGCAAGATCAGGTAATCACCAATGTACTCTTAATATTCATCATCAAAATTTTCCACTAACACAGAAAACAAGGACCACCTCTAATTCCTTGAAATGCTAGAAGAGGACATAAGCAAAATTTAATTCTGCCTTCCCAAGAGACTCCATGAATCTGAGTCTGACCTTAGCTTCATTTAGCTCCAGTTAGAAAGTTTCCACTCTGTCTCACCACCTGTCCTTTCAGTGAACGCCGTCAAGACTCAGATCTGCTCTCTGCAAACAACAAGGACCAGTGTCTGACAAATCAATTCTGTATACTTGAGTTTGGGGCTCACAGACATAAGAATTGCAGATTATACTGCAAAAAAAAGAGAGGTCAGACATACAAGTCTGTGCCCTACAGTATTGATTTTCTCCCTCATACAGCTTGGTGTGAGTGTCACAATAGTCATGAACTCCTGTTGCTCTTTGGGAGTTGTGAAGGTTCATTTTATTAAGACATTCATAAGTTTTGGAGGTGTTAGTTGATTACCAAAGCACTACAGTGCTTTAAGCCCTGCATGTATCTACCACCCATCTGTTTTGCCTCCTGTTTGTTAACACAGCTTGAAAAAAAAATGATATGCAGGAACCCACCTCATCCTGTAAGTCTTTAAAATCTAATCGCTACTCCTGGATGTCCAGCTAAAACAATCTAAAACAATTAGGGAATGAGCATTTAAAGAAACAAAAGCTGCAAAGTGTCATTTGGAAACGCAATGCTAGCTGAAGTGTTGTTGTGCACACACTGATTTATTTGGATATACAGTGATAAGATAAAATTGTAATAGGCCTGGCAGGGGACCCAGAGGTCATGATCCCTAAAGTATCACTAGATTTAGCTGATCTATATCATGAAGACTTAATGGTAACTGTTGTTTTTTTAAACAATACCTTTTGTTCTCAGTTAATGTACTTCTCATTGGCTTTGGATGCCATCTAAACAGTCACAGCTACCTGATGATAAGTGTTGGCAAGGTGATAATCAGTTTCCTTACCTTTAAATCCCTACAGTAACAAATGGATTAAAAAATCTTAAAGTGTGTTATAAATTACAGTGGAGTAATAATGTTAATTCAACTGTTCGTGATAAGGGACAAGATCTGTAGGTGTAAAGAATCTTGTACCAGACAAACTGGTACACTTGCAAGCAACTGAGAAGTTTTCTCACTCACACCCTTGTATCATATCTTTTGTCCCTTTTCAGCTGGAAGCATGGAACTTTTTCTGTGTTCCCTGTAAGACCCCAAATGGGGACATGAAATGCTGAGGCAAAAAGACTGAAGTCCTCTTAGGACATCATGTATATCCCAGGGAGGACATGTTTTCTCTGCCCTACTGATGAGAGGTTTCGTGGAAGGGAACTGGGACAGGGAACTGGTGAGGGGCAGAGGGGCCTAAGGGACCTCAGCCATTGACAAGATGTGCTCAAGAGCCTGGAGCAGAAAAAACTTTTTTTATGTGTATAACGAGCATTTTGAGCTTCCTGGCCATCAGCCAGTCCCTCTCAGGTTGCCAAATTTATTGCAGGCATAAGTTTCATCTTCTCTTGGGGGAATTAATTGCTCTCACTATTGCACATGACCATGTTATAGAGATGAAACCCAAGGTGACACTATTTATAGTTACAAACCTGTATGTGGACATGGCTGAGTTTCCTGTGACAACAGTTTGAACATCTGTACCTCACCTGGTCACTCTCAACCCCAGTACAGCCAAGGAAGATCCAGTGAATATATTCAGTAGACGTAGAGCATTACTTGTCACATTGTAAAGTAGATGCCTTGCTGTGGTGATGAAGATTATAGGACTATGATGACACCTGAGATGACATAAATCATCTCTTTCACGTGTTCAGCTTTCCCACTGCATATCACCTTTCGTCATACACGAGTCTTTCCAGGTCTTTTGTCATCTGTCTTGCCCCCTCTGTATCTTTTCCATTACACTATATCATTTTTTTTGAGATGAGGGAACCTTCTCTGTGATGAGTGTAATTTTAATGGTATGGAATAATCATGGATTTATAAAGTTGCACAATGACATTCTCTGCTTTAATGACTATTCCCTCTGATAATTTATAGCTTTTAATCTGCTTCTTAAATTTTACTGATGTCAACCAAAATATTTATGCGGAATTATGCATCCTACCCTGTTATCCCACTGCACACTACTATGTTAGTCCATTTTACATGCAAGGTTGGGCTTGCTTTACCCCACATCGGTTACTTGAACTTCTAGCTGCATTGACTTTATTTTGATATTTTATCACTCAGTGACTGAGGGCTCAGTGTGGTTGGCCACAGACAACTTTTCCCAGCATCAGTATTGGAGGCTTTTCCAGCCCTTGGCCTCTGCTCCAGAGAGGCTGTTGGAGGTCCAGGGTCCTGTCTGTCGATGTTGTGTGGGCATCTCAGATCCTCAGGTCTCTCAGGTAACACTATGCCTCTGTGTTCAGGGAGCTGAATTAAACCTTCAGTTTCTTAAGGTCCTCCCAAGATTCTCCCCAGTCAGCCTACTTTGATTAATACTGAATTCTCATTAAATTTTCTAACCACCTTAGTCAACTGGGTCACTTATGAATATGTCCAAATTGCAAGTATTTGCTTTAGACATCAGTCTGGAGACGCCTGGCTATTCCATTTGTCTGACCATTTTTAGAGATACCAGAATATTGTTTTGCACATTTCCAGTCCTTTCAAACAAAGTAAACTCTATGAATTTTAATCAGTGAATAAGGTTTATTCTCATAGATGCAGCCCACATTACTCCTTGACAATGAGTGTCAGTGATTTTTATTATTATGTTACTTCAGAAGACATTAATATTTCTGCCTAGGTTCCCTCTTCATTTCTTTAGGTCAACACATTGAGGCAGGGAAGGAGTGAAACCTAATTCTTATCAGTTGCATGGACAGAAATATTTGGCATAGCAATTCAGCGACACAAGCTGGAGTCCCCTCACACCAAATTTTCTAACACGGAAAGATCTCTGGCCTCTTCAGGACATGGTGGTGTCACTTACAGTTTAAGATGTCACTATCCAAGACACGCACATTTTCACAGTTTTGACAGAGAACTAGTTGTACAATGAGGTCTGCAGTATCAAAGAATCCCTTAAATACACTGAAGAGCATAATTTTAGGGTTTATAGAAACAAAAATGTCTTTTGTAAAGGTAAGCTTGTGTTTGCCAAGGCACTGAAATTCTTCAGAGAAAAGAAATTCAGGTGACTCAGGAAGAAAGTAATTCACTAGGCTGCCTTCCATTATTTCTTATAAATTCTCAGTTCAAATTCAGCCCTGGAGCAGGAGGCTCAATTAAATGACTTCCTGAGATGCCTTTACATTTATTTCCTGTTATGACTTTTCAAAGCTTATGAGAAATGAAGGTAGAATGAAAGGAACTCTCCCCACAGTTGTGGTTCTTCCAGATAGTTCCTGAAGTGTCTTTTTCCATTAATCTATTAGTCTCTAGGTGAAGACCTGGTGCAGTTAGTGCAGGAGGTGATTTAATTTATAATGAAAAAGAAAATTACTGAATCTAAAATAATTATCACAGAAATAACCTGAATTGCAAACCAATTTACTTTATAATCATGACAATAAAAAATGGCATAGACAGCCTATATAACATGCTTTTCTAGTTAGTTTGCTATACAATAATATGCCGCAACTTGCACTATTTATGTGAAATGTGAATAAGCTTATGGAGTGATGTATCTGATACAGACATAATAACAGTGTACCTAGTAAATAAATTAACTAAAGAAGTTATCTTTTCTCCAAAAACGTTTGAGGTGATAGGAAGCAATGAGCCTAAACTGCAGACTTGACAGCAGCAGTGATTTTCTAACAGTGTGGATAATTAAGAACTGGAATAGACTACTTAGAAAAAAAAAAAAAAAAGAGAGGGTATCACTATCAGAGAGGAAGAATATATGTGAAGAAATACATATATATTTGAAGCTACACTGGCACAGAAGGATGGTCTAGATGACTTCTTCAAGCCCTTTCAGCAGTATTGCCTGTGGTGGCAGCTGAGCCTCCCACTACTCCCTCCTTCTCTCCAAACTATGATCTGTGAAGCTTCTTCATCTGGAAAACCTAACCACAAAAGTTGCAGAAAAATCTGCTGTTACTGAAGTCTGCTGTTGGACAACAGACACACGGCTTCAGACTCCCATGAAGCCTCCAGTAAGCTCCAGTGGTTCTTCAAGTGAGTGAACATCATCAGCCAAGGTCAGATGCAGTGGATGTAAAAGGTTTCACATGTCCTCTACATGGTTAATGTTTCCTGTGATTTGTTTTCAAGTGACGTTCAGTGCTTCTGCTGGCTCTGACAGGCATAGGCATGGACCCAGCCCTTGACGATGATGTTGGCCATCTACAGTGGAGTCTATTGCTCTGTGCAAGGAGTCTGGGAAGAACTTGCTATGACTCCTTATAGAGTTGAGAATGTAAACTCGGGACACAAAATGGGCTGTTCAGTTTGGCATAGGACATTGTGTCTGAGTTCTGTTTCTGACTCTGTAACTTGCTTACTGGATTACTTTGGGCTGATCTCTAAGCTCTCTGTACCTTGATTTCACCACTTGTAAGTTGAGGCTGGAAGTTGTGGTGCTCTGTCTTATGATTTTGCAGTTTAGGAAGAGCAGTGACTATGTAAAAGCCAATTCCTGCAATGCAGCAATGCCTTGAGCTCCCATACTATTACCTAAGCATTATCTACTGAAAGCCTATGGAACATCTCTGGCCAATGGACCAACACTGCCTCCCAGCAAACTGAGAGCATGTTCACCTGATTGCCTGTTTTTCAGCAGGGACCATGAAATGTGCTCTAACAAGACTTTTATGGTAGCAGAAAGGAAAATACATTGGCTGTGACATCTTCTTACTCAGCTGTCCATTCTGCCTGAAATAACTTTGGGAGGACTGTAGATTAAATGACTCCTGTGCCAAGGTCTGCTACCTGTGGGGAAATGAGGTTGTCTCTGTCCTGTTATTACATTTTTAGGTGTCTCTAGCACATGGGAATAGGTGTCTTGAGACTGGCATCTGGATCCTAACTTCAGAAAGTTGGGTCACTTCGAAGGCTAAGAGGAACAGAAAGATGAACCACTAATGTCAACAGAAATGGCACTACCTGTATGGTATTCCAGGCTAGAAGAAAGGCAAACTAACAGAGATACACATGTTTAGGAAGGGAACAGACCGTTCTATGGAAAAATGAAGCTGTAGACTCAAATTGTAACTCCAATTTATCAGACTACACCAATTCAGACAGCAGGTCAGGAACACTGAGAAAAAACTAATTTTACATGATGACAGCTAGCAATGCAAAAATATCCTTTTAGTGCTAAACAGTTAAAGCCAAATTAAATACATACTTCATTAAGTGTCTGCAGAAATAATGAATGCTCTCCCAAATTTCAACTATATCATAGCAAAACTGGAACAAATCTTTTGTTCCCAGAGTCAAACCTACTTATTTACTTTACTGGAAGTGTCTATTTGAAAAACCCAATGTAAACTGCATTTGGCCACCATGGCAAGGGCAGGCCCAAGCATCCCAGGAGGTTTCACATAGCAGAACTTTCTCCCCTCCAATTGAAAGTAAAACACTTCATTCATGAGGTTCAAGGGAAGGAAATAAATTTTATACAGGGTTATGTTTAAAACAGGCACTGCATCTCTGATGGAGGAAAACACAACTGAACCCAGCTGAGCTCTGTAGTATCAGAAACCAGACATCACCTGAGGAAGAGCTGCTGCTGTCTGCATACATGTGGAATCCACCTCTGCTTTGGGGTTCCATCTGGCTACTGGGGAAATCTTCAGGCAAGGGCTCGCTGCGGTTAAGTCTTGACCACCCCCTCCTGTATTGTCTGCTTGTGGAACTCCCTGAAATGCTTTCTCCTTAGTAGTAATACTATAAAAATTATTTTGAAGATTAGTCTGAGTGATACTGCCCAGCCAAGCTCTGTGGGACAGCTGTGAAGGGTGTAAGTGCAGAAAGGCAGCAGAACTGGAGAACGGGCTTGTTCATTTGAGACATCCAGTCTTTTCATTCTATGGAGCCTGATCTCACAAGAGAGACAGGAACTCCTCTGCAGGAGGGAACTTCGGGCTGGAGGAGACTGATGCCAATGATTCAAAGTCTTCCTACCTCTTCCGGTAGTAAATATAGTCTAGGGACAAGGAAGGTGCAGATGGGGCTTGTTTCTCTATGCAATTCTCTACAAGAAGCATGGCCATGAGTTAAGGGAAATAAAGCTATTTTTATTCACGGCAGGGGGTGAATCTGGGCCCACCACCTTAAGATCACAGGAGTTCAAAAGTGAGTGGTATAGCTTGTCCGGACACAAGGATTTAGCCAGAGTATGAAGGTATGAGGAATTAAAGACTAGCGGTCATAATTTCCTAAGCAATTCTTGTTATGTTCCCTCAGGGTTTGCAAAGCACATGTGTTTCCTTTGCCTGCAACAGGTTGGGGGAGATGTCAGAGCAGGGAGTCCCCTCTGCCCAAGCGCCTTCCCAAGGAAGGTGGCTCTTGTGCTGCACTGGAGCTGAACCTGAGGACGTTGGCTGCCTGGAAGCCCTGAGCTGTTCCAGATGTGGCACTGCAGGGTGGTGGGGAGCCAGTACACAGGCTCCTGCTTTCGGCATTTGGCAAAACCCAGGAGGGCAAAGCCGGCCTAGCTGCACGTAGATGCTTTCACACACCATAGCATAGCTTGCTAATGAGCAGCCTGGCTTCCCTTGGCTTTCACCAGGTTAATTCTCTGACATGTATTTTAGGTCTTGCACTATTTTTCATCTGTATATTGTGAATATCAGCGAGATGTGCTTTATCTCTTTTAGCTTCGAAGAGCTACCCATTGCAGTGGTGACCAGAGCCAGCACCCTGCTGCATGGTTGAGTCCCAGCCTGTTTTCAGCCATGACGTTAGCTCGAGCCCTGGGGAATGTGCTTCTTCTCCAAGGTCAAGTCGACCTTGCTTTACTGAGCTCCAAGTAGGCACTCAGGGGGCAGGTGAGTCAGCGACCCATTCCCAACACAGATACTTCCACGAATGCAAGCTAAGTGACTAATTGTGGCCAAAAGTGCTCCCAGTTTTACCTCTGAATGTCTGGGCTTTTGTCTCTTTGTACCATGGCTCTATCTCCCACTGACTGCAGATGAAGCTTTTAGATAAGCTGTTCTCGCAGCAGTAAGTGCACGTGTCCATGCTGTGCACAGCGCAGTATTTGTGCACTGCTAAACATCGTAGTGGCTGCATGGTCCCACTCTCGGGTACTGTGCTACCTCAGGCAGAGATCAATGCTCATGTCTGACCCTGGTCCTCCTTTGTGACAATCTTAGCCTGACATTTTAGCTGGTCTGACAGGCTCCAGTGTAAGAGAGCTTAACAAGCAGGTTGCTGTTTGCACTTGTGCCATTTGCTGTGTATGCATAATCTGAGTTTCTAAGCTTTCTGTGCAATATTTTTCTTGAAAAATCAACTGTCTGGAAGATCGTTCAAGCTCTGCTCGCAGCTCCTCAAGTTCACGTCAGGTATGGCTGTAAGTGGTGGCTGCAGAATTTATAAACGGAGAAAATTCGTCACTGAATGTGTAATGAGCCAGGCCTTGGAAATGAAGGACACCAGTTTCTTTCTTCAGCATCCTGTCTGGTCTACATCTGACATGTTCAAGCCAAATAGATGCCATCATGAGCATTCACACTCTGGGCAGCAGCGGGAAAAAGCAACAAAGTGGTATTTCACAGCCTCAGTTGCTGCTATTGTTCTACGCAAGATCTATAAATTAAATAAGCTCTCAAAGCTTCTCATTAAATAAAGACTTCTAAATAAATGCTGTTAATAAAAGACAGTCTTGGAAATGAGCAAATTTAGCTTTCTGTGAGAGTCCTACTGTATGTTGGCCATGAAAAATATCTTTGTCTCAATCCTTCCTGGTTTACAGATTGATCTCTATGAGGAAACTTGTGCCAAAGAGTATTTGAGATGTTCTATTTTGGGAAATCTATAGGGAAGGTTAATTTAGGTAAATCAGGGAATCTTCTTGAGATTTCAGGGAAAGAAAAGTCTGGAGGGGCTTACAGACTAAAAGCATTGGCTTGTGCTATTTTTCTGAAACAACTTCAGCTGTGGCTAGACTTGAGAAAATTTAAATGAGGTCTGTAGTTGGGATGAGTCCAGGAGGACAAGTTTTGGCTCCTCTAGTTCAGTACAGCGGGAAGAGGTGGGAAAGGTGTTGATAAACAGAAATGAACAGAAATTAAAAGGCTGCCAGAGCTGGCTGACATTTAAAAGCTGTAAGCCACATTTTTTTACTTAAAATTCCCAACGATGAGGAGTTTTAAGGGCCAGATTCTCATAGCAGACACACCAAACTAAATGGGGAGTAACTCTTAGACTGCTCCTTGTTTACACCAAGAGAGGGATGTGAAACTGCATCTAAAAGGAAGGCTAGACAGGCCATCATGCTGGGTAATGATGCAATATATCAGAGCTGGAAATCAGGCTCCAGGCATTGTAGCAGGGACTACAGGCCCCCCGGTCTCACACATACTCCCTGCATGTGTTCAGGCTCTGCTGATTTCAATCTAGAAGGCCTGAAGTGTTTTATGTTTATTCATTTCAGCCTTTTCCTCAAAGTAATTCCTTAAGTCTCCTCCTGTGGGGACAGATGGCCATGGAGGTCTTGTGTTTTGTGGTTACAGCCAGGCAGCAAGAGAAGGATGTTTCCAAGTCCTCCATCACCTAAATCCCACCCGCTGGTTTGAACATCTTGAGTGTGTATAAAGTGAAGATGAAGCCACAAGGACCTGGCAAAGGAATAACTGAATTGCATCTGTGGGAACACATCCTCTTGGATTTATAAACAAGGGCACAAATCTTCTGAGTGTCTGCAGGGACAACTATGGCTTCATTCAGGTTTATTTCCTTATCTGTTGAGGAAATTCTCCTCCTTTGCCCCTTTTCCTACTTATATTAGGCTGGGCAGCACACCCCTTGACTCTCCTGTGCAGAGCTGGCTCTGCAGCCTCCGTGCGTGGGAACAGATTTCTGAACTATCTAGAAATAAACAGGCAAGCTACCCTACCCACACAGGCAAATCCGGCATTATATGCCCAACATCGCATTCCTTTGGGCTGGAAGTCCTCATTCATTCCTTCGTAATTTTATTGCATGCATTTTTTTCAACTAAAACAGCCTATTGCCTCTCCCCATAGAACCATTAGGTATGTGACATTTCCACCAAAACAAAAATGTTTTCAAATGGTGCCAGTAAAATCCTGGAGGTTTGATTTAAAATGAGAAAAGAGGGATATGAGCAACTAATAGGTTATTTCTCCAGCCTCAGAAAACTCAACTAACCTCTCAAGGACAAAAGCCTGCAAAAAAGATTTTGAACTTCTTTACAAGCACTCCTTGAAATACTTCTAAATAAATTTATCTGTAGTCATTACTGTATTTTATGAACTATTGTGCCCTGCTTCACACTGAAAATAATAAGCTGATGCACTAGTCTAAGAAGAATCAACTGAAAGACCTTGTTTTCTGCATGTGTGGAAAGGTATAATGCAAATATAATTAGTTTCTTCTTTGTGGATTGCTCGTTTTCTCAGGGCTCGTTCTCACAGCAAAACCCATGATCTTTCCTATATCCTAGTGACTCTCTTTGTGATACTATAGACTTAAGGAGAAAAGCCCAGACACAGTAGCTGCTCTGTTTGTGAGCTATAGCCAAATGGCAAAAATAGTACAAAATAAAACTAACAATATAACTTGCTGGTTTGCCAAAGCTGGGGGTTTAAACTTATAGCCTAGTTTATTTTCTATGTATGATTGTTATGGCAAAAGCCAAAGACTTGAGCAGTGCTGGAGTAATCTCTTTATAGCTACTGTGCAGAGCAGAAATCAGACTGTATCACTTGCAAGTGAGGAACACAATCGATTTATTCCTGCTTGTCTTTTGGGCTAAGGACACATAAGCTTTTCCAAGCATCTTTTAGATCCTGAAGGTCTGATTTGGTTGCCAGGCTGTAGATGTCTGGACTGCCCTGTTATACAGAGCTGGAAGATATAACAGCAGCTACAGGGCAATCGGCTGTCCTGGAGCAGCTGATGGGGACAGCAGTTTTGTCCTGTGGTATTTCAGGCTCAGGTAGTCAAATCCCATCAGTTCTCCTGCGGGTGGTCTGATGAAATCATCATTAACAGTTTTATGGAGATTTAGTTCATGCTGGTGATACCAAGCAGAACATGTTCCAGCCAGCAAAGGTTCAAAAAATAAAAATCAAAATCATACATGTACAATTATACCAAAGTTCTAGGATCTCCTCCTCCAAAATCCATTGTACAAACCACAGAGCTCCAAAGCAATTATATGAAGCCCCTAAACTTGTGTTTATCTAAGAGATGCCCCCCAGTCAGGCACCAGATGCCATCTAAAGACTTGAAGTATTGGCAGAGCTACCACTTCCTCTGCTAATTTGCTCCAGTAATTAGTCATGCTCACCATTTAAAAAGAAAAAACAAACCTCATTTGAATCTCATTTATCTATAATCTAAAATAAGGTCATGCCTCTGGCTTGCCTGGTGAAGATGTTGAAAATTACTTCAATTTTCCTTGCTTATCTGAGTGTAATCTCTAAAATATCAGATAAATGGAGCTGCAAGGTAGTGCTGTTGGCAGTAAGCCTGCAAAATGAATTATCTTTTTCCCCAGTCCAGGGCAGAATCTTTCCTTCTGGCTTATTTACTGCTAAGTCAGCAGTGTTCTGTTTCGTTCATTTACCTTGATATAGAAGGAGATGTGCTGGAAACAGAAAAAATATCACTGGATGATGGAGGCAGAAGTGACAGGGATATTGTGTATGCATTAAAATTTATGGGTATACATCTCAGAGGGTCTGATTTACTGTCTCTGAAGAATTATGCTGTACAGAAATACCTCATGGAGCCTAGGGGTGTGTGAGATTTCAAAACTCTTATGTGTAAAAATGTCCTGGATTAATGCCATGTGAAATTAAGAAAGAAGCACAACAGTGAAAAACACCTAAATAAGATCTTGGTTGGAATTCAGACGTGAACCCCAGAATAACTATATTTCTCTCTTGCTTCCAGCTCATCCAGCAGATATACTTTACTAGCAAAGATTTGCTCTGTATCCCCCATTTTAACTAGAAAGGAAACTTCTCATTGTTCTCAGCAGCGCTGTCCTGAGCCCCTTCAAGAGCCCCTGCTGTTATCCTCAACACGCTTCTTTGAGGTTGGCAAATAGCGTTATCTCAGGTCAGCGCACGGCGGAGTGGGGGCACGGAAAGGTTGGAGGATCCGTCCTCCCATCTGCGGGAAGTCTGGGCAGGAACGTGAGCCAGGACCACACTCCCCACACGCCAATCTGATGCAACCACTGCCCTCTCCTGCCCTTTGCTGTAGTTCCTCCAGCCAGCCCCTCCAAGGAGAAAATGTCTGTACTGCAGGATTTAATATTTTTCATTATTAAAATATAAAAATTTGCTAAAGACAGTTTGCTAAATCTGGGGTCTCCTGGATTCCTCTTGCACATAGCTCTCTGACAAAGCAGATGTATTTTTATCTGATTTTTAACAATTTACTCACAGTCATTTTAGATGAATAAGCCCGTGCTGAAAACCCAAATCTGCAGCCCTAAAGACAATTATCGAGCAGGAAAACAGCCTGTCAGTGACTCAGTAACCTTTCTTTTGCGTTTGTTGTGGAGTTTAATTAATTGCATGCAACCTGGATTTGCACGTCCACCATTCTGGATTTTACCTACCCCACAGCCTCAGCTGAGCAGATTGTACTAAACCTTTCTCCTTTCTTCCCCAGCTGCCCCGCTCCCTGCTCTGAGGCCTTGGGGACTTTGCTGCCTGCTATTTTTGTGGTGAGCACTATAGGTAGAAACAAAAACTTCTCAAAGGAGACAGAGGGGAAACAAAAGTCTCCGGTAAAGCCCTGGTGGCTGCAGGGCCCTGCGCGGCAAGAGGGCAGACTGATGCCTCAGGAGCTTTTCTCTCAGAGTCCCACCGTGTTTTAGCTTCCTACACAGTTGAGCCTCCGCACTAAAGGCTTAATCACAAACTCATCATCCTGAAAAAGATCAACACAAACGATTCTTGCTTATACAGTGCCAGGGTTGTGCTAACATACATTTCCAGGCTGGGCTCCCCAGGGTTGGATCCAGCTGTGTTAATCTGCTTCCATCCAATGCAGCCAGAAGCAAGTTAATCTTTAACAGTCTTCCTTTTAAAGGTAATGTGAAAGAAAAGCAAGAGAAGCTCTGAGGCAAGGGCTAAACAGCTTACAAAGGAGCTAAAAGGAGCCTGTTGTATAGGACTGCTAATTCCAGTTGTCTGATTTTAAAGCTCAGCTCACTGTGCTCAAAATAAGGGAGGCAGAAGGCAGTGCTGCCATGCCAAGCTGTGGGGTCCTGTGGACAGACCAGGCAGAAAGACAGCAACTGAATCTGCAGAAAGAAATAGTGTAAATATTTGGCTGCCACAGTGAAGACCATTTAATGGAAGTTAAGGGCGACAAGGGAATGTGGGGTGGCTCAGGTGGCTGTGGGATGTTTTCGTAGACCCCCAGAGGAAGTAAGACAGGACATATTTGACATAAGAGTCCCACCTCCTTGAAGTAGTCATGCATGTATGGAAAAACATATTTAGATCATCCTGTTTCCATTCAGAAACAAAGCATTGTTTCCCCTTTTCACAATAAATGAAGAAAGAAGATGGGAACTGTCAGGCCATGTGGGGGGAGAAGGGAATGGGGCAAGATGTCACTGAAGCTTGCTTTCCAATGAGAGCTGGTTCAGGGCTCCTATGACCCTGATCTGGTGTCGTAATGTCCCACAGCTTGAAATGACAGTGTGATATGTTTCTTACATATACTCCAAGGAAAGTGAAAAAAGCCATCCTGCAAAAGAAAATGTCCCACAGGCAAGATAGAGCAACAACCCCTTCAAATATGAGAGAGATAAAGCTGCCTGCTCGGACTGTACACTCTCTGTCCTAGTACACAGTGATAAAAAATTAATTTGCCCAAAAACATGTGATTATTTCCACAAACCATTCCAAAATTGAGTTACAAAAAAAAGTGAATGCTTGTCAAAAAATATTAATGCAATGTTTTTTTTTCTTTTTTTCCTCCATTGAAAATTTCTCTCTGAGTATTCTTCTACCATCTGGTTTGCTCTGTTAAGAGCAGGGATGGCTGCATGAGCCTGAAATTTATCTCTGTGCTGAAATCCATGAGTGGTCCGTGCTTTACTTAAATCTAATATAGTAGAAGCCGACTTGTTCAGAGAATTGTTTAGGAAGATTTTCATCCTCCTTTCTCCCACCTGCAGACTGAATAAGGCAAGAATCCCTTAGAGAGTGCATGGAGGTTCATTTTAAGAAACACTTTCTGTTACTCAGGGAAGAGTAGATGCAGTTCAAATCCATCCATGTCAGTTCTAACCCTTTTGGTGGTGTTGTGCACCCAGAAAAACCTCACTGAAAGTATTTTCCCTGGGTGATAGCATTGCTTTGCCTGCCCCACAAGTGCACAGAGAAGCTGTAGGGTTTTGTATGACTGTGCTTATTCCACTGTTTAGTGTCTCTCAGGCTAGTGCTTGGGTGAGTATCAGCTTAGAGACAGGCCTGAAATGAGACAGTTTTTGAACCCCTGAATTCTACTTGTGTCTTGGATGTTTTAGATCTTTGGAAATGACTCAGGTTAAAAAGGAAGCACACCATGTCATCTGAGGTTGCTCTTTTGCTAAGAAGCCGTGCACTGAGCCGAATACAAGAGCCTGTCCTGCCCCTGCACACAGGGTGGGCTCTGCCTCCCGAGCAAGGGCTGGGGCTGCAGGCACACGGGGCTGCAGCTCAGCCCACACACAGGTGACCGCGACGACAGCAAGAGAACAAAAAGTGTTGGCTTCCGCATGGATTTTGGAGTTTGACTGGAGAAGGACTCACAAAAAAACCCAAGTATCTTGACATTAGAGGAGACATATTTAAGACAGTATGTAACAAGTAGCATACTTTTGATTGAGACTCCCTGAGATGGGAAAATATTTCTAAAAAGCATGTTTGGCAAGATCCTGCAAGCTAAATCCTATATTAAGCAGAGGGAAGAGTGACGAAAGGCAATTTAGTTAGATAGTAAAGAGTAACGTTGAGGCTTTTAAGGAATATAAACAAATGGGAAACAAAAAAATACTGGGAGGTCTCAGGGGAGACCTGCTCACTCTCTACAACTACCTGAAAGGAGGTTGTAGCATGGAGAGTGTTGGTCTCTTCTGCAAGTAGCAAGTGATAGGACGAGAGGAAAAGACCGCAGGTTGCACAAGGGGAGGTTTAGATTGGACATTAGGAAAAACTTCTTCATGAAAGGGCTGTCAGGCATTGGAAAAGGCTGCCCAGGGAAGTGGTGGAGTCACCATCCCTGGAGGTGTTTAAGAGAAGTGTAGATGATGTTTCCAGGGATGTTGTTTAGTGCCAGGGTTAGGTTAATGGTTGGACTGCATGATCTTGAGGGTCTCTTCCAACTGAAATGGTTCTACAGTTCTATGATCTACTGAAAATAAGGCAAAGGAAGGTAAAAAAGATTTTATATTTAGAGTAGCAAAAAGAAATACTGAACATTGAATTTACTGAACATTTCAACCAGCTGTAACAGAGCCTTTAAGAAATATTTGCAGTTGACCAAGGAAGGAAGAGAAAATGCATTCAGATATGTAAAGGAAAAAGAAGACAGTTCTGGACTGAGGCAATAGGAGATAGAAAGGAAATGTGTTACATCATTCATTTGATTTCTTTATTTACTTACAGAACTGGAGAGCTGGTTAAGACATTGGCAAGCAGTGGTACAGGAAGCAGGAGGGAGGATGGAGAATAAAAACTCTAAGTTAGGTTCCGCAGACAAGACTGCCTACCCAGATACAAAATTCTTATTATTTATAAGCTTAATTTCATGAATATTTGTTTCCTCATTTTAAGCAATCATATTCCCTGGCCATGTACATCTACACCTGCATTGCATTGCTGTCTATGCTGTCCCCTTGAGATGGAGCAGCTGCCTTAAGGGTATTTGAAGACCTATCGAGGCTGTGAAACAGCTGAATGACAGAGATACAATGATGATCTATAAACCAGGTACTGGAACAGGAAAGGTGAATAGTTACTCTTTGCTTCTACCAGTATAAAAATCGAAGGACATGAAATTAAATCAGCGGGTACTATTTCCAAAGCAAACAAAAAGAGGCACCTCATTGACTCCATAGTGCATAGTTAGGCTATGGCCCCTGGCATGGTAGGGTTACAAATATTTCCATTAAATGAAAAAACAAAACAAAACAAAACAACAAACCACAAAACCAAAACAATGAAGATCAAACAAAAAACAAAACACAGGAGCACAAATTAAAGAAAAACCCAAAAATCCACCAAGGGTTATTAAATATAAAAGCATTAACTTTGACTCACGATATCCCTGAGTCACAAGTCACAGGAGGCTGGGAGAGCATTCCTGGAAACCATTCCTGCGTGCTTGCCCTGTTCTTACATCCTTCCTTGCACAACATCTGCTGTGTCTGCTCTGCTGCTGGGTGCAGGACAGCAAACTAAATGGACCTGTGCTCTTATCCAGTACAGATGTTCTTGTATTAAGTTTGTGTGCTGCATTGTGAACTAACTGGGGAATTGTTCTGGGTAAAAAATAAGCCAGTGAGTTTTGTTTTTATGTTTTTTAACCCTAACTGGTTCACCAAGTGACCAAATAAATGGTTGGACTGGCTTTGCTGAGGAAGTCATAGTAAGAAGGATGAGCAGCCAGATTTTGGTGATGAGATGGAGGAGCAAGGGGAAGCTGAATGGTTGACTAAGCCACTTTTGTCACTGAAAGAAATTCTTGTGAGGCCAAAACTACAGAAGGAGAGCTCACGTGAGTCAGAACCCAAATAATTTCTGTGCAGATGATGCATGGTCAATAAAGACTACATAAAGCTGCATGTCTCACAGTGCTATTTTAATGGTTGCACGGGAAAGCTGAGAGAATAAGTTCCCCCCTTATACTTATGGCAGCGCTAGCACAGGAGAGAAGCTCAGCCCTCTCCCCGCTCCCCTCAGTAGCAGCACTGGGTTGACTTCACCAGAAGAGACCAAGCAGAGGTGATTTGTGCCCTTCCCAGAGCTGTGGACTGGGAGCAGCAGAATTTAATTTCTGAACACTGGATTCTTGAAAGTAATGGAGCAACAGTCAGTATAATCAGCTTTACAGAGCTATATTTCTTTTTTCCTTTCTGATTAGAGCATTAAGGATAATTTTTTGCTCTTCACTTAAAAAAAAAAAAATTTTCTTTTCTTTTTTTTTTTTTTAATATTGGACAGTGCCCTGTACAAGAAGTGTAGTATTTCTCCTCAGATAATAACATGTGTGCTAGTGTATCCAGGCCAAGAATTGAAAGGAAAAAAGGGCTGATGTAGAGATGCCCATAGCTTTGGAACTAAAACTCAAGGTATTTTTTCCTATTTCCTTTCAATAAGATTTCATGGGAACATTGAAAACAGAAACAGCCCCAATCTCTAAATTTTACAGATGTATTTTACCTTAACATTCATTCAATCCAGAAAGGTAGTTTCACTCTTTTCCAGATTTCTTAAGCGATAAGCGTTATTCTTCTAGTATAGAGAGCTGGAAGCTCAAAAGCCTTTAGCAGTCGCTGTACCAAAATCTTGCAATCTCCAGGATAAGAAAATTCTGTCTTTCACTGACAGCTTTTGTAGTAACATGAGTTACTCCAGCTTCAGTTAAATTTCCTTTGCTTGTCTTCACACGGAAGTTTAGCTTTATTCTTTGCACAACCTTGCATTGCTTTTACAGGAGCTTTAAAAGTGGGTGGCAAATGCAATGTTTTCCTCCAGTTTTTACTGACTGTGTTACATCACTGTGCTGTTCCTCCTCCTTAGGTGATGTTTTTAGATCTACCTTTAATCTCTGTAAGCCAGCAAATTCAGGTGGCTGGACAGATTTTGTAGTAAGCTTCTAAATGTAGAATCACAGAATCATTTTTGTTGGAAAAGACCTTCAAGACCATCAAGTCCAACCATTAACCTAACTCATGGACTAAACCATGTCCCTGAGAACCTCATCTACACATCTTTTAAACACCTCTAGGGATGGTGACTTCACCACTTCCCTGGGCAGCCTGTTCCAGTGTCTGACAGCCCTTTCCTTGAAGAAATTTTTCCTAGTATCCAATCTGAACCTTCCTTGGTGCAACTTGGGGCCATTTCCACTCNTCTGAACTCTCTCCAGCACCTCAATGTCTTTCTTGTAGTGAGAGGCCCAAAACCAAACACAGGATTTGAGGTGCAGCCTCACCAGTGCCACGTACAGGGTAGGTAAATAACTGTTCGGTAAAACATATTATTGTCCTCCTTTCTAATGACAAAGGATCTTCTTTGGGGCCCAAACTGTGCCAGGCTGTATTTTACCTGTGCAGGTCACACCTGTATGGCTGCACAGAGAGTTTGCTCCTTATTCAAGTCTCCTGTGGAGATAACTGAAAAATGAAGTCTGATTCTAGCTACTTCCAGGTAAGGTTGCATAGATTATACTTTAATTGCTTTACAACACCTCAAGCAGCCAAAAACTTATTAGCAGTCTGTGCGATCATTTACTTAGCTAATTAACACAGGGTAAACATGGAGGAGAAATGGGTTGGTGAGGAGAGCACTGGGCATGGATCCAGTAGGTCTGTAATGAATTCCTCACTCTACCACAGATTAACTATGGGACTCTGTTCAAGACTATTAATCTTTCCTCATTTCTGTGTAATTAGGCAGAAGAGTGCTTATAACAGGAATTACCTCTGCCTATATGTGTATATACTGCATCTCACATGACTTTGTACCTTCAGGTGTAACTCAAATTCAGGCAACAAATGCTGCTAAAGTTGATGCTGTTAGTAATAACAATCTGGTTGTAATAGTCAATAATTGTAAATGAAAAGTATAGCAGTTTAGAGAGTATAGTTTAAAAAAAAAAAAAAAAAGAAAATCATGTAGGAAGTGAATTTGTTCTAGAAAAATCATAGTTTTACTACTGAGCTACATCTGTTCCTTGGTGTGTCACTTATTTACCATGTGTACTGTGGCTATGATCTGTCCCTCTTCCTGTCCCTTAGCCTTCCATCGTTAAAATGGGATTATTGATACTTAGCGGGGAACTGAGAGTGCTCTTAGAGATCTTGGGAGACGAAAGGAAGACAAATCCCTTACCTGCTTGGAAAGTGCCTACTAAAGAATCAAATGATGCCTTGACTTTTTAAAAACTTTCTGTAGTTCTATAAATGTCCTAAATTGTATTTGTCCTAAATGCCTGTGTATTTCTTGTAATGAACTAATTTTTGCAATGTGTTTGATGAAAGCTAGATATAGTATGAACAACACTTAGGTCCTAAGGTGTGGAGAATTAGTTTCCATCTACAACCAATTATTTTCCGAATGGGTTCCTAGTGCAGTGGGTTCCTCTTTTAAACTTGCTGGCTGGGATCTGCCACCTTTGTGAAACCTCATTTGCTCCTGTTAACAGCAATCGTCTCAACATTTTTTAGCAGAATGTCTTGGGAAGACATGGTGCTTCTTGTTCCCTGCTTTGATTCACGAATTCTTATCAAACAAGTTCAGCGGCCAGAGCATGTACTTCAGTATCCTCTCACTTCTGATTTTCTTGAGAAAAATAATTTTTAAATTATATCCTCGGATCAGTCTGCAAAACAGAGATGAGACACGTCAGTGTGTACGGCAGAGTGTCACAGGCACTGTCAATGTATCTGGCACATGCCAGATTATAAGAACCAACACATTTATAAGCTGACCACTTCAAAGTATATAATCATGAAAAAGTCAAAACTGTAAAATGTTTGAAGAACATAGTATTTTTTTCAGGTGAAACACTTTTCTGACTTGGCTGATGGTTAAATACACTCTTGGTTTGTATCACTTTTCTAATGAGATTATTGTGTTGTGAGTGATGGGGGTTTTTTTCACCTTAAGCTCTGTCAGGAGTTCACTGTTTGAGGTTTGAGAAACCTACGTAATTGAAATGTTATCAACAGGGGAAAACGGTGCATATCTTTTTCAATGGCGTCAAGAAGCACAAGCTTCTCCCACTAAGTCACATTCAGTTTTGTCAGAGAGTGGCACCTTTACCAAATTCAACAGAGTCCTCTATTGAGATTAATTTGTAATTAGAAAGTAGGTCTGGAAGGGACCCTGGGAGATCCTGCAGTTCATAACCCTCCTCCAGGCAGATCCAGCCAGTCCTGAACCACTTGTGGGGAATGTTTGTGTAACCCCTTCCTACAATCCTCCAGTAAATGAGATTCCATAACTTCCCATCAGAACCTGCTCCAGGCCTTACCATCGCTACTATTGAAAATATTTTTCCAGCATCTAACCAAAACTTCTATTGCTTTATTTTAGTCTGTGACTTTGTATCTGTCCCCAGCAGGCACAAATAAAAGAATCCTTCCCATTTTCACAGATATCTTCTATATTGCAAAATATCACAGTTACTGCAAACTTATCTTTCCTGGAAAAGCGCCTGAGTTTCCACAATTTACTGTGTAATCATGTGTTTGCTGAGCTGTGTTGTTTAAGCATCTTGGCATGCTTAACCCACCCAACAGAGAAGTGAAATGCTTTGGCTTCACCCATGAATGTGCAGCTGATGCACAGAAACTTGTCTGCAGATAGGGGATTGTGTGTATCTGTATCCTCAGCCTCTAGCTGAAAAAAAAATGCTTAATTTTTTGGCTGAAATGCTCCCAAAACTACTCAATGTGAGCTTCACTGCATCATCTTCATGGAAAATTTAAATTAATATATCATTTGACAATGTAGTAATGAAAATGCAGAATCTTGTAAGGCAATGTTAACAAAACTGCTATTACTTGTTTAATTTATGTAGACATTTGTATGGCTATGTTTATCCAGGTAAATGCATGGATACTAGCCTCTGCACTCAAATTATTATCTTCATCTCCTGCTTTTTCTTTAAATGTTCTTGAAATGTTCATATCAGATAAATAAGAAAACAGAAAAATGCACTTTCGTTCTATTAGCTTGGCCTTGAATCTCTGATAGCATGATTATGAATCACACAAACGTAGCCTGCATACTTTTATGATTAATGCTTCAGTAAAACATCTTCTATTTGTATTACAGACGTCTTAGGAAGTTTTTCTGGCTGTAATTTAACCTCTGATTTTTTTTTTTTTTTTAGTCTTGACATAGATTAGTTTATGTTGTTGTTCTGTAATAAGTAATGTGTAGCAGTTTTATTAATGTAAATTATAAAAACTTCAATCCTTATGCTTCTCTATAGCTTTGGAGGGAGAAAAAAAATCTCCATTGGAACAAGGTTTCCTAAAATGTGGGTTTAGTTTTCTGTCAGCTTTGGAACTTTTATCCCTTTCCTCTTGTTCTTAGTGATTCCTCCTTGCACAAAAAGCAGTGACGTTAAATGTTGCAACCAAGATCATGCTGGAGCTAGTGAGAAAGAAATACCATGTGCACTGTTGATTGAAGAAACGTGTGAAGAGCGAACTTACCATTTAGAGAACTACTGCACTATTATTTTAACTGCAATGTCCATTTAATCCAGGTGAAACTACAGAGCTTTTAGCATTCAAAACAAATACATTTGAGATTGGAACATTCTTAAAATGTGCTAATACTATGGAAATTACTTGATTTTGATATTTACTTGTTTTTGATATTTACATCCGTAGACAACATAATCGCCTGAGGACAAAAAAAGCTCTTTACCACAATTATTCTTTTTGATTTATGACACTTTCTGAGGTAGGTAGGCTTTATTCCCCCACCTTTCCTTTTCTGTTTTGTTTTGGTTTTGTTTTTTTTTTTTTTTAACATAGAGTGGGTAAGAAATTTGTTTAAAGTGATACAAATTATTTTCAGTTAAGACAGGAGTTTTCTAAATCCAGTCTCATACACAGCCTATGGCACCTCTTCCCTCTGTTAATGTGGAAGTCAGCATCTACCTACATCTCTGAGTTTCAGGAGTCGTCAGAGGATGCAGGTGAACAAATTCAGGCCTTATTTCTCACATTTTGAGCATGTAAACTGGTGTAATGTAATAACATCTCTACAAATTTTGAAAGCAACAATATTTTGTTATTTAGGAAGTTCTTTGGAAGGCAGTGTAAAAATAGCTGTATTCTACCAATGTGTATGCAGACTGGTTTATTATCCTCTTCTTTAAGCCCTTTTTGTTCCATCCAGGTTCCAGACAGGCTGTTACGGATAAACATAATCATATCCTTTTTAACCAATAACTCATTTTTAATTCTCTTTTCTCTGTTTTTAATGGAGTTATGATAAAATTTATTCTGAGCACATATACAAATATAAGCCAAAAAATACCTACCATTGTAAGTATTCTTATTGGAAAGCAAACTTATTGGAAAGCAAACTTATTTCTGTTAAACCACAAAGTACCGTGAACCATAACTTCATGTTTTAGTTTTTCAGGATTTAATTAACCCACTTCTAAATCCTAATTCTCCAAGTAAAATAAAGTGGATTAAAG
Organism: Pampusana beccarii; assembly: GCA_013399365.1. NCBI lineage: Eukaryota > Metazoa > Chordata > Aves > Columbiformes > Columbidae > Pampusana > Pampusana beccarii. The sequence continues at coordinate 334,948 of VWYH01006478.1, forward strand.
TGGATTATCAGATAATTATTTTCTGGTGAAACTTTTGTGGTTTTGACAATGTCCAACATGTAGTAATGTAGTAAGTACAGGAACAGGTAGTATACCTGCTTTCCTCTTGGTTTTTTTGTGACGTTTATGCATATTTATGCAACAGGAGTTTGATGATCCTTAATTTTTTCCTGAAGAGATGGAAATAGCAGAGCCACCACTAACATTCTAGGATTTGGTGGGAAAATCTATGCTTACTTACTGTTTGCTGTTTTTTTGCTGGTGTTTGTTTGTTCGTTTGTTTTTGTGGGTTTTTTTGGTAATGTGTGCATATTACCACTGTAGACACAGAGAACAAAAATCTGGTTTATATGTTTTTTCGAGTCACTCTGCTTTCAAGTCTGAGGCTGTAGTATCATGAGCATTTTAAGTCAATATAACTCAGCCATGCTGTTAAGATATCCATCAGTCCCCATCAGCTGAGTCCTGGTCTTGCACCATCCGTACGGGAAGCTGACCCAGCTTAACATTAAACTGGCAAAACAAAAGAATGAGTCTGCAATGGAGATTGTTCCTCTGATCTTCCTCATGTGGCTAAATCAATGTTTGTGCTGGGACATGGAGGGAGCAGCCTGGGGATCTGTAGTAACACAGAGGTGAGCATCTGGAGGGCAGTGCCAGCTTGCTGGGGTTTACACTGCCTGTGCTTTTACGGTGTCCAAAGAGAATTTTAAGAGGATGGTTTCTCAGCTGGAGGGTGCTTCCTTTCATAAAACAGCCTGATTTTTCCGCAGAACAACTCCGCGTGTTGCATGGGCGCATGGCACCTCCAGATGTCAGAACCTTTTACACAGATATCAAAACAGCCATTGAAAACCATAGCTTAATCACCCAAGTTAAAAAAAAAATCCCAAATTAACTTTTGCCTAAGGTAACTGGTTTTGCACTCTGCTTATTAAGTAAAAGAAGCAGGGCCTGTAGAAACCATTTTCAGCGTAAAAAAGTAAAAATACATCATAAAGTTTAGCACCTTATTTTTATGATTCCCATAAAGTCCATGAGATAACGTTTGCCTACTAAATTAATTTTCATCAGGCTTCATTGCACAGTCTGTTGTCCCGATGTTTTCCAGGAGCAGCAGCTTAAAGTTTTTGATTTAAATCATTAAATCCTTGATTTATGGTGCATGCTTCCAGAGCCTTAGCACTTTTCCAACTCATATTGCAGTGTATCCTTATCCTAATCGTGTTACTGTTTGAATATATTTGCATGGCAGGGGATTAAAGTGAACTAGCCTGCTCATTTTCTTACAGAGGAGCAAGATCATTTATTTGCCAGTTGCTGCAACAGGCACAGAGCATAACTCAGAACAGCCTTGTTAGCAAGTTGGAGGCAGACTTGCTGCTTCTTTGGTGTTTGAATATCATTAGCTGGTGCAGTCTGGCTTCTAAAATATATTCCCTTTGGATAAGATCCTTATCCATGCTTGATATTGTTGATTATTTGGGTGTTGGAATAAATTTAACTTTTTTTTTTTTCTTTCTTGAAATAAGACAGAAGGAAGTCAACACCTCCAAAGCAGGAAGACATGAAGTACAGGACTGGAGCAGATACTTTTTCTAAGACTTTTCTATAACCTCCAGCTCCTGCTCTTTGTAACCACTCACCTTTGATTATTGTTTAAAAATATAGAGAAATTGTGTCTTCTTTTGCAGGTGAAAGGAAAGTTATCCAAAACTTTGATATCAGCAAAGGCCCATACTGGCCTCACTGACCTAAAACGACCACTGCGCAATACATAAAATTTTTATTAAATTTTATATTAGAATGCAACAGAAGATGAACGTAGTACATTTTAATGTTATTTCTATCATGATAGACTGAATTCAGACCTATCTGAGACAGCCCTCAATGCAACTGAGGAAAACTGATGTTTCCTTCTGTAGCTTTGATTGGGGTGGGAGAAGTTTTCCTGACTACTGACCAACACAAAGCAATAAATCATCTGGTTTTGCCAGGTTTGTTTGCTAGAGTGTCATACTTCCTACAGTCTTCTTAAAAGAAGAACAGTGAAAGAGGGACCATGAGCATAACCATTCACATGTAAAGAAAACACTTTTCCAACCGAGAGTTTTTGTGATATTTTGTACTCAGTTCTGCGAACATTCAACACTGTGGCATTACTGGTGAGAATACTGGTGCAAAGTCTATTTAAAACTGGAATGCTTAGAAATTTGCCGAAAGCAATATCAAATTATTCACAGATGGAAGCTGGTGGCATTCTCGCAAGTCCCTTTTCATTGTTTTCTGTTTTCAGAAAACAGAATTTAATACAGTGGTGCAACTCTAAAGAGAACATGCTAAGAGTAGAATAAATCATGCTGTCTCCCCCCAGCAAACATCACTTCTTTATCCAGTTGAAAGATCCCAATATTCTGTTTATGTTTGACATCGATCATTTATTTTGATTTACAAGAACAAGAGAATGATGGGTGCTGACAGAAAACTGTGGGAATTATGCTGGAGTGATTTTGGACATTATGAGTCAGGGTTCCTGACCCATCACTTTGCCAGATGTGACCAGCCCCTTTGGCTGGAGCACCAGCAGTGAACTGTGTGCTGCAGCTCAGCTGCTGAGTTTTATAGCCTGGTGTGTTGACCTCCCCTTTAATTTCTTTCCTTCCCACTGATTTATAGGATTCAGTTTCATCCCATTTACAGGATGAATAGGATTCAGTTTCATTCAAAAGGAGTTCAGGTCATCTAGACTACACCACAGCATGAACCAAAGCACAGAAAATGGGAACTATTGGGAGATTTGTTCCTGGGGCACCTATAGACCTGACTGCAACTGTGATGGAGACGCACTATCAGCGGGTAACAATAAATAATATGCAGCAACAGTGGAGACAAATGGGTGAGTTACATGGACTCCCAGAGGTCACATAACAAAACTGGATTTTTTTCCTTACACAACAGAAGGAATAAACATCAAATCACAGTCTCCTTTAAGGCCTTTTCTGCAAGATACTACTTTCACTTTCCAATAATCATTATCACAGAATCATACAACAGATTGAAAGGGACCTGGAAAGATCATCTGGTCTAAGCTTTTGTGGGAAAAGGTGCCTAGATGAGATTATCTAACAACCTGTACAACCGCATCTTGAAAACATCCAGTGATGGGAACTCCACCACATCCCTGGGCAGGTTGTTCCAGCAAATGACTGTTCTCACTGAAAAAAATTCTTTTTTATACTGAGGTGAAACCTCTCCTGGTGCAACTTGTACCTGTTACTCCTTATCCTCTCTATGTGGCTACATGTGAAGAGAGAGCCTCCATCCTCTTTGTAGCTTACATTCCACTCGAATATTGTAATAAAGTCCCCACAAGCTTTCTCTTCTCCAGGGAGGAAAGATCTAACTCCTTCAGTCTTCCCTCACAGGGCAGGTTCTCCAGCTCTCTGATCATCTTTGTGCCCTCCTCTGGACCCTCTCCAGTCTGTCCATGTCTTTCTTGAATTGTGGGGGCCAGTATTGGGCACAGTACTCCAGGTACAACCTGACAAGCATTGAGTAGAGTGGGATGATCGTGTCCCCCTTTCTGGTAGCCTGTCCCTGCAGATGCAGCCCAGGATCCTATTTGCCTCCATTCCTGCAGGGTGCACTACTGACTCATGGTCAGCTGGTTGTCCACTAGGACCATCAGATTCCTTTCAGCAATGCTGCTCCCCAGCCACACAGATCCAGCCTGTACTGGGTTCTGTGGTTATGTTGTCCCAGGTTCAGGACCTTGCATTTGTTCTTGTTCAACTTCAGACAGTTCTTGCCTGTGCTCTCTTCCAGCCTGTGCAGGTCTCTGTAAGATGGGTCTCCTTTCTATGTGTCCACCTCACCATCTGCTTTAGTATCATCAGCGAACTTGGCAAGGCTGCTTTCGATGCTGTTGTCTAGATCATGTATGAAGATGTTGAACAGTGTGGGAGCCAGTGTTGATCCCTGGAGGACCTCACTTTTGAGGGGCTGCCAGCTTGAAAGAGAACCATCCATCACCACTCTCTCAGTGCAGCCTGTGATCCAGTTTCCTATTCATCTCACAGACCATGCACTCTCTCCACATCTTGCCAGTTCATCTAGGAGGAGGCTGTGTGAAACAGTGTTGAATGCCTTGCTGAAGTCCAGGTGAACAGCATTCACTGCTCTCCCCATATGGACAGAAAGCATTACTTTATTGTAGAAGGCCATCACATCAGTCTGGCATGATTTGCCTTTGGTAAATCCACATTGGCTTTTCCCAACCACCCGCTTCATTTGTCTTGTAACAGTTTCTAGGAGGACTTATTCCTTTACTTTTTGAAGACTTACTGAATGGCGACTAATAATGGGCCTGTAGTTTCCTGGGTCCTCATTTGCACATTTATTATTATTATGCAGCCAAATGAAAGATATAGGATCCATTATGAAAAGACTCCCTGGCTCCAGTCTCTGTTGGGGAAAGAAAGCAGCTTTTCTCACCTCCAGACTAATTTTTGTCTTCTGATACCCTGTACTGCCTTGTAAACCTATGCAGTGTGTGGATACTCTATACACCTTGCCGTTCTGTGTCCTTTTCAGGAGCGTTGTACAGAGCTAAGATGATGATTNGCCAGTGTTGATCCCTGGAGGACCTCACTTTTGAGGGGCTGCCAGCTTGAAAGAGAACCATCCATCACCACTCTCTCAGTGCAGCCTGTGATCCAGTTTCCTATTCATCTCACAGACCATGCACTCTCTCCACATCTTGCCAGTTCATCTAGGAGGAGGCTGTGTGAAACAGTGTTGAATGCCTTGCTGAAGTCCAGGTGAACAGCATTCACTGCTCTCCCCATATGGACAGAAAGCATTACTTTATTGTAGAAGGCCATCACATCAGTCTGGCATGATTTGCCTTTGGTAAATCCACATTGGCTTTTCCCAACCACCCGCTTCATTTGTCTTGTAACAGTTTCTAGGAGGACTTATTCCTTTACTTTTTGAAGACTTACTGAATGGCGACTAATAATGGGCCTGTAGTTTCCTGGGTCCTCATTTGCACATTTATTATTATTATGCAGCCAAATGAAAGATACAGGATCCATTATGAAAAGACTCCCTGGCTCCAGCCACTGGTGGGGAAAGGAAAGCAGCTTTTCTCACCTCCAAACTAATTTTTGTCTTCTGATACCCTGTACTGCCTTGTAAACCTATGCAGTGTGTGGATACTCTATACACCTTGCCGTTCTGTGTCCTTTTCAGGAGCGTTGTACAGAGCTAAGATGATGATTTTACTCCCCCCTTTCTCCAGTTGAAAATTGATTCTGGTCACAGCAGCTTTGTCTGAAACACTGGAGCTCCTCACAGAGGAAAAGCTTTGTTCACAGAATGCTGTTCTGGCAGAGCCAAACTCTTGCAGGGCACATCTTGAGATCCTCTCAACAGAGACTGAAGTAATTCAAGTTTCTGCAGTCACCCGTCTGATCTCACGTCTTTAAATTAATAATTTCTGCCTTCCTGCCAGTTCTTCTGCCAAGTCATATGCCAAGGTGTAGTATCTTGCTTTGTCTAATGGCTTGTTTTAAATCAAAGGGTTTACAAGGAAAAAGGAGGGTATAAAAAGCCAGAGGTTAAGAACTACTTCCCTTGCTCAGGGTGCCTAATTACGTCAATCAGAAATGCCAGCAGAGTTATACCACCCCATCTGCTGGATGCTGTTTGCCACCTGTAGTTTTCAGACTGATTTAGGGAGTAAGCAGTTATCACTGAAATACATGTGGAAAACCAGAAATGCTGCGAGATGGCAGTAATTAGCAAGACATAAAGCTAAGCATGGGCCAGGCCAAAGAAGTCTGGTCTTCCGTTACTGGTACCTGCATATTGCTTCAAAGAAACAAAAAAACCATCACCTTTTAGCTGGATGCATTTAAAGAGAGTTCTGCTTCAAAGAGGAACTCCCTTTAATTCTTTAAAATCATCCTTGTCTTTCTATTTAAGAATTTAGTGTGAAGAAGGAGTGGGAATCTGCTGCATACTACCATCTGGCTTTCCTTAGAAATATGGCACCATAAAAGGGAGATGGGCTTTACTGTAAGGTTAGCATGAAAGACGTGACTGCTTCTTCTATTCAATGGAAATTTATAGCAATATATTGTATTTTACTTTTGCCTGCTTGTCAAAGTATCTAAGCTGGGCATGAGAGATCCTGTCTACTGGCTGAGAAGATACTTCAGAGGGACCAGTTTCAGTGACTGAGGTTTGGTCTCCTTGAGTGAAAGCTGGAAACCCCCTTCTGTTCTCAATAAGTTTGTACTTTGTTTTATGTACTTGACGAGTGTTGTGGTTACTACATACATCTGCCCTTTCTACTGAAACTCCCACATTTCTGTACTGTGAGGTTTATATTATTTTTAGGATGCCAAGAAGAAGATTTTATTATTTCAGTTTTGAGTCCTTTTTTTTTTTTTTGTTACTTCCTCAAAAATTCACACCAAAGCTTTTAACTATTCCTCTTTCTGAAGCCACAGTGACAAAGTTCCTTCTTCTTTTCCCCTCCTTCTTTTTCTTATTCTAAAAAATAAAGAAACAATACCTTCCCCAAGATGTTTTGTGATCTCATTCCTCATTAACTTCCAAAAGATCTTGCTTACTACAGAGATGAGATTCACTAATCCATGTCTTCCTGACTCCTCCTCAGCTCCTTTCCCATGATACTTACATGAATGCACAGATACCTATTTTAGCATCAAATCTGGATTCCATGAGATCAAACCTTCAAATATATCCACTTACCAAACTTTTTAATGTATCCTTTTCTGAAATGGAGAATCTAATTTCAGGTCAAAATAGCTATACAAATTAAGTAGCCAGTTAATCAGTGATTAATAAATAATTTTGCCTTAAATGAAATCTGAAGTGTCCAGAAATCTTCTGCTGATTACCTGGAATAGGTGACCATCCTTGTTGGCATTTTTAATTAATTTTACAGTGGATACCAGTAACAGTGGCACCTCCTTTTTTATTTTTTTTCACATGGTTCAGATCCATAGCTGGGAAAATCAGTGCAGACTGAGAAATATCCATAGGCTGAAGCTAATTTTGAGAGCTCCGGCTGCATATGGCGAGTCTGGTCTGCGGGATGGATTCCTCTGGTTGTGCCTCTCAAAGGGCTCAGGACTAAGTGGTTTAATGGCCTTTTGCAGGCTACCTGCCAGGAGCTAGATTTCATTCGTACAAATCATAATAGTTACAACAACAACAATAATAATAATAATAAAAGCTTTGAGTTTTGTCGGTACCACATGCTACTGCTATTGCAAAATTATCTCAGAAGGGCTGCTTTTCAACTCTTCCCTCTGACAACTCCTCAGACATCGTAATCTTTTCTGCTTTTTCTTGTCAGAGTTTACTAAAACTTTGTAAGATGTCTGCATTTGAGGTTTCTGCTCTGGAAATACCCAGTTGCTCAGCACTCCAAAGATATCTTCTTGCCTTTTTAGTGTTACAGTCATTCAGAGGAGCAGCCAGAGTTTCCAAACCCACTGCAGACCCAATAGGGGAGTTCCAGTGAGAAGTGCAATCGGGAGTGTATTTTAGTTCTAACTGTAGACCTACGCCTCTGCATTTGCTCATCAGTGTGAGTCTCAGATCCTTCAAGAGCTAAGCTGAGAAATTCAGACTTTCAAAGACTTTTAAAAAATCGGGTTACCCCTTCCCTCAAAAAATCACTTCTGGTTTGCATAGAAGGCTTTGTTGAATTAAGGGCCTCTCTTCTCCCTTCAGTTTCTTTTAGAGTCAAGCTGCTGCCATCATTTTCCAGCAGTTTTCCCTAGTTGCAGTGTAGCAAACAGGACATAAAGAAACAACCCCGGTGTTATTGCTACTGTCTCCAGCATCAGCAGAGGGAAAGGATGCAGCTTGAAACATTTTGTTAAAGAAGTTGCCCATCAAGACAGGTTTGTCACCTCTTAGCTCTGGGCAAGGAAATACTGTCCTGTTTTGTCTTGCCAGAACCACTATTTTCTAAGCATTTCAAGCAAAACCGGTTGCTGAGGTTGATTCTGGCAAAATGAAGAAATTCATAAACCTGTCAACTCTTCCCACGTCAGAGGTGGGACTGCGTGCCAGCTCCACTGGCACGGTGCCCTCTCGCCTTCCCCCCTTCCCTTTGGCAAGTTTGCTCCATGGTCTTCAACCTACCAAAGCGCCTGCCAGGAAACGTGCTCCTTCCAGCCGTGGCACTGACTTGTGACACTGGCATCTCCCTCCTGCTGTTAAATGTTGCTTTTGCAAACCCTAGTGGAGATGGCAAAATAACCCCACCTTCTTCTAAAAGTTATATTGTTCTAGCCTCCCACCTTGCAAACTGTTGACATTGTTGATTCAGTTGAAGGATTTTGCCTCTTTGGGGTCATTTTGAAGGACTTTACTGGATGCCTGGTTTGGTTTTGGGGGTTTTTTGTTTGTTTGTTTGTGGATTTTTTTGTTTGTTTGTTTTTTGGTTTGGAGAGGTTTTTTTGTGGTTTTTTTTTTGTTTGTTTGTTTTTTAGGAAATAACTAGATATATGTAAACAGAGAGTTAACAGATCATAACTTAATAGCCCTCCCTCCTTCCTACTAAGCCATTTGCTTTCCTGACTGAAACCGGTGGTTTGTGATTCTTCACATTATTCTTTTAATGTCATGACCTGTGTGTCAAAGTGAGAGGTTGCTTGTGGATTTTTCTTGTCTTTGAAAGCAATACTTTCTCCAGAGACAAAGAGGCTCTTTTACAACACTCTTAGCAATTGCCATGAGGTGGGAGCTACAAATCGGGCAAGCCTGGGCAGTTGCGTGCTGACATTTTTCATTCCTCATGTCCCACAAGTATTTCTCTTTCAACAAGGCTTCTGTGTAAGTGAAAAGGAACTTTTTTGTTTCCCTGATTTAGTTATATTATGTTTTAAAATTTCTCTTTGGCTCAAATTTCCCTCTGGAAGCTGCCCTGGCTATAAAAAAATTTCACACATCCCTTTTTAAAATTGCAAATTTTTATTGTTTCTCTATCCCTATCAACAAATAAGGGGCAAATTTAATTTATTTCATTTGCATTTGCAAAGCCTTTGTAAGCCGTTTTGCACAATAGAGCACTCATAACTTTGCACCTCAGAAATGAAAAAGTAGGCAGATTTGGCCCTTGAAAATAAGCCTTTTCCAACTTTTTGTAAACATTAATGACCTATTCATAAAGAAAAGGGCAAAACTTTCACACAAAGAGATAATAGAACTTTGAAAAACTGCTGAAATCCGTTGGAGAAATAAATTTTGGTCATAATTTTGAGCAGACTCTTTGAGAATGAGAAAAGAGGGCTACAAATACACCCAAATTAATCTTATGATGACATTAGGAAGTTTCCACTGAGGTTTCTGGTGATTTTAATACATGTGTAATACGAGAACAGAAGAACAGCCTTGCCACATCAAACATCAAAAATGTCCATATGTCTCAATATTCTGTCTCCGACATTGTCAATAGTATTCATTTTTCAAATAGCGTCCGAATTGAGTGGGATGCAGTGATACCTCCCTAGCATGTACTCCTATTTCAATGGCAGGCAACTGCAAGGCTTCCTGGGCCACCAGCATGTCTTTGTATATCTTCCAGGTGTATCTCCAGCTGTGTTTTGACCTTACGTATACCACCATGCCTTGTGGCAGGAGGTTCCACAGTTAAACAGCGAGCTGTGCAAAAAAATATTACCTGCTCATGTTTGTTTTGAATTTATGACCTATGATCATCAGCTAATGTCCTCCTTCTCAGTCTTCTATAGAGAGTAACAGTGATGAGTCATTCCCTATTTCTTGTTCACCTTTTCCATCATATTTATGATCTTACAATCCTCCACCATGTGCCTCTTTAGTATTTTTTTTTTCCAAAGTTAATAAATCCTTATCTATACAGTTGTTCACTGCATCAAAGCTGATTGGTATTTTTTATCTTTCTTTTTAGAATCCTAGAATCTTTTAAGTTGGAAAAGGTCCTTAAGATAGAATCATAGGATCATAGATTTGTTTTGGTTGGAAAAGACCTTTAAGATCATCAAGTCCAACTATTAATCTAACACTATCAAGTCCACCTCTAAACAATGTCCCTAGGAACCTCATCTACGCATCTTTTAAACACCTTCAGGGATGGTGGCTCCACCACTTCCCTGGGCAGCCTGTTCCAATACCTGACAACCTTTTAACTGAAGAAATTTTTCCTAATATCCAATCTAAGCCTCCCCTGGTGCAACTTGAGACAATTTCCTGTCATCCTATCACTTGTTACCTGGGAAAAGAGACCAACACCCTCCTTGCTATGTCCTTTGAGATAGTTGTAGAGATTGAGGTCTCACCTCAGCGTCCTTTACTCTAGGTTAAACAACCCCCGGTTCCCAGTTCCCTCAGCCGCTCCTCATAAGATTTGTGCTCCAGACCCTTCACCAGGTTATTGAGTCCAACCATTTTTGCTTCTCTCTATATCATTCAGGTTCTTCTATACGCTTGCACAGAAGGCATAGGGTTCATAGACTTTATCCTTAAAAATATACTGATTACCATACTGGAAATGTGATGGAGAGAAAACTCTGACAGTTTTTTTAGGCCACCATTCAGAAAACTGCTATGTGCCGTTGCCTTCTGCTTAGTACAGATGTTAGTCATGTTACTTAATGTAATACTGGAAGGTACTTGGCTCAGATCCAGACAGGCATTCAGATTTCCAAATCCTGTTCAGGCTTCTAACAACTCACTGATTTAATGGAATGTTGAATACTGAGATATGGTTATGATAGGAACCTGAAAAGAATTAAATGCTCAGTGCGTGTGTTGAGGTTTGAGCTTGAAGGATCAGGGCATAATCTCTGAGCATAATTAAATGGCAATATTGAAGATTTTTAGAGGTGTTATGAAAAAGAGGCCCTTGGTAAACTGAGACTATCAGGGATTGTGGGAAACTTTTTTTCTCCTGGGTGATACACATGGGTGATCATTCAGGATGGCTTTGTTCTTTGTGTAGTAAATTGTCACCTTCCTGGGCAGGGAGTACTGAGAGGTGTTACCAAAAGAATGGATCCTATGGAAGTGTTAGGCAATCTGTACAAGTTGCACTCAGTAGTATCCATCATGGTACTCTGCAATATAGAAAATGTATTGCCTAGGATTTATGGCTTTATGCAAATGAAAAAAAAAAAAAGAAAATAAAAAAAAATGGCTTCATAATTTCATCTTATTTTAAGAGAGTAGGATTAGTGATTATATTTTCCTGTAAGAGGAAAGGAGCAGCAGAGGACACCTACATTTCCCAGCAGCTGATTTCCCCCAATCTGCCTTCAGTGTTCAACAAGCAAAACACCCTTGGTTACATATGCGTTAAAAATCCTCTGGCAGGTACAGTGCCTTGTGCAACTGAGGCACAATTTTCATCCGATTCAACATTTGTCTTTAGCAGGAACTCTTGTGTGGGCAAAGTCTGTGTGATCAGCCGATCCCTCTGGCAACATACTCTCTAAGATAATCAGATAAAGGTCTTGTGTTCATTTCTGTTACAAGAAAACGAAACTAGTCAGAAAAAACAAATGTGCCATTTCTTTTCCTCTAGGTTACAACTTTCCATTTGGAACCCCTCCTTGCTTCATTCATCTGTTTCTACCAGTATATAATGGATGAGTGCCTCTTTATACAGTGTGTAATTCAGATTTGTGAATGTAGTTCGCGTAAATTGGACATTAGTTGCCTTTCCAGATATGATGATTCAGCCCTAGAGAATTTGCTTTCTCTTTTCCATAGTTTGAAATGTCATCCCCATAAGCAGTCTTCTTAAACACTACTGCTGGAAATCATGAAGAGTAGCAAAGAGGCACTCACTGTTCCCAGTAGTATTCTGGGCATGGAGGATATCACCATCTTATCTTCCTTTAATTAGACTGTATTCCTAGACTTTCAGTACAATAATGACTACGGGGCAATAACTAGAGCTAAATTAAGGATAGAATAAGGTACACAAAGGCACGCGAGTTACATCTGCTCAGAAAAGTGGGTCAAGTGTTTTGTTACCTGATGTAAGATTGTACTTGCAAGGTCAGGAGAATTATGAAGGCTGATTATCAACTGATGAGTCCTGAGACAAATCTCAGGACCACAGTAAATATAATCTTCCTGTGAATGCCTCTAGGCAGAAGAAGGATTTCTTCATAAACCGTGAAAGCCAAAGATTGAAAACTAATTTCAAATCTTGCCAAATGACTTGCTGCTCTCTGAGAGAATTAGGGAAGGACTGAAAAAAGAAATTGAGGGCAGAATGAAAAAAATGAAACCCTGATGTGGCGTTTCACAGTGTTGCAACATAGCTTGAGGCAACCAATTGCTGGAAGTGCAAATATCTCCATGACCTCAGGTCCAAAGCTACAGCTCTGCTGTAGAAAGGTCTGGCAGGGTCTCTGACCTGACTTCAGATTATAATAAATGCTCTAGAAAAGAATGAGGTGCTATAGCTTGCTAAAAAATTGTGGTCAAAAAAAGGTAAGCTGTGAAATAATGCCAACATGTTGTCAGAACCATATAAAGAGTGCCTACAGACGGAGGCCCTCATAACATTCATAACAACAAAGCCATGTTTTCAGAAACAGCTGCGGTGAAAAGAGTTTATGAGGCAGATTTGCCGAAGCCAGTGAGCAATCTTGCCATCTTTTGTGAGGGATCAGGGCTACCCTGACCTTGGCAGTGGGCAGGAACCAGGTGGGGGCATGGGAGCACCCCCTTGTGTGTCCACAGCATTGCCCCTTGGATGGTGTGGCCCTTACCCAGGAGCACCTGGCACTGAGCTGAGCTCCCACATACGCCCAGGCACACAGAGCCATATGCACTCCAAAGGGTAATGTTGGCTTGTATTGGAGCCACATCTAAACATTTTGTGCTGCAGGGAGGCTGGGCCTGGGCACTGCTCAAAAGATAATGAAAAACTGTTAGGCGTAGGTGCATTCTTCCCTAACCTCAATTTGAACTAGTAATGCATGTGTAAATTAGTTTCCTGTAGATTTCTCAGTCAGTTTTCATTAAAATATAAGAAAGCTATCGTAAAAGAATAGCTCTCTAGCAATTTTTTCCTCTCCACAAAGTCATATTATCACCTACCACTTCATTAAAAGTGTAATAGTACTGTTCCCAGTGACTCCATTTCTCATGTCGATCTAAAATTGAACTCCAAGGTCTTAAATACATCACAATTTAGCTTCACAGTTTAATAATGCGTATATGTATGTATGTATGCTGTATACACTGTATGAACTGAGTACATTAAAAATTTTAGAAAATAGATTAGCAGTTATGACTTATAGAACAGTTTTCTTGCTCTTCCTATTCTACAGAATTTTTTTAGTTCATTTTATATAAATCTTGAGGTTACAGCTATTCTAAGACCTTAAAAATTTGTGACAGCTGAGATTTGGGGAACGCTTAGCAACAACCAATATTTCCAGTATTTCTGTATTTTTTTGTCTCTTCTCTCTTTTATCTTATGTCCTATCTTACGTTTCTGCTAGCTTTTTTTTTTTTTTTTTTGTATTTTCAAGCACGAGCTCTTTGAAGCAGAGCAGTCAAGAAATTATATGCTCCACTTAAACCAGACAACAATAATAAAGATTTGACATTTGGAATGGAAGCTAGATTTCAGAAAATCTGAAGGTACTTTTAGCAGTGCTCACTCACAGATTTTTATCTTTGCTACAAAGAGCAAAAAAAAAAGGTATATATATATTTTATTATATATATATATTTGCAGGTTTAGAGGCTGTGCTTTGCATGTAAAGAACAGGTACAGTGAAAGTTATTCTTTTAGGAGACTGACACTGACTGCCAGGTAAAACTGTGGAAACTTGCCACGAGCTCCACAGCCCAGGGCTTGGCTCCTGTTTTCCCATTGTTTGCTCTGCTCATGTCAAGCCTTGTTTGAGGAAAGGCGATGGCAAAACTCCCACTGACTGTAAGGAAAGTGAGGTTTTGCCCTTGGTGAGCAATAAAAGCTCTGTGAAGCCCGGGGGTGGGAGCTCTCCCCCGCTCCTGCAGGGCTGATGCGTGTTGCCAAGGTTAGCTCACACCCCATCCCTGCGTGTCCCTTCCAGCTCTGAGATTTATAGGGCTCTGTGGAAAAACCCCCACGTCGTACTGCTTGGTATACTCAGTCACCGATGAACTTTTAATCATTCTGGGTCATGGCTTCGAAGAAAGCAGCCTTGCTGCCATTACATAAAACAAAGAAATTATTAGCTTCTCTTGTTCTGTTACTGGTACATTATTTATCTGAATATTAAGGCAGCTTCACAAATTGGTGGTGACAATCGTTTGCAGAATGGTGCAAAGGAAGAAATGGCCCTTCTTTGCTGGAAGGTGTCACCTTCTGTCCCTTTCAAGACAGAAGTGCTGTAGGAAAGATCTTCTTCATCCTTGGTTTGGTGCTTCCGTGTGCAAGGCTGACACTGCCTCCTGGCACCCTGTGCCCGGCCTCTCGCTGGACTCGGTGTGCAGGGGTGGGGCGGGGAACCGAAACATAGATGTCCAGGTATGTAAAGGTCTGCCCGACTTTGGAGAAATTGCACCTTCATGGGGTTTCAGGTGTTTTTGGAGACCACCTCAGTACACCACACATGATGGACTTTGCTCTTGAGACAACAAAGCTCTCCACATCTGATTCTCCCTAGAAATTATCAAGTAGGAGTTTCTGCTCTATATTCCCCAAGACGCTTCATCACATATCATTAGCAATTGGCACCACTGAGAACCACTTCAGGCTCTGAGGTGAAGAAAATGCCAAAGTCCCTTCACTGATGTTGTCCTTAACACAGTCAGCATGTCCTCTCCCAGCTCTTCCTGTCCCAGCTCCAGCACCTCCATCTGCGGAGAGACGTAACTCAGCAGGAAAGTCCCAGGCAGCAACAGGTGAATGCAAATGGCCTGAGCAGGCAGGAGGGGGTGGCGGAACGCAGGGAAGAGAGCGATGTGGGCATTGAGGGACCTCTCAGTTTATCTGAGCTTCCAGTGCTCCCCAGGCTGCTGATCCCAGGCAGAACTGTCCTGGCAGTAGCACCTTTTCTGCAGCCCTCCAGGTAGCATCCATTGGCAGGTTTGGGCAGTGGAGACCGTTTTCTTCCAAAACATGTCCAGAAATTAGGACACTGTCAGGAATTAGGACACAGGCAATGACATCATATAAAAAAAGAAAGAATAGCCCAGTTTCTGTGCTCCTTATCTCTCCACTGCAAAGAGTTTTTGTTCCGTTGAGTCAATGTCTGCACTTGCCATAAACCTGGCAAGTCTCCTGATTTGCTTTCTTTAAGACTCCTAACATTTCACTAGTAGGGAATAAGTCGATGTTTTAATCTTGTGCCTGATCGATTCTGGAATATGCAGGGGAGATATGCATGGTTTTACTCAAATTCATTTGTAATGTTTGAAATTCAGTTTAAGTCACCAGGAAAAGTAAATGGTCATAACATGGGCAAATGATATACAGATATCATTGTAGTACATGATACATTCCACTGGTCTTAGTATCATCCAGCGTGCAAGGTGAAGAGCAGATAAATCAGTCACTACTTGTTTGAAACCTACTGTGGGGACAATACCATAGAAAGGCCGATGCTTGATGAAGATGCAGTTGAGTAAAATCCAAGATGACTTTCACTGCTTTCCACATTTACCTTAATTCTTCTCTTGTGAAGGATGACATGAGGGAGATATTGTTCACACATGAAAGGCAGGAGAACCTGTGCCTCTCCAGATTGTTTAGAAATTGCAGTCTAGATAACACACATTTTGTAAACATTTAAGCAAGGAAGGAAATACTATGGAGCAACAGGGGTTTTTTGTACAGATAACAGTGGAATAGTTGCTATAAGGGTAGAACAACCATTTTTTGTTAGTTGTGTGATTGATCTTGGTCCCCCTTCCTCTATAACTCATCTGATCTTTTGGCTGACACATAGCAATGAATAATTTTTGTTCTCAGATTTTTCTTTTGATTCTTGTGGGATCTAGTATTTGCTCTAAACCATAGCATGCATGTCCTATTTGTGCGAAAATCCTCAACATAGTTGGCACAGACATATATAACATATATTGACAACTTCAATTTCCAGCCAGAACAGAAAATCTGTTAATGCTGAATACCCTTTTGGATATAATTAATCATAGGTCTCCGAGCTCCTGATAGAAAAGATACAAAAAAAAAGGCACTGATTGGGAGCCTACTAGAACAACACAGCAAAACGGTGAATGAGACTCAGAATACCGACCACAGGAAAGGCTTTTCTGTTATGTTGGCAAAGCCATCCTCGCGGAAATCCATTGCTCCCTTTATTGTGGATCTTGCAAAATCCTGTAGGCAAGCTTGGAGTCAGAACAACACTTGGTGTTGTGTAAACCTTTGGCTGTTACACTCAGGCAGAAGAAGTAGGTCTAGATTCCAGGCATCTGGAAATGTGACAGCATAAAGGAAAACATCTTCCAGTTTCACTCGAAGATCAAGTCTTTTCAATAACTTACAGATACAAGGAGAAACAAGTTTCCTCATGACAGTTATCAGACACATTGTAAATGTCACCTTTCAACATTTCTCTAAAGACTACAAGAAAGACCGTGAAAACAAATACTTTCTCTGCTATTGAGTCTGTTGGTAGTCTACTTCTTTTGCTTAATGAAATAAGTTGCTTTTAACTCTGCACACCCTGAGACAGGTTGTGTTACGTGGGTTATACAGGTATTTTCTTTCACCCTACATAGTGGACCCGATCCTACGAATATTTCTATGCTGATTGGAGCACACAGAATGAACTCCTGATTGAAGAATAGATTTGAGTGTGGAACAAATTTCCCCAGGGAATTCAATAGAGTGTATTGAATTATCAATCCTTGTCTTCTGTCAAGTATGTGAAAAAAGTTAAAGACATCAAGTGCATGGGATCAGTAATTTTTTTCAGGAAAATTGCAGTGCATCATACAGTAGTAAGAGATAGCTAGTAGACTTGTCGGTGTTTCATGATCACATTACTGTGACATGACTGTTGTCTTTGCTCTTGGACTTGGTGGACTCAAGGAAGTGGAGGACAAGGTACTTGCCATCTGTCAGGGCTCCTTACTGTGGTAGTTTTGGATACATCACAACATTGTTATTATCATCATGATCGTAGTGTAGCTTTTTAAATGTAATATTGAAGCAACTTTCCTTCTGCATTTGTAACTAACAAACATCAGCAGAGAACTGTAGCTGCTTGGGCATTCAAACAAATAGAAACCATGATCTGAAGAGTTACAAAAACTGTAACTGCTTTTGAAAATTTCCTTATTTGACAACTTCATAAATCTCTCTGATTACCCGTTTGGGAAAAAAACATTTAGACAAAACTTTACGTTGATAAGCAGTATATAAATATTAGATACGATTACAACATTTATTGTCATTATTATTAATAAAACTTAAATAATGTTAAAAACTGACAAATAGTTTTAGGTGTCCAACATGTGACATTTTAAAGGATTTGGCTTTAGGGTAGTTACTTAGCACTTCAAAATCTTGGCCCCGGTTTCCTCCCAACCCTGAATTTCAGTCATATCAACAATATATGGTAACACTTGCAGCAACTTCAGAGAGAAAGCCTTGTCCCAGAGGAATTCATGACTCTGAATCGCAGCAAATAATTTGCAAAGTTGAAAGATGAATCCATATCCTTCATCAGTTATAATCACAATCTTCACTATGGAGCTTGCTTCAGTGCCAAAAAAGATGTTTTGTTTCTTTCCAGACACAGGGAAAAGCAGCAATTTGCCCAGAAAGCACAGAGCGAACATAGGCAAAGACAGATGTGGGGTGGGGGGAAAGACAACATACAGACGAAGTGATCAGGACAAGTATAGACTCATGACATAACAGCTGTCACTTTCTTGTGAAAAAAAGACAACCAAAACGTAACATAAATCCCCCTTCTCAGTCCTTACATTTTACTTGCTCCCATTTCCCCCAAACAATTCCCTGCTATCATGTTACTGTGTTCACACCTCCCCTCCCAGTACAGTCTGTACTGTCCACCCAAATACAAAAGTGATTGGCAGGAAAAGAAAAGAAGACTCTAAAAGCATACTTGGGTCACTTTGTTTCTTGGAGACGTTCCAGTGCAGTTTATCTTCAGAAAGGATTTAAAGAATTTTACTCAACAAAATTTTTAAAACTACTGCCTAATATTATGAATGTCTTTTAAAGCACCAAGTCTTTTGTGATAAATTTAGAGGTTACATGGGATGATCTTAGTTGATGTTTCAAATTCCAGTTTCAGAATTTGCTTTTTGTGTATACTTCTACTATTCACGTAACACTTACTCTATTTCCTGATATTTCTTATCAGTAAGTCCCTTAGCTAGGGTGGCACTATGAATCAAACAGAAAGAAATGTGAAGTTGATGTGAGTACCACCTGAGATTTTAATGAGTACTTTAGAATATTTTTCAACTTAGGCATGAATAATTCATGGATTACATTTGAATTTGATCGCATTAACAGTCAGAATGAAGAAGAAAAAAACGCTTAGTTCCCAAGTGTAGGAGTTTTTGGTTGTGAATTAATATCAGTCCTATGGGGACATTCACTGAGAGTTGTTTGTACTCACTGAAGTCAGACTTTATGGATTAAGTATATTCAAGGGCTTTGAAACAAATTAGCAATGTTATCCACTCGTTTATTCTGTGATGTTAATGAGTCATTCTGAGCAAACAATGTTTCAGCATTTTATGCATTCAAGTTTCATTCCACAAGATTCGCTGCAGCAGTAAGTAAAGAATGATCTTGATCATTCCTGATACTCAGAAACTAAAAATCTAATAATTGGCAATTCAGATAGCCAAAAGAATGGGAGAATGGTTTTGCGAACTTTAAAGTCCATGGTAATTTCTTCTGACCACTCTTACAGTCTTGAAATGGATGGGTTTTATTCCTGACTTGTGGTTTACTTAGACACTTGCATTTTTTTTTCTCAACTGCAGCTCTCCACTAGTTTTCTAATACTTCTCTGAAGAATTTAGTTTATCCTCATTATGAATTTCTCACTTACTTTCCCTCCTTCCTGCATGTAACAGCTTCCAGTCTTCAAAATCCAACTAGTATCTGTTGCTGTCCTCATAGATATGTCCAAGGTCCAACTCGACAGTGAGACCATTTGGCTCCCCATATCTCCTGTCTGAATCATTTTCTTTCCTTCGTTTGCCATGGAGCAGCATCCATCTGCCTTTTGTATCCTTTCTACCATCCTTCCAGCTTCACATCTTCCTTTCCACTGTACCACTGTGGCAAGTTAGTTATTTCTGGCTTCTTTATTCCCTTCATCTCATCCCCTATGGTCATTCCACATCACTGATCAATCCCATTCTCTACCGTTCACTTCCACTAATCTTTTCGATTTGTTGTACAATGACATCCCCACTCTTGCCCTTGACCTTGTGTTCACAGAACAGCGTTCCTTTATGAATCTGAAGCTGAGACCCGTCTCCTTGGCCACAGCAATGCTCCTCACCCTTCCCATTCACGCTCACCCCTTCCCTTCCCACCCACCCCCTGGGCTTTCCTCTGGCTGCTCCCCTGCTGAGCCACACCATCGTCCCTTTGCTCTCTGACTCATCTCTTGACCCCACACACAGCTATGACTACTTCTCGAATCTTGGCTGTCTCTCTGACAGCAGCTGAATTTTCTTCTGATTCATCTGTATTTTTTGGTGATGTTTGTTTTCTGGATTTAAAAGCTTGGACAGTAAGAGTATCAAGCACATGAACTAACTATTGTGCCTTTGCCCGTTTAGTTGGTTTACTCCCCTAATGAGTAAGCGAATACTGATTGAAGGCAAATGTAATTAATCACCACACCACTGTCTTCAATATTTCCTTATTCTTTGACTTCTTTTTTTTTCCATGTTCAATGTGGGCTCTGGCAGCAATGAGCCTATTTTGATCTATCTCAGCTTTTTCCTTACTGTTTCTCATGGAGCTTTCTCTTTGTTTCCCAACTCTTGCTACTCAGGACCTCACTAGTTGTTTCTATCCAGCTTGCCTTCTTCATTACTTTTACCTCTAATTAATTTATTATCCAGATCCATCTTCAACACTTCCTTCCCTTCAGCTCTCTCCTTGATTTCCTCCAAGATGTCTTAGCTCTCTCCAAGGGCTAAGTATGTGTGGCATCTAGATACAAAACTGGTTCAAAATATCACTTTGAAGATGAAAATATTCATGTACTCTTTGACTTTTCCTCTATAGCTTATCCTTCACTAAGTCTCCAGTTGTATCTATCTTCTCTCTTTACCAGCATTAGTTACCCACATCTTTTACTACTGGCCTTTTTGCAGGTTCCTAAATCTGTTTTGTTGCTTATTTCCTTTGGCCTTAGTTGTGCTTTTCCACCTGGTCTACCTCACCTACTGAGAAAAGCTTTCTGTGTTTCCTATGTGTCCCCTGACTTCTCTTTCCGACACGGGACACGGCATCTTTATCTTCCTTCTTTCTGCCTTTTCTGCCTTTATCCAACATGCTCACAGTTTATTCGGGTTTTGGTGTTGCTCAAGACAATACGACCAAAGCAGAAATTTCAGGATCAGATTATGAAATGTAGTCTATATTTACACAATGCTACATACATTTAAGGCATAATTTTGGAACATAAGGTGCCATGCAAGCAAATGTTTGTCAGCATATACAAATATAAAGAATAATATAAATATAAAGAATAATAGCTACGTGTAATGCACACTAGTTCTGAACCATAAATTACTGAAAATATGATATGGCCACTGAGTTGAACAGGACCAAAATTCCTGGAGATTGTGCAAAGCACAGAGTTCAGCTGGACAAAATAAGAACTAATCACGCCTAGTGACGTAGTATGTCTCAGTCACCTTAGTCCTGCTGGGCTGCGTGGCCTTGGGGAAGCCAGATGGTTCTGTTATACAAACCTCATTTAAAGTTGAGCATGACCTTGGTTCAAATAATGTCATTTCTGGTAAACGAGGATTCATTGTACATCATTTGTAGGACTAGGCAGAGAACAGGATGCCTATTATATAAAAGCAATGGAAGACACAAAACAAGGCAATTTATAATCTGAGTTTTTCCAACATTTGTGTTTCAGTGAATCCAGTGATTCAGCAATTTTAATTACACCTCTTGGTCAAGTTGCAATAGAATAAACATTTAATCTTTTTTCTGTAACCAGAACTTGAATTTTGTTTTCATCCTCAAATGTGTAGAGGCACAACCACGCCACATGAAAGCCTGCACAGTAATTTAGCATTCCATCTTTTTTTTTCCGCCACTAATACTTTCCATATTCTCTCAATCAGCATTCTAACCTCGAGGGTTTCTTTTGCTTCCATGTTCATACAATCTTACGAGTGATATCTTATAAATCTTTCCTTCATTTTTTTTTTCAACAAGGAAGAGTTAACATGGGATTTTTTTTTACTTGAGTCGAAATGTCACTTATATTTTCTAGACTGTCCCAGATTTTCAGTGACCTGCAAAGGTCACACCGGACCTTCATTTCTGGATCTACAAAATGAGGAAATGAGCAGTGTACCATTTAGAAGGAGTAGTAAATCCAGAACATAAAAAGAGTGAGACACAAAGATTCTCTGGGGACAGGGCTGGGAAAGCATCTCAAATGACTGTGTATTAGAAGGTTATAATAAACTTGATTAAATCTATTCAGCTTTTAGTATCAAGAAGTTCCCTTTCTCAAAGATTTTATTAGTCCTTTGTTTCATGTAGGCAAAGGATCTTTTATGCCTACTGTTCAGCAATGCTGTGCTCACTTTTGAAAGTATTATTTGTTTTATTCTCATTGTCACATAAAATAGAGGGAATAAAAGGAAATTTTACCTCTTCAAGAATTTATTTCGGTTATATCTTTAAATATTTGAAGATCATTGCTGCTGGTCTGTAGACGTGCGATATGTCTCTCTTATTTATAAAGAATAGAAAGTGAAGTCTGTCCTTCCTGTTTGAATTCAAGCATTGCACAGGAATAATACACTTGTTTAATTTGGGATGTGCTTTCAGGGTCAACATCCTGCAGCAGCATAGCTAAAGGCAATGTCTGGATTTCCTTTCATGAAGGCACAAGAGAAGGAAATGAAAGAAACATCCATTATCTGGTCTACACCTGGAGGCTCACTGCTCTGTAGAGCTGGGAGAGTCTCATCTTTTCATAATAAATACAAGTAGGTTGAATATTGGGTTTTGTTTTGTTTTGTTTTGTTTTTTTCTTTCTCACAGGAAGGCAGCTTAGGAAGGGAAATCTTATTGTTGAAAGCCCAAGGACAGCATAAAACATTTTCTGGACCAAAGATACTTAATTACTTACTGTCTATCAGACAAGCTGCTGTTCTGCACTTAGCATCATGCTTCATTGTCTGACAGCACAGCTGGCTGGAGGCTGAAATCAAAAATCACTTTCCTTTGCTCAATTTCCTTGTGAACAGCAAAAGAATGGTGTTGATACGCCAGACTTCACTGGGAAAGTGCATTGCCAATGTGTAAGATTCGTCTCGAGTGGATTTAAAAGTAGGAATGGGATTTGTCTCCTACAGAGCTAAATCAGGACACCTTCAACTTATGCTTCATTGAGTCTTTGCTGTGATAGACTCCCATTAATCCGTGCTGAACCAGCCATGAATAACTGAGAATACTAAAGCAAATGACAGAAAAAGTGATCTTATGTTATAAAACCACTTAGGAGAGCTAAGTGAACTGTTGTTAATAGGCAATTTATGAAGCATTCAGTCCAACAAAACACAAAACCAGGTTTTTCAATCTTGGCCTATTTCCGCTTCCGTAGATATGTCAATTTGACACTGTAAATTTATGCATGGCTTTGTAGTGTATGCCAATACTAAAACTTAGAACCAAGTATGCATTCCTGGACTTTGTTGAGAAGGAGGCTGGTGAATTTTGCTTTTCATTAATTTGCAAATAAGCATATATATAACAGTTTTACTAATTTATTTGGAATTCAGGTTAATTTTATGGACACTGAATGCAAATATATTTCATAGTATTATCTGTGATAGATTGGCTAGACCTCGCGGTACTCAGGTACGACCTCAGTGGCCAGTCATATTTCATTTTCATTAGTATTAAGTTGCACAAATAGTATAAAATTGAGTAAATGTGTAACTTTTGGGGCAGGATTCACGCTGCTTTAGTAGGTATTATGCTTTACTATTGTTTAAGATACTGTTTACAGTTTTAGGGTCCAGCTTTGCTTCCTTTGAAGTCAAATGTGAAACTCCTCTTGTTTTCAGGGTAAGCTGTACTGGACCAGTAAATCAGTGTATTTTCTCCACGTAGCATTGAATTTCTGAAGATGTGTTAGTTAATCGAAAAAAGAGATATTTACTAACTGGTGTAAGTCTGTTCAGTGACTGATTTAGCATAGGTTTGGTAGCTGAGAACACATTTGCAAAGCTGTTACAAAACAGCTTTCTGGGGCAGACCACAGCAAAGTGCTTCCTGAGTTTCTTCAGGTGGTTATTCAACCTGGTTCATTGCAGTTGTGCTGATTAGAGGCTTATATACATCTATAGGATGTATCCTACAAAGTTGTGCTTGAACTTTCTAGTCCCTCAAGGGCACTTGTGTTAAAGAGCCAGCAGTTTTCAGAAAAAGCAGCTATTTCCAGAGAAATTGATGACTTACTCACAGACTTCATTTAGCATACAAGTAAGTGCCTTCATAAATATTCATAAATATTTGAGAAATGCCAAGAACAATCCAAGAAGGAAAGGAAATGTCTAGAGAAATACTTTTAATAACTGCACAGCTCAAATGTACTGCAAATTCTGTGTATATCAAGCAGCCCAGTGTTTGCATGTATTTTTTACTGTGTCAAAGACCTATAACTAATGCCACATCATAGGATTTAATAAAAAACACAGCATGGCCACCTTATCATTGCAACCTTGGTGTGGTGGAACTCATGGTAATTTCTAAAGTAAAGCTTTGAAGTAGTTATGGGGAATGGACTTAGGAAAAAAGCATGTCCATAATTTTTGCAGGATCATGTCTTAATCAAAATTTCTGGACTGTTAGAATCAGACACTCCAGTTTCCTGCATGAGTGGCAGATAAGGACCATGATTTCGTTGTAAAGCACAGGAATTGCTGTGTTCAGAACTTGTGTTTCCTTAGACCTGCCAACATTCCTTACTCTCAAAGACAAGAGGTCTCAAGATCTCGTAGGGACAACTGAATTCTTACTTTCTCGATACTTGTGTATTTAAGAAGTCTTTGATTATCCATAATGAATCAGCATAAAATCTGAAATAAAACATTTCCAGAATAAGAACCCAAATGTAACTCAGTGTAAAAGTACAACATAGGTACATTTAAAGTAAACACATGTTCTAAAGAAGTGCTTTCTGATCTGTAGCAATTTGCAGTGACATGAGAAACAGAAACATGCAATTGAATTTATGAGCTATGAAGCTGCTATTGAGAAGAGTAAGTGAATAACACTAGTTATCATTACAGAATAACAGTTAAAAGCTTATGTGAATTTTACCTAAAGAGAGAATTAGCTCCTTTTGTTGAGGCATTTTTAAACCTAGTTTAAAATGAAATCGCTCTTATATATTAAGGGCTTGTATTGCTCTTAATTTGAATCCGCAAACTTCCATTCTATACAAAAATATTCTTTCACACAAGTTAACTGGTCCATTGGGAGGTGGAGGCTACAGCTCAAATTAGCAGGGTTGCTGGATGGTGCTAATCCATTCATTATTTACAGAGTCTTTTCACAGCTGTGGCTTCTTTCAGCCTAGTTAAGCTAACTTAAGAGGCATTAAACTCAAACATAACACTCTTGGATTACTAGAGGGAGTGGTAAAGAATGGAGATGAGGCTCTCTGGTTTGATACTTGCTCTGGTCAGAGGACCTCCTGACACTCACTGAAGTGAGTGTCCTCATGTCATAGCTTTGTCTATAAATCCACTTAATTCAATCAAACTGCTCTCTAGGCTCATCTAGTGTATTGGCTGGGGATTAATTCAGTTGCCTACATCCAGATATCAGGCATTTGAGATGCCCAGGATATTTGAGATACCCACAGGGCCACAGATGTACAACTCAGAGACCGGCAGATATAACCCAGAGCCTATGAGACACTCCCGCTTTTCAGGGCGGCAGCTGGAGGTGAGGTGGTACCCTTAGGACATCTCAAATGGCACCTGGTGCCTATGTCTGAGCTACTGAATTGAGCCCTTAATCTCTGTTTATGATAATGGGAACCTAGATGCTTCGATTTAGACATCCAGACATTTTGATCTTCAGCTGACTCCTACCCTGATAGAGACATCACTTTCAAATCCCTCAGCAAGATTTGCTGGAAACCGTTTGTTGAATGTCTAAGATGTCTGGACAGATGGGTTAGCAGTTTTAAAGACAGACTATGACAAAAATTAGAGTGACAATAGAATTTTACTGTGTTGTAATTTTAAAGGATCTTTATTATTTCAAGTGGGTAATAAGTATAAAATACCAGGGACTGCTGAGACTGTCCAGGCAGATCACCTGAATAATGCAGGCAGAGGGGCAGCTGCTTATTGTTACTGGATGGTGACCACTGCTGCAAGCAGGTCTGAAGGCTCATAAGCTCTTATAAGAAATGTCAAATATTCCTCTGTGTAAAGTATGTTCCACATCATCCGCAAACACAATTAGTTTTTCCAGCTTCATGGTGGGAGCAAGGTCTCTCGCGCAGTGTTGGTGACCAGGCCTTAATGTGGTGGTTTCAGATGTTATTGTCTCCAGCCTGGCCATGCTGCTAAGGCTGATAACCCCGTACCTGAAGAGGAGGACACATGCCTGGACTTTAGTTCCTTCAGGTCATAGTTTGGTATGTCATGTTAGCTTTAACATAGTTTCAAAATTACTTTTGCTTTGATGTAGCTTTGCAATCATCTGGACTCATATACTTGTGTACAGAGGCCCTAGAAGGTTTGGGGTCGGCCCACCTCCAGTTTAAGCTACAAGGAAATGTGACACATTTAAGTTTCATGGGGAATCACAAAGGTTTGCATGAAGTTGCTGTTACAGGACAAGGCACAGGTGTCTGAAAACCACAAAAGACTGTGAGTGACCTCTAAATGATGAACTATATTTTCCCTGGAAATGCCCCTAAACAGCAGCCATGGAAGTCCCCGAGAACAAGAGCCAGTAACACCTGCTGAGTGACAGCAGACACAAGCTTGCAGAGACCTCAGCAGACACAGGAGTTCAGCAATTAACTGATGATTTGAAAATGCAGGATGAACTCACAGCAAGTCTGCTTCCAGCCTTTTGTAGTTCAAATGAAATATTTCACACGTCTCTAGGAGTTGCCCCTCTTAATGAAAAAAGGGTGAGGCATTTGGAAGTCAGCAGAAAGGATGTGATAAACTGCAATTAAAAGAAAATGACATGAAAGATAAAACCAGATTTTTTTTTTTTTTTTTTTTGCTGTCTTAAAAGGAGTTTGGAAATTATATTCTACTGGAGTGTAAACAGCTTTTCTGAAATGACTTATCTGTGACAGTTCAATTGTTAAATGTGTGGGTATTAATGAGAATTATTTCTGTTGTGCAATAGTTGCAGCATGTGACACGTATGGTAGAAAAAGACAAGAAAGTATAAAGTTATTTCAAGAAATTAATTTTTTTTTTTTTCTCCAGAAAGTAACAAGACAGATTCTTAGGTGATCACATGGTAGATCTAACGGAGGAAAGGAATTCCTGGAAATCAGTGCAAAACAGAAAACAAAACTGCTCTTGGTCACTTGCTTTTGATTTTTGAGCTTGTACCAGAAAAAGACATGGAGCGTAGAGCAAAACTTAAAAGATGCAGAGGAAAATTAAAATGAAAATGATACTGATATCTTTTGAAAGCCGTGCAGACTGAAGCAGGCTTTATTCTCCAAGGAAAGGCTTAGAAATAAAGGTATGTATAGACATACCAGTTATCATCTAATGTCTGATTGTGGACTAAAGAAAACTTAGAGGCTCCATACCAGTGCTAACAGTTGGAAATTCTCATTAAGCTCAAATGGTAAAGATCTCTGAATCTCAAACCAAATGTCCTGGGCTCTATTCCCATTTTTTCTTCACTAACAATGTCTCATTTATGAAACAGGGGCCATTTTCAATTCTTTCAAGAACTGAGTGATACTGAGTTGCTCAGAAGAAATTCTCTGCAGCTTGTCCTCTTCAGACAGGATTTTTCAGCATGCTATAGGTTCTCAAAAAGCACTAAAAATAAAATAACATGAGGATTCTTTTGGACAAAAGGGTGTAGATGTCATCCAGCAAAAAATTAGTTATCCACTAATTATTTATAAAATGTTGATGTAATAGTAATTTAGCTGGTAGACAGAAGCAGAACTAAGCAGCCTAGGGCTGGTTGTGACATCCAAGAAGATAAATGAGCTACAATATTTAGATTAAATAAAAAAGGACCACTATAATAATATACACAATGAGCAAAGTCCCTCATTTTCCAGTTAATGCCAAAACGGAGTTTCACAATGAACTGTTTGTGGAACATTAAAATATAATTTAGCGTATCTGAATAAATTATTTTCTACTATGTAGTAAAAACAGAGAAACACATGGCATAGATTATACATCCGAATGCTTGAATATTCCTGGAG
Organism: Pampusana beccarii; assembly: GCA_013399365.1. Taxonomy (NCBI): domain Eukaryota; kingdom Metazoa; phylum Chordata; class Aves; order Columbiformes; family Columbidae; genus Pampusana; species Pampusana beccarii. The sequence goes on from VWYH01006478.1 coordinate 362,667, forward strand.
TGGAGGCTGCCTGGCAACTTTTGTACCAGCTGGAGGAGCGAGGACCCAGCTGGCTTGGCAGTAGCCACCATATTGTGCCTTGTCTGGCAGATGGCCATCTGACATTCTTCGAGGGTTTGTGTTCCTCCTGTCTGCATGTCTGTAGCACCGAAAGCACAAGACCGCATTTGGGAGGAGAAGGCAGATCATTTCCAGCAGTGTCAATCAAGTTGGCACATGACAGCGGGGTGCGAAAGACGTGAGGGACAGACGTTCCCGAAATAGGACGAATGACGGTGCTGGTGAAGGCCTGAGAGCAGGTTTTTGGGGTACTTCAGCAGTGACATTTCCATCTTGAGATTATGAAGGGGTGTTGAGAATTGAAGGGCTGGTGCCACTGTGAGGAAAAGCGAAAATTCAAAACTTTGTGCATTTTTTTATAAATTCTCACTCACACGAGTGTAGGATGCAAAAAAAGACATATAATGTATGTGTTTTTAATGCCTTTAATCCAAGCATAACAGAACTATTAACAAAACGGAAGTAAGCTCCCCACAGTCAAATACTGACATTGTCAAGCTGCAGAAATGAATGTAGTAGGGAACTAACTGGAACAAAGTCAAGTTGCTTAAGCAGGGAGGGATGAGGGCTGCACCCAGCTTCAGGTCAAAGAGGGAAGGCATCTACATCAATAAACAGCCACATCACCTGCTCTGATCTCTTTGAGTCGAAGAAGGAAAACTCTCAAATCAGGAAAATGGGCACCTCCAGGAGTTCTGGGTCCTTTGGAGGCTTAGATGTAAATAGAAAAATGACCCCAAATGGGTCACCTTTTGCTAGACACTGAAGGATCCACAGGGAGATCACCAACAAGACACAAATCTGTATGAAATGAAGCATTATTGGTCTTATGTGTCAAAAAGTTCTTGCTTTTTTTTGTTCGTTTGGTTGGTTGGTTTTTTTGTTCACAGGATTTGTCCATCTTTCCCAGCACCCTTAAGGCTAAACACTGTCTTCCTAGGAACTGAACACAAACACACTTGCAGTGATTCAAGCTTGGGACACTTTCTCGATCCCTTCCCTGCTTGTTTCCCAGAGCACCTGCCCGGGTAGCACCTTGGTAACCATCTCCTTCCAGCTTCTCCCCACGCAGGACATCCAGCAGTGGCTGAGAGGTGGGTGGTTTTTGCCAGGCATTGTGGGGAGCTGTGGAGGGGCAAACAAACCTGCAGGCAATGGGGGTTTAATTCCACCCAGAAGGGCGGTGGCAGGAGATCCCCACACAGGCTGTGGCACGGTCTCTACCAAGCAGCCCCATCTGCAGCCCTCACTGCTTCAGGGGAAACCACAGACCACCAAAAGGCAGAGCTCTGCAGCAAAGCACTCCTTGAGAAAGTTCTTGTAGTTCGGTTGCTGGTGCGGGTGCTTTGATCTTCTGGAGGAGCGCCGTCAAAGCTCATAACCTCCTTCTCCTCCCACAAACCCTGAACCAGTGACTGAGGTATGGATGCTTATACAGTGGTAATCTACTCCACATTGCATAGAAACTGCACTGAAGGTGGTGAAACTCTCCCCATTCATACAAGTGAAAGACCTGTTTAATATAACAGCTTCAGGCCAGGATGAAACTCTGTGTTATCTGTTCTGAATACCTGCATCATCCAAAACACATATCAGACACTAATTCCCACAGTAGGGAGAATTTGTTCTCCTCTGTTCATATTTGAAGATGTCCATCCCGAATTCCAGAGGCTGGATTCATTAAATTGGCAACAAAATACTTTCTCAAGGTTGAGCAAGCAATGCTTTCAAACATGCTGAAGTACTATTTTAAAACTACACTCATAAATTTATTTATTTTTGTCTTTCGATGAGATTTAAGCACCTGTCATTTGGAAAACAGATCTTTGGCTTCTAAATCATTTAGTCTCTGCTGAAAATTGTACCCCATGTGCTGAGGAATCTGACTTGCAAAGTCTTTGATTTACAGATGTTCATATTAGCCAAATATTTCTCACATATGTAAGACTTTCCTTGCAGAATGCCTTCGAAATTATATTGCAGAATGAACAAATACACCAGGTCTTTTGCATAATTAGGAAGACTAAGACAGTTTTCAGCTCTGGTAAGCATACCATGGGACCCTGGAAAATTATGGGCTAACTATCGGGGACAGTTTTGTAGCACTGAAACACTGTGGCCTTGCTAGTCCAGGACTTGGCCTGTGGCAGCAAGGCCAGCAAGAGTCAGGATTTCTGGGTGTAGGTGCTGCTGCAAGCTAAGATGTCCAAATGGCTTTGGGAGCACAGCTGGCTTGTGCTCTGCCATCAGGCACGCAGGTACTTGTTTCACTACTTAGGGGGTGTGTGCTCAGAGGCCTAAATTTATAATTAGTTAAAGATTAGTGAGTGTAGAAAAATTGTTATTAACTCATTTTTTAAAGAAATAGAATTGCACTGACTTTGTACCAGTGAAGTATCCTTGACTTAACTGACAGTAGTCCTGCTTTACCTCCATGGGATCACAGAATCAGGCTTTACACTTGTATAAGTGCTGTATCTTAATATCCACCACATGGATCTCTTGTACTTTCCCATGTTAGCTCAGGTGTATCACATCATGCTCGTAATGAAGTCAATGGGAGTTGCCTTAGAATTAAAAGAAAAGGATTGGGCACCGTGTAAAATAAACAGAAATCTAAGCTTCTTTGACTCCCACTGCATTGCATCATAATTAAAACATTTTCTTTTAAAATTTGAAGCTGTAACAGTTACAAATACCTTTCATCTGAGGTTCAGAGGTAAGCTTTTCCTCTCATGTTACTTCAGAATTACAGAGGCATAAAAGAAGAGTTAGGCCTTGATATTTGAATTTACTACAAAGCCCAAAATACAAAGTGTCTTTTCTGGATGATATTGAATTGTGGAGGGACTGATGAATTACTTTCTTCTCCACTTCTATAACCAAGTCTCACTATATATGTCACTTCTATGTATTTATTAAATTAATTTTCTCCAGTTGCGGATTATGAGCCCCAGCAAGACCTAGCAATGGTCCAACAGGGGTTGTGGGGAGCAGCCAGGAGCATCCCCATCCCTTCGGGGCTGTCAGTGGGAAAAGGCTGCAATTACAAGTGAGTGTCTGCAAAAGTCAGTCAGCTGCTGTTTGTATTAATTGTGCATTTTCCTCTGTTCCTTCAACACCTGGAGGTCTTGTGAATGCTTTCAGCCAGTGGCTATTGCCTCTTCTCCCTTTTCTACCCAGGCAGACCAGTGGTACTGCTGACCCAGGAGCAGAAGCCAGGCAGATCAGAGGGGATTCAGACACACACCTAGAAGAGTTTTCTGTGTAGAAAAACAGATTAAGCCCTAAATCCAACAGATTTCAGAGAGCTTTTAACTAGTTTTAGCTAGGCAATGATTATCTGCATTTTCACTCATCTGAATGCCCTTGAAGGCACAGTTTCTGGCCTAGAGCAGAGGTCCCATTTGAATAAGAGGCTGGCAGGCCACCGAGGCAGTGCTGCTCTGAACACAGACTGAAAACAATTTGAGTCACAAGTGCTTTAGAAGTAGGGGATGAAGTCTAACAGCTAAGCCCAAGTCTTGTCTTTTCGCTGACAGAATTTCATCAGTAAAACAGTAGATTTCTTTACATGGATTGATTATTTAGGAATTTATACTCCCCTGGCTCCCACTGCTTGACAGATTGAATGAATCCTACTACGAAGATCCTTATCCAGTATTATCTGCCTGTCAGATAAATGACTTGATTAAAGTGGTATTATTTTCAATTCCTTTTCCAGAGGCTGTCCATGTTCTCTTTCTGCAGGCTCTGGAGTCATGTCATTCACGGCTGCATTCTGCTATCCTGCTCACAGGCCAGGCTAATTGTTTCTACAGACAGCACATTCTACTTCCACTCTTTGCAGGTTTCTGAAACAGCTAAAGAAAGTTAACAAGTGGCAAAATACTTGGTGATATTAATGTTTGAGGAAGTTTTTATTCACGTTAAAATTTATTAAAGCTTATCTGATTCATAAATCTATCTTGCTCCTGCTCGTGAGATGCTATTCTCACAAGTACATGTATTGTCTTGTTTATATCATAAAAAAGCTAGGATACTTTTCTCATTCATGACACTCTCAAGTTACAATTCTGTGAGAGACAGTTGTAGCATTCTGTATGTGGATAGGAACTCTTAATGTAAATATCTAGTGTGACTAATGCATTAATACACTACAATAACGAGATCAAAAGAGTTTGTACCATAATCTCAGCATCACTGCTTAAAATACAGTCCTCTGATTTAATAATATTTGCAGCATAAATAATTTATTGAAAGGTAGGTGTATATGTGCTTGACACATCTTTATTACGGAAAAAAATCAAATTATTAGCTTTTCAAAGTCTGCAGAGATAAAATTCTTTACATGTCTCGTTAAACAAAATTTTTTAATGTCTCATGTACATAGTCACATGAAAACTGATACTCTCTAAAATAAAACAGTTTATTTTCTGATTTTTAAGCACCATTCAAATAAAGACTAAAAATGAGATATCAAAGAAACCCAGAGATAGATTTCTTCCTCTACCTAGTCTGTAGAATAGTTTTATGAGATTGGTGCCAGCATCACTGTCAAACAAATGTTCCCATCGAAAATAGAAAAGAGACAGAACAGTGACTGCCAGGAGAGTGTAAACTTTGGCTAACATGGTCTCCACTCAGGTGAATTTGGGTAGGCTGGAAGTGTCTCATTCCTATTTGAGCCATAAATAGGAGGTTCATATTTGGCTGGAGCATGGAGAACTTTGGGGAGCCATGCAGAATTAAAGCTGCTGTGGAGTGCTGGTGCTGCAAGGTCTCCGGATAAAGAGCAACCACTGAAATTACGGATACTTTCTGAAATAAATTCAGTGACTGTGGTACAGGCTTAAGCAGCTATTTCTGACCCCTGAAATGGTATCTTATGGATATGGGCTGAAATATTTCATGTATCCAATTGTCACAACATATATGGTCAGCACAACGAAATACAGGAACATCAGATGTTAGGTTGTCCCTGGTTCTTCCATGGCTTAAGCATAAGGATCCTTCTTCTTATCCCCCCATGGATGCAAATCGTTTAAAAGACAACAAGGATGGTAAAGCAAGAGATGAAGCACCTGTCCTGGTCCTCTCACTGTTTGCATTGGCTGGATGCACACAGCAGTGGGCATGGCACCAGCCTAAGGACAGGTTACTCACACTTCCTCCACCTGCCAAAGAGCTCTAGGAACTGCTGTGTCTTAGACACAAAATCAGCCCTACAAGATAGATGCTGAATAGACATTCAAGAGGTCTAATATTCTTGCAGAAATTGGTAAGTGGATGGTCTCTGAGGTCCTTGAGTTTACCTGTTGCCTTTACAGGTGACTGGGGAACAATCTGGGGGATAAGGAGCTGACCCAGCAGTTTGTGGTACTTCATGGTTCCTTCATAGACATAACCTAGCACTTACCTGGGTTTTGGTTTTTTGTTTTGCTTGAAAGGTACCAGGGAGATGACCTTTGTGCCGTGAATCTCCCAGAACTCCTGTGATGCCTTCATGTAAAACTTCTTCTAAATGTAGCACCATTCCCTACTGTGACACTTTTTCTTCCTCTTTCAAGTCCCATTGTAAATAACCTGATCACAGACATCTCCTTTTAACCATTTGTCAGAATACAGATGCAACCTTGATAGTAGAAGACAGCCTAGTTAAGAAATATATTGCATGTGGTCTGTGGTGCGGTCTGCCTGGCATGACTCCTCTGTCCAGCCTGTAATCCTAGAAGCATAACTATTATATAAGAACTGGTAAGATAGAGAATGAAAGCAAAAGACTGCCTGGCAATAACATGGGGAGTTATCTTCATAAGACTAGCTTGCATGTACATGTACATGTGCATATGCACATATACATGTGCATATATCTCTATGTGTATATGTGCATTTACATATACATATGTATTAATTAACATAAACTTGTGTATGTGTGTGTGTGTGTATCTTCTGTCCAACTAAGTAAAGGAAGAATATCAGTGCAGGCAGAAGGAAAAATAACAGGAAAGAAAGGCAGGATTAGCATCAAGACATTTGATGTTATTGACAGGGGTTTCAGGAGGAACTTCATGATAGTTAGTATTTAGTATCTAATGAAAACTGTTTGAGAACAACTTTGCTGGAAAGCCACTGAGGGAAGCCAGCCAGATATTAGGTAACTCAAGACTGCTGGGGAAATCAAAACAAAGTTACAGGGCCATTAGCTCAGTGGTATGCTTTTGGAGGGAGAAAGGACTGTGGAGAAGGGGCCTCTGAGTCTTCCAAGTGATTTTTTTCCTGCCTCTTCAGTTCCAGTAGGGACATATATTATTTGGAGAGAATGCTACCATACAGCCCCACATCATAAGAGAGAGTAAGGGCATTTTACCTGCCTTGCCCATCTGGCCATGTCTGTTATCTTCTGTAAGTCCATGTGGTGCCTCTTCTGCTGAAGATGGGTGTGATTGTATCACCTCTGCTGCTGATGAAGTTGAGGACAGGAGTGACCTCCTCTGTCTCCACTCCTTTATTTACCACTAGAGGGCACAGATGCTCAGGGCTTGGGCTCACCTCTTCATCCTTCCTCAAGAAAGTCCCCCAAAGGAAACATCTAGACAAGGCCAGGCACTTCCCCTCCAGCCGCACACTCAGCCTTCCATCCTCCCAGCTTCTCCTTCCATCTTTGGCTTCTCTCTGAGTTATGCTTTTTTCTGCTGGTGCCCACATAACATTTCCAAACTTCTGCATACATGAAGCTAGTAAGCTGCATTAAGGGACAGACTTGCTGTTGGGAGAAACATGTTGGCCACATTGGCTCTCAGTGGGAGCATTTTGCCAGCTGAGTTGAAATTGTAGCTGCATTTGCTTTAGGGGTGCTGCATCTGTAAACATCCTTACATTATTTTTTGGTTGAAAGCAGAATAGTGAAACAATGAGGAGTTTGTCTTTAAGCAAGCTGATGGTTCACCTCTGCTGTTCCATGGCTTTGCTACCTGCTGTCGTTTCTCCCTGCAAAGTTCCACATTTCGTGCAGCACAGAGCAAAGCCTTGCACAAAGTGCTACATTGATTGTGAAAGACTGAAAAGATGTGAACCAAAGGACTCGGACATTATTAGAAACAGTCATCATAAAAGGCATATTTTGCGGTTTCAGGGTGGTTATTTGGGATGTACCATATTTGTCAGTACTAAGGTAGTGCTGCTAGGTTTCTCTGGTATTCTTATAGTATTCTGTCAAATTATACTGAATAAATAGAAACGTTTGCCAGCCCAAATATGAGCACTCAGAAATTTTGCAGAAACTATAGGTCTAATTCTGTTATGTGGAGGAAAATTATTTGAGTGGTGAGACTTTCAGCAGCAGCAGAAGCATGTTACTGATATACAAGGCTCCAGCTCAGTTTGAGAGACTGCAATTCCTGTTTTTCTCATTGAAACATTAAAGGCTTGTCTGCATGGGCAGTTTACAATTGTACAAACTGTTGTTTTCTACAAAAAGTGGCCTGTCCACCCAACCTCTAACTTTGATGTGACTGGTGAACTGCTGGAGAATTATACTGCAGTAATACTTATGTGGTCACATCTTCATGTATTTCTGTGGTTCCCCAGCTGCTTTCCTCTTGCTTTATTCCCTGTCCCAGCTAGTTGCTTCAATTAACAATGTGTTACTCCCTGCTTAAATACTGGTGTCCCTCTCTGAGCTCACAACCTCCCTGAATCCACTGTCCTCACTGTTCCTGAGGCCCCAGCCCTGCCATGCAGCCAAGGAGCACTGGGGAGGGATCCTGGGAAGCGATCCAAGGTGGGATGGTGGAGGTGGCTAATGATTTGCTGTAGGGCCTGTGTTGCCTGAGTAAAAGAGCAGTATGTTCCCAGTATTCTGGCACAGACACTGATTTGATTATTCAAAGCGCAATGTAGTGACTTTTACCTACTTTCTGCTGTGTATCCTGTATGCCACGGGGATAATGCCACCATGCATAGTACAGAGGAGAGGGTCACCTACCCTCAGGGCTAAACCTCGTAGAAATCCACGCCATGTAGAAGTGTGGGGTACCTCTGGATGTGGACAAAACATGCCCTTGGTGTAAACCAATCACAAGTGGAGAATGTTAGTTAGAGACAAATCTTGCACAGCAATCCTGCTGTCTCTGACTCACAGCCACCTAAATGTTTTTGGAGATTGAGGTTTGCATGGTTATTTGTGGCATGCATTTTGTCAAGTGCTAGAGTCTCTCGTTTAGTCTGCTTAAGACCTTTCGGTCAATCATTCAATAGAGGTATGAATCCCAAGAAGCTCAAATTGAGAACAAATGGTAGGAAACCCTGGAAAAGGCACTGAGCAAAGCTGGCTAAGAGTCCTCTAGGCTGGCTGTACTGGTGCCTTAAATTGGAATTATTGTTACCTAAAGAAGTCATTGTGACACTGAGCTAGCCCAGGCAAGGAGCCAGATGAGTTACCCAGTGTCCCTGGCAGGACAGTTTGTCTTCTGGTTGTTAGTGACTGCTGGATATACCTAGGTGCCTTCACTGCTTGTTACCTGTAGTGTTTAAATTACGCTCTAAGATAGCAGGACATAGAGAGGTAGTGGACATACCCCGTGCTCCAGAGCCTGCAATTTCTATTTTGAATGAAGGACCCTGTGGTAAGAGTGATAGCCATTCATCCTCCTGGGGATGGCACATGGACATCATGCTGGGGACTTTGGGAGGATCTTCACAAGAGTGTGGGAGGCTATATCCAGGCATACTGCTATCGTTTGATCAGGACATTTGCACAATGCGGTGTTGTCAGCCATCTCAAGACTTGGTATGTAAGACCGTTCCAAACTGGCAAACACAACTGGGGGCTCCTGTTTTGAAACAGAGCAATTGCGCTGATTTATAGCTTTGGGAAAACTGAGTGAAATAATTTGAATTGGTTGGGAACTTTGCCTTAAAACAGCTCTTTTTTTTTCTTTTTTCTTTTTTTTTTCCCCTGGCTTTTTGGAAACCACTGATTTGTTGAAATCAAAATGTTTTGTGGCATGGGTGGGTTTTGGCAAAGTGACAAAACTCATGCAGAGTTCTGAGGAAATCTTTCCTGCCAGGAAATCAGCTGCCATTAGAAAATTATTTCTTTTATTAACAGTTCACTTGGATCATTGTCAAGGTGCACAGCTCCAGTACAACCTTATATACCAACTGGGCTTCCTCAAAATGCAGGGTTGGGCTAGTACCACTCTATGGGATCTCAGCCTCCAGCTTGGGGACACCACGGCTTCCAGGCTTCCTGGCACTGGATGAGGAACTTGCAAGTCCAAGGAATTGCTTTTCCCATACTCCACAAATCTCAGCTCAGTGGTGGTCCCAGAGTTTCTCTTTGAAATATACGAACACAATGAATGTCATTGTAAAATCTGCTGCTGAAAAACCTCCACAGCTTCATAGAGAAGGCATCTTTGTGGTCTATTGGCAAAATAAACAAACAAACAAAATATGGATATGTAAAATGAAATGACTCCTGCTAAAGGAGGGGTAACGTAGGGCTCTGAAGTGGAAGTGTCATTGCAAGAATGGTCTGTTCAGTGTTTGCCACAACAATGAGAACACTGTGTCTTCAGCAGAGATAGTCTTATGAAAAAGTTTCCTAAGGTGGAATAAAGGGCCCATTTACAACCCTCCATGGGAAGAAGAACTAGGTTAAACAGCACAGGGTATGAAATTTCCTCTGGGACAAGAGGCTACTCTTTTTAGGGCTTAGATGTGACTCAAAAGGTATAGTACAATCAAGTTCCTTCTGGGGGTGAGCATCACCCCTAGCTTTTCTCAGGCAATGCATTACAAAGGGCTTGCATTGCACAGCAGAATCACTCTATGATTTTATCATGGTCTGGCATCCCTGCACTGGCAAGCCAAGGTTGCAACAGCAGTAAAAACGACACCATATAAGCTTTAGAAGAAGCATTTAGGCAAAGTGTATTGCCAGTGTTTCTACAGCATTTGAACCCTGTTATTAGCATATGATAACATTCAGGGTGCTGCATTCTCCTGGCCATTGTTTTCCCTGGCAGGCAGATTACAGTAATTCAGGCACCTTTGTTTTGCTGAGCAGAACTGCTCCTATTGAGAGCTTTGCTCAATCTCACGTACTCATCAAAAAAGGAATCAATTTGGACTCAAGCTAATTGGGGTTATCTTGGGGAAAATACATAGACACAAAGAGGCAAGTCATGGAAGGGATGCTCATGTCTCTTTGTTATGTCTTCTCAGCTCTCAAAAGATGCTAAATTATTTGTTGCCTAATTCCTGCTGAAATCCCTTTATTTTCCTTTGAGGTTGAGGTTGCCTCTGGTGAGAGCCTGAGTAAAAAACTGGAAAACATTCTACTAAGTAGATGATCAGCCATATTTCCTACTGAGTTTTCTTTGCTCCAGCTCTTTATACAACATTATGTCATGTATAGTGATAATCTTTTTCCATTTGACCTATATACAGCATAGCATGATTAATTTGATGACAGTATTTATGGTATAATATAAAAGTTCTGTGTAGCAGCCAGGAATGGGGAAACACTTGGAATGAAGTCAAATACCATCAGATTAAGCATCTGAATGTCCAGCTCAATCTTGCAGTGCTCATTCAATTGAAATTCCCCTTGGATGGCAATTTGGGCTGAGTGAATTGCAAAACGAGAGACCTTAATCAGATTTCTGTAGATTGGAATTGATCTCTAATAGGTTTATTTTTAAATGGAAAGCCTTCACTATTGTAGGAGTAGAGACAGCCTTTGTGAAGTCTGACATTTGCAGACAAATCCTGCTTTGACATTTCCTTACTATGCAGAATGGTTTGTAGCTTTTCCCCTGTCCGGTTTCTTGGAACAGTGAAATAATCCAAAGTGGCATTATTAAATTCAGCTAGATTTACCTACCAGAGACTCTTTTCCAGAGGTAGCTTTCACTGATTCACGAGTAGTTGCACTGGCAGGAACACTTAAAACCAGATAAATGGAAAAATTCCTTAAAATTAGGATGTTCCAACCTGTAGAGTAGGATCTGGCATGATGAATTCCCAGACTTGAATCAAGTGCTCCATTAGGAATGCAAGAACTTGTTCCATGATTAGTGAAACTAATGAAGCTTGGCATCCCCTGAATTTGTGTCTTATGATTGCTTTTTTGCCCAGTTTCTAATGTCTTAAGGGCTGAAGTGTTCATAAAAGTTCTTCCATGTAAGTGAAACAGGAGGAGAGGTCCCACTGCAGTATTGATAGTCTCTTCTATGTAGATTATCAGTTTTTTGAAACTCATAAGGACTCAGAAAAGTTAAATCCTCTATCCTGTTTGCATACTTCAGTAAAGAGTGAGCAATACTGGTGTTTAGATGAATGAATAAGGGTTAAATGATGATTTATTGTCTATTGGTGGTAGATACCAGTGTAGTTTTCCCCCCGTAGAATTTGTTGATATGCAGGATCACAGTAATTTTGCAAAACAAACGAGAATGTATTTTGAGGAGATCTGTCACATTGGAGTCCTTCATTTAATAGTAAGGAATATCTAAATGTCTAATAACTGGTGCATAAATAAGAAAAGTTTAGCTCTGAATGTCACCATATTTACAACAGCTTTTTTAGCTGGTTTTATGTGGTAGTTGAATTTAAGATTGTTTAAATTAAATGCCATGCCTTATTAATTAAGTATAACAATATTTATATTCATTATCTCTGGAATGGGTTGCAGAGCTTAGACATTATTGAATAGAACACACACAAACTGGAATCCAAACAGAAAGGAAATATTCATTTAATGAAGTTAAGAAGTTAGCTTCATAGCACTTTATCATCTGCTGAAATTCAATCGTCTACAGTGCTACTGTGTCTACTGTGCACTGATATAGTACCCACCTTTGTCTTCTGTTGATGTCTCTCTCTCTCAGAAGATAATTGAATGGTGCCTTATACAGCATGAACTTATGGTCTCATCTGATCATATTTGCATGAGAAATCCACAAAGATAATTTATGTGAAACAGAAGTATTTTGTGGGAAAATGTCTCATGTATTAGGTCTAAAAAAAAAAGCAGGTGAGATATTTCATTGTGATGATATATGAATACCGGAGGCCCACCTGGTTGCAGTAGGCCTTCAGAATTCATTTCTTGTCTCAGTGTCACAGAAGCTATAAAGGGGACAAAAGATATGTAAGGGACAAAACAGAATAGCTGAAGCCAGTCTGCTTCTTTGCAATATGCCTAAGAACTTTTAAAAAGACAGTGGGAAGACAGGAGAAGTCTACACCCAACAGAGATCAAAAGAAGTGCAGTAGCTTAAAAAGGGAACTCCTACAAGAAAGTCTATAAAGTTGCTTGTGGGAATAACACTCCTTTTGGTCCTATAACTGGATGTCTGAGAGAACTGGGACAACTATTAAGGGATGTAGAATGCATGCTGGGTTTTTTAACATGCTTTTCTTCTCTACATAGTTTAATCCTGTGGTTAAGTTAAATGATATTTTGTTCTGCTTTGTCCCTGGTTTTCACACAAATTCTCAGAAAGAAGGTACAGCTGGTGTCTGAACTTGGTGGGAGCTACTGAATTCACAGAGCTCAGTCTAAGAACAGGATAGGTGCTGCATTTCTACCCTACTAACAGCTATACCTAGAGGAAGGGAGTAAAGGAAGGACTTTTGGGACACCGCTGATATATTGACACATTGGTGGAGAGTGTCACAAATAATGTATGTCTTCTCTGTTTTTCTCGATTGAAAGTCCAGTGCTAGTGAGCTTTTCACTAAAATGAAAAGTTATTGACACACACTTGAAATGTAGAAGATGTTATTCTTCAGAGAATGGTCCCTTTGTATATATTTGAATTAATTAATAGATTATATCTCTTGATATTCATTGGCTTAATTTTCCTGTCTTAACAAAACAAATCAGAGCAATAACAATTTTTCTCATCAAGTAAGTCTTAGGAGGTCTCTCAAAGTTTCTCTCCTTGTAGTTACTCAACCCTCTTGACTGTGGGTACTAACTTGCATCAGATCTTTCATCTATTTACTCTTTCCTGATTAGTCAGTATGTCATCTTTAAGGCCATGATAAACTTCAGCATATAACCAGTTTCTCGGACCACTCAAATACGAGGTGGTTATTACAGCTGAAACTCCCTTAGACCTTTCAGCAAGTGTTTAACTCCAGAGAAGGGTATGAGGCTGTGAATGCTGCTCCCATTACAGTATGTAAATACCTCTACATTTCTTGCATTTCTCTCGAATAAATTTGCATTGCTCGAAGAAATTTCCACTCAATTCGCTGGCTTTTCTAGACTGTCTTTCCCCATGAGAGGGAGCCAGGGTCCCCAGTTCGTGGTTGTGAGTTATAGTGCACAACCATGGCCTAGATCCATTGCACCTAAATTTACTCTTTTGACAGTGGCATTTACATTAAGAAACTAATAACTATAGAGTTCAGAGGGGCTACATGGGTGGTCTACATGTAAGATCTTTGTCAATCTCTGAAGGTGTTTTGCCTCTTTCCATTAATTACAGAGAGAATTTTGGGCAAACAGCCTTGAAATATATGTGGTTTGATTACATTCCCAAAGTTGTGTGGAATAAATCTTCAAAGGGGTGCCTACATTTGGAGTGTCGCTATGCTCAGTTTGCAATCTCTAGATCTTATTTTTCCCCTCAGGAACTTGTAATTTCAGTGCTGGACTTCTGGATTTCTATAGAACCTGGATTAATATCTAGGGATCACTTAATTGACTAAACATCTACTGCCATGCCAGATGTTTTAGTGTGTCCAGTATAAAGATGGCAGACCCCATGTAAGGTCTGTGCCTTTCTAGAGCAGCAGCTGAAAGATAGAAATAATACCTTGTGTCATTCCTTTTTTACCAACTGGGTTCATCCCCTACCAGTATGAAGTGAATTAGTGAGAGAGGGAGTTAATTACCTTACATCCTGGTGATTCCAACTTTTTCACCTCTGAATATCATAGCTCACATTCTATCCCTGACATTGGATGACAAATATGGTGGACATATCTCACTGGACTTTCAGTCTCTGTTGGTGCATGGTGGTCTGTGTTAGCCCATCTCTATAGGCTAAATTTTATGTTTGAACAGATGCAGATCCTGGAAAGCTGCTGTCTACTGAAAATGTGTATTAAGAGTTTCCCTGAGCTCCCTCTGTGATACCATAGGTCATCAAAATATTTCCTTAGAACAAAAAATATTCATCTTTTTTGTAAAGAACATCTTGACAGAAACACTACCTCATCAAACTATCCTGCACAAGCATGCTTCCCTTTCCTTTCTTTGAGAAATGTTTTACTGTCAGATGTAAAACAGATGTTGTAAATTATGATAATATCTACCAAGTCTGAAAAAAATCATACAAAATAAAGCAACTGCTCTGTATCTATAGCTAGAGATAGCCGAGATGGGTAGAAACACCAGTTGACTAGCAGCAAGAGGGGTAGCCAAAGTGAACTACCAAACATTTAACTTTCCCTCTTCTTTCCTTCACAGTAGCTGTAGTTTAGTAACCCTGTGTTCATAGTGAACTCTTCTGAACTCTTTATACATGGGCTGGGGGCAGGACAAACAGTGTATACTAGAACAAAACCATATCAGATTAAGTCAAGATGGAACAAACACTCACAGGTGAATGAGATCAATGAAACATATCCAGGAAAAATAAACAAAGACCTTATTCATGATTTTGAATGATTTACTGCTGTCTTCACACAGCTCTGGTTGCATCACCACACCCTCCTTGTGTAGATGCAAGTCATGACAGTTCCCTAGGAATATAAACCGTCTTCCTGTAATCAAAAATTTTAATTAACCAATCTGATCCATGCTGTGAGCATATGAGCAACCTTGTGCATTACTGCCTTGAGTGCAGTGCAGCTTCAACACCAGATGGACACGGTTGTGCTGTGACTGGGCAGCTGCTGGCCCTGGTTGCCAGATAGGTGCACACATGGTTTGGTACTCAGTAAACAAAACTTGCCAAAAGTACAGCCGTGGCTCCATGCAACATGAATGCAGCCAGAGGTGGGCACAGGGACAGAGATCACTTGTATGGAGCTGTTTCCAGTAGCTGGTTTCCCAGCCTCCCATCAGCCCGGATAACAGAGCTGACCATATTGGCAAAGACACTTTAGTGCTGATACATAATAGCTTGTGTTTGCATTAGGGTTTTTGCTTGTATAGGTATAACACTGAAAAAAATTGCAATTTTAGCTAAATGACTATGCTGGTAGAAGTATAGACCTGGTCAAATAATGAAAGATACATTTTAAATTATTCTTAAATCAGTTACAGTAAATGTACAGGTGAAAGTGGCCAGTTTCCTCTGTAGCTAACCTTCTGTTGTGGTTCAACCCAAGCTAGCAATATAACCACAAAGCTGTTCGCTCACTACCCCCTCTAACCCCCAAACAGGAGAGAAAATTGAAAGAGAAGAGAGAAACTCAGACTGAGATACACACAGTTCAATAAAATATCAAAATCCTAATATACTACTAGTAAATATATCTATAAAATAGATGTAGAATATAAAATAAAAGATACTCAAGGCAATTCCTCATGAACTCTGTCTGCACCAAACAACCAGTCCCAGGAAACAGCGCCTGGTCCCAACAGCTGATCCTGGAGAGAGAAAAGAAGAAAAAGGCAGAAAGGCCCAGAGGCCTCTGCAAAATGGCAGGATGGCAAAAGGCCGAATTAATGAAAGTCCCAAACACAACCTCCCCCAGCTCCAAAGAGAGTGAAGAAGGCGAAAAAGCCAGAGAGAGCACAGGAAGATCCCGACTCTCCTTAAATATGAAGCATGATGCTAATGGAATGGAATACTCTTATTGATCTGGTCTGGATGTCAATCAAGCTCTGCTCCATCTATGCACCCCTTCCTTGACGCCTCACACCTGTGGGCAGAGCACTTAGAATGTCCTTGTCTCTCAGACCAGAGCAATTAAAACCGTTAACTCTGTCCCAGGGTGATATTTTTTTGTTCTCAAACTAAATCTGAAGAATGATAGTGCTAGCTATGAAAAAGAAAGGTTTCTAACTGCATGAAGAAAATTAACTTATTTTCAGTCAAACCAACACACCTTCATATTTGTACTTTGAGCTAAAGATTGGCAGAAGATTTGGAAGTTGACAAAGAGAGGACTTTGCTTCCTATTTCCTCATTTTCCCTGAATATTTGCAAGCTCCAAAGACTTCACCGCATGCATTGTTTTAAAAATAGAAAGGGATCTTATATTTACAGTTTATTTATGTATATTCAGTGAGGTGGATTCATATCACTGAATGAGCTAATACATGTCCATTATCCATTTTGACTTACGGACTTTGACTCCGCACAAAAATTAAATCAGACTAATTTTCTTTGTTTCTTTTTTTGTGTTACAGGGTCAATATGAGCACTTGTGCTCTCAAGTAGTTAAAAACCACAATAACTGGGTTTGCACTATTTGTCATGGCAACAAAAATGTATGAAAATTATTAATAAGGTGCAGGGAAGCAGTGCTGGGATCAGATCACCATAGCACTTATAAAATTTGTACCTGCATGTGTTTTATTCCATATATGTTAGAGACTGCCTGATGCAAATTAATTTTATAGAAACTTAAGCAGATAGCCACAGCTGCACTTCACAACTGCCAGAGATTGCTGTAACTGGCAATTTTCCAGCAATCCTGCTAAGAAAGAACTGAAAAGTTTACCACAAACAGCTATGCTGAGGCAGATTTCAGGACTGAAATAAACTGGCTGTCAGTTTACCATGGGGTTACTCATAAATGTATTGAATATTGGATTTTGGGTCAGTTTTGAAGTCAGGTTGTTTATCACTCCGAAGAGACGTTAGAAATAATTCTATCAAAATTCATTACTGGAATTAATTCTGGGCTATTCCATTGCCTACAAGATTTGACATCTTTTGCCTTCCATAATATTTATTCTGGTTCCCAAATGACAATATCTTATGAATTACCTCATAGGTTTAAGGAAGAAGTAATTTTTGAAGTATTACTTTGGCTAAATATTTAAACCATTTGTGACTACAAGTTAAGCTTTTAATTTAAATGATAAAATGCTCATTCAGCAAACTGAGGTGCCCCTTTTAGCCTTACTATTTATTGTTTTTATCATATTATTGGCAGAGAAATGAGGTGAATGAACTTAGAGGACAGGACTGTCAGGGTTCAGGAGGAAAACTCTGCAGAGACAGCCTTGTGCTGAAGGTCCTCCTCTAAAACCACAATTTAAAGGAGAGGCTCCCCTGGCTTAGTGAGACAACAGGTCTTGGCTCTTCTGCAGTGGGATTTTTGCACAGCCTTAAATCAAGATCTTGAAGCTGAAGATTAGGGGCAATGATGAAGAGTAAATTTGCTAAACATGTTTTTAGCAGTTAACTGAATACTTCAAAATGGTTTTATACCCAGAGACTAAGAGCACAAGCATATCTTGTGTTTTCCTCCTGTTTTTTTATTGGGCCATTTAATCTAACCTCTGAAAAACATTTGTTTTTCTGTTTGTTTTTTTTTTTTTTCTCTGGACATCTCTGTAATAAACAAGGAGAATATTTGAGAAAGGAAGATGAGTAAATTGTAAATTGTTCTGGTAACAGTTTGAAGTGATGTTTATTTTTCTTGTTCGATTCTGCCTTTTGCAAGAGACATTGCCTACAGTCAGAAACAAACAATTTTGTGAACAAGTGAGCATGAGAAATAAGGCAGAGGAAAAATGTGCAGTGCTGGAAACTAGGCTTGCTAGTCCTAATTGATCTGATCAGATAATTTCTGAGTGCAAAGTACTGTCTCCCTCTGAATTCATGCCTTATTTTGCAACTGCTCTACAATTAATAGTAGCAAACTGAAAAGATGGGAAGAACGTGTCAAATTAAAAGTACTCACTGTTTCTTCTCATTTTCCTGTAAGGAAAAAAGACCCAAAGCAGCCAATGTGGTTAATCCAGGAAACTGTTCCATCATTTTTTAATTCTCAACAGCTTAAATTGTGAATTTGTCTTAACTTCATGCTCAGCTGGTTTCCAAGTGTGGGAGCCAATAGAGTGTTCTGGTTGATGAGCACTGTGTTGGCATGGCCAATTGTTTGTCACTTGGGTCTGAGGATGTTAAGACAGTCAGTGGTGTGAGGCATTGCTACCGGTGCTGTGTCTCCTGCTTGGGGAATATTGGCATCCTACCCCATCTCCATGGCGTCAGAGCTATCCAGATCTGAATCTATGCGGATGTGTCCTGCAAACACGTGGTGGCCACAAAACTGAGTGAGAACTCCTGCTCTTCAAAGCTACAACATTAACTTTGGATCTTCTACCTCTGCCTCCCTCCACTAAGTACTTGGTTTAGGACCCAATAGAGTGAAATTTATCTTAGACAGCTTCTTAAGACAGTATTTCATTTTGAAGATCTTTGGGGAACCTCGGAGGAATGATGCTGCAGAGCAAACCGTTCTGCTTGCTGGCTAGCAAATGTCTGGACAGAGGGATGAGCTGCATCCCAGGCAGACGATAGGGCTCGTTCATCAGAGACAGTTCTGCTGACTCTGGTCATATTCAGCTGTTGGTGAATTTAGACCTTGAACTTAAAATAGCACAGACCTCACCGAGTGAGTCTTGTTTTATCTGAGGATGTTTGTATATTTCTTCTGTAAACCAAGTACTTACACAGTGTTCATCCATACAGTCCTGAAGCAGGTCACATAAATGAAAAGCTAATCCTGGGTAGTGCTGGCCAGGATTTGTTGGTGGAATATTTCCTAGCTGAGAAATAAGAACTTCTGGAAATCACAGAAAATGCTGGCATTTATGGGTGAGACAGTAAGCAAAAATGCATGAGAGATAGGAGTACAAGCAGTCATCTCATAAGTTGCTTAGGGAGAGAGGGAGAATATCTCTAAAACAGGCCTGAGCTTCATGGTCTTTCTTCTTAGATGGGCAACAGCAGATGAGCCACAGGAAGATTTTTTTTCCATGTTTTGTAAACACTTGTAGCAGGCAAGAAGGGCAGTGCTGCTTTAGGCAGCAGTTAGATCACTTACCTGAGCTGATGAGACCAAGATGAAAACTATTCTGAAAGAGCTGGTTGTTTTTCTGGGGGTTTGTCTAAGCTCTCACACTTTCCATATTTAAATTCCTTTCCAATATGAAATGAAATCACATTTTTTTTTATCATATAAGTATTTTAAAATCATATAAGTATCCTGTCCTTCCACCATCTACAGTTTTTCTATATCTTGGCTGGACACATCATTCTAATCAAGACAGGGGTCACAGGCTAACACAGTATCTACACTGACTCAGGCAGGCTCTGCCCAGCAGCTCTTACTCTCCTGGGGGCTTTTCCAGGAATCAGAGCAGAGCAAAACTACAACTCTCTCTACCAAGAGGCATTTGCTGAACAGCTGTAGATAAGAGAGGGCAGCAGTAAGGGAAGAGATCAGGCCACTTGCTTTCTCCTTGCTACAGTGAGGTGGAGTAAAATATTTTAACATAGAAATTGCAGGGGAGGTAGTTTCAATAGGTTTTAGGAGAGAAAATGGCTAAAGGAAAGAGATCACAAACCCTGCAAACAGAATGTCTAACTACAATGCCAGCATCTGGTGGTCACCATGACCTTAAGGTAAATGCTAAAAAACAGCTTCCAGAAAATCAAGCATAGAGACCACAAATTACATGTACCAGTGGAACAGGTATTTTATAAACCTTACTCATTTACAAAGCATATTCCCAAACTTTAAGCATTTCTCTACAGTTCTTAATTTCTCATGCAGAGGTGGACAGGAGAACCTGCAACAGCTTTGAGAGCAGGAGTGCCCAGATTGGGACTTATAGTTAAACTATTTCAAATCACTGAATGAAAAGAGATGATTTTGTTCATGGGGATGAGCTCACAAGCACAGAGTGTGGCAGGTGAGCAGTGAGAAAACTTGTGAGTGAGAAAACAACCCTCGCTGTCCTTCTGTTATCAAGGCATCCTACCTAAACTTACAGGGCTTAGGGCTGGACATCACAAGACTGCAGTTTCTTTTTATAATGTTTTTTCCAGACCTGGGTATCATCTGTTCTTGCTTGTAAAATTAAACACTCAGTTCTTAGCCGGCAATATCCTGAAGTTAAGTCAGGCATCTATTTAGGCAGCATCTTCTATGTAAAAACAAACAGTGATGCAAGCTATCATAGGGAGGTGCTTGTTGTTGAAGCCACATTAGATATACCAGGCAGGACAAAGGATCATGGAAAAAGCAGTCCCACAAAGTGCAAATTTTACTAGCCCTAGATGTCCTGAGTATGTTTATTTATCTGTCTGACAGTGATATCGGTGGTTTCATGACTAACACCTTAATTAACGGAAACATGTGCGCTGACTGTCAGATCACATTGATGTTGATTTCTATGTAATATCTGTGAGCAAAAGAGTCGTTTCCATTAAGAGACTGCAAAATTATCAGTGATAGATTGAATTGCAAGCCAGGTTTTTAATGTGATGCTGCAGAACAAACTGTTCCCAGCCAGTGGACCTGAGGCGCTACGTACCAGTTCTGCTTGTTCTGGAGGCAGCTCTGATAACACGAGGAAGGGGCACCAGGGTGGCTGCCTCAGACCATGGCTCACGAGTTCCCTTGGGTGTTTCATGTGTACATGTAAATCTGGCATCACTCCTTCCGTGGTCTGTCCTACCCATGTGGTGGGAAAGAGCCATCTCTCCATCTTCCATACAAATTTTTAAACAATTACATTTGGACATCAGTTCCTTTTGCACCTTCCTTTTCTGCAAAGTCGTAATAATATTATATGAACTTGCACAAGCTTTTATCTCTGGGAACATCCTTCTTGCTGCTTTTTTATCTCCTCCATGTACACTTAGCCTTAATGAACTTAAAGGCCTATATTTTAACACAGCTTTTCACAAAAGGGACTGAAGCTGAAGTTGCAAGTTTATGAGTTTATGGCTCAGAACCAGACCTGAGCTGAGAGCAAGAAGGAAAAGAGGTTTTCATATAAAAGCCTAATTTATCTATAGCAGTAATAAAATCCATTAAGGTCAGTAAAGCTAATGTCAGGGAAGCTGATCTCTTGCTGGCTTTCTTACCCTTTCTCTACTTTGGGACAATTTGTGCTCATATTATTACTATTCTTCCTGGAAGCAATGCCAACTTGCAGGCAGCAGCTTTCTGCTTTAGTCTTTTCCTTGTGTCCTTTTGCTCTGGCTGCTACCTGGTGAAATTTCAGCTGTGGAATCATGGAGTTTACCAGGCTTCCTTCTTGAAACTTGGTACTTTCTATCTGATCTTCTCCTTCCTTGCGTTTTGAAGGATTGTGAACTCTCTCTTTTCAAGACTTCCATGACCTGACTCATCTTCCATCTTTCTCTATGTGTTACACTCAGACCAAGGTGGATCTTTGCTCCCATTAACTTTCTTTCTCTTTCTGCATCAAAATAGTTTACCCAACTGCTTCTCTGCATTTGTCCACAGCCTATGATCTACTTCCTTTCCCACCCAGCAGTTCAAATGCTCCCACCAACACCAAACACTTCACTTAAGATGATTGTCCTCTTTGCTCATAAAAGGCATCATCAGCCTGATCTTCCTAGCCAGGTGGTTTTTAAGACTTCCCTGTGAAACCACCCAGAAAATTCTCCCCTGTCCTCAGACACCCAGCTGCCCAGCTTCCTTCAGACCCTCGGCGCAGGCAGTTATATGCATTAAAGAAGACAATGCCTTCCCCCTTTCTTTTCTGCCTGCCTTTAAGAGCTGTGTGGCAGACGGGTTCTCCTGCCACCCTTAGGTGACAGTTGCCATCCACCTCCATATCTTGGTGACCCTGGGCAGGAATGTCAGAGTCTTGGAGTAGAGAGTGGTCCTTGGCTTTTCTTCCTCTGACACCGGAGCCTGATGCTCACTTCTGCCAGGATGCAACAAGGTTTGGCTTTGGCTTCACAGGTCTACAGAGTGAGGGAGAAGATGCCCAGAGCAAGACCTACGTCCAGAACCTCCTCCCTTCTGCACGACTGGTTCTATCACAAAAGTTTTCCACTTTAGTGTATCTCTCTGTTTTACTAATAAAATCATAGGGTTTCTCAGTTTCGAAAAATGATAATGGAAGCAGAATATGGCACAGTTCTTTAAAACCAAGGTGGTGCAGGGAAAACGAACAGGGACTGATCATTTACAGTCTCTCAGTACATAAAATCTTAGGGGGCACCTAATAAAGCTGTCAGGCCCAGTTTAAAATAGGCAAAAAAAGGAAAACATTTTTGTGTGGCCTATAGTTACACTGTGGCCAAATAAATTAAATAAATAAATTCCAAAAGAGACTGACACATTAATGGGGATGAGTGCTTTGTTGACTATTTGATACTATGCTGTGGATGTAATTTCAGTCTCAGGAAATCACTAAGCTGTTGATTTTTAAAGGCTGGAAGGCAGTAAAAGGACTCTATATGCCTTAATTCTCATACTTTTTTTTCAGTATCTGCTAATAATCACTGTCAGACACAGGATACTTGGCTAGACAGGCTTTTGATTTCACTGGTTACAGTACTTTTTGCATCTTTTTATACATACTGGATTAGCTTTGCCCAGAACTTCCAGTCACAGAGTTTATTCTGTTCTGTGTGCTGTGCTTATGTTCTTTTGCTGATAGCCAAGAATGACAAATATAAAATAAGACTTGTGACAGTAGCACCTTGCATGGCACAAGCAGCATCGTAACTGAGCCCAGCAGCTCTCAGCCCTGCTTGATGTTGTGAGTTCAATTCATAGGCTGAAATTCAAGCCACTGTGTCATAACCCCAAATCCTTCACACAGCCTGGGAAAAACAATTTCACATGACCTTCTTGTACAGCCCCAGTAGGTAAGAGTAAGGACGCTTGCTACAGCTAATTATCGGGAAGCAATGTTACACATAGTGTTCACAGAGAAAATGGGAACACTCCGCTAAATTCACATAATCCTTAGGATATGGTACGAACACAAATATCAGAGTAGGAAAGTAAATTGTTCCCAAGATATGTCCTTTTCAAACTCTGCTCTGAAACGTAGGGTGTGAGGAATGATGATGTGCATGGACCAAAGCCAAAGAAAGTATTCCCTAATATCTGGGGAAATAAAGTCATTGTATTTTGGCATTTGCACATCAGGACATGCAGGAAATTTCAAGGGCACATTAACAGAACTGGTGCAGACGTTGCTCAGCATTTTCAGCAAATACTGTGGGTTTTTTTCCTCTTGGCTTTTGTTTTGTTTTGCTTATTGGCTCTTTTCAATAGCCCAGGGTTCTGCTAGAATGGATAGAAATCTAATAGTCTGTCCTGTAAAGTGCTGAGATAGCTAGGCCAGGCTTAGCTGGTGTGGAAGCTGATGATACTCTGCACCCCTGTGCAGGGTCCCTGCTGCTGGGCAGGATGAGTCCCACTGACGAGTGTGAGGCTGTAAGCTATTGACGCATGCATTCAACTGTTATAAGTCCTATAAAGTAGTAGCATTTGGCAGATCCTATTATTAATGATACTGTGTTTGCCAGCAACATAAAATAATAACACTTGCGAGTTAACAAAATTCAAATCATATGAAGATTTTCCTGCATTCTGTCCAAAAAGCTCTTGTAAGAGGCTGATTCATCCAATACCATTTCTATCCCAAGAGCAAGGGAAGATCACTTTCCCACTCTTCCACTGTGGGAAACAGAACCCAAATCAGCACAGACTTAGTCCATTTGGTGATCGTAGACAGACACTACCTTTTTTCTTTCTAACAGAGTTTCTCTGAGCTGTGCTTGTTGCTGCTTCTGAAAAAGTGACTGTTCTTTCACTGTGAAGTTGCTCATATGGTAGAAATCCACCTAATGAGATAGATTTGAAAAACAGCAAAGAACTACTTTCCTTGCTGTCTCAGAGCCATGTGTCTGGCTTGAAGGTCCCTGTGGACTAATGTGTGAAATCCAAGCCCTGGCACTGTTGTCTTTATTTAGGGAGCTGCAAATACGTACAGAGCGAGAGTTCTGTGCTTACCCCCGGGCATTACAGCCAGATCTCAAGGCATTCACAAATTAATCCAATAACTCTTACAGCCCCCTCAGAGCCTTTCCTCCCCGTGTGTCAAGAACATCTGATTAATAATCAGGACCTTTCAGTACCCTTTTTGTTTTTTCCTCTTTAGAGGTAAACTTTGGTATCATGAACAAGGCGTCATCTTTGCTGTCATCTAGTTTACTTCCACTGAGTAGGCATAAAAATCTATTTCACCCAGGGGTACTGAGAAGTGTCAGTAATTCCTTGCTCAGAAATCCCCAGACCACCAATTCAGAGAAGGCAGAAGTAAAGCTCTGCCTATCCTTTTGGCCAGGGTAACCGCCACAGCTGTTTTTCATGGCTCTATGATCACTGCAAACCCGTACTCATAGTCTGCTGCTTTCCTACAGAGAAGCACAGTTAATACACCATGCACATTTTGCTCCAGCTTTGGCATATTGGTCCAGGTGGCTTGGGTAGTGGCTTGAGTTGTTTCCAGGTTTTGCCTCTATACAGAAGTTGCTTAATTGCCCGTTTCATGAAAACCAAAAGATTGCTCAGGCCACCCCAAACCTGAACACTGTGGCTATTCTGGAAGAGTCACTTGCTGGATGAAGTTTACCTCTTCGCACACAGAATTGTTATTATTAACGTTACAGTTACTTAACGTTGCATGAAGGTGTAAGAAGAAGGTGGCATTCCACTACAAAAGGTTCTGTTGCTGATTAATGACAAAGTGCCACAGACGAGTGAAGCAAATTCGCAGAAGCGAAGGTTAAAGCCAAAAGCATTATTTCAGATCAGTATTGTGACTAATATCCACTTGCCAAAAGCACTCTCTCATTTGATGCAGAAGGGAGGAGCCCAAGGAGATCCCTGTTCTGATTGGGATGGCTTGTGCCAGTGCCAAGTCCTACGGTTGCATCTTCCTGCTCAGGAATACAACCAAAGCAGAAGGAGCTGCAGACTTCACCTTCCAGGGCTCCTCAAGTTCATTTCTCTGGAGGTGCTGACGATATCCAGGACTCTCACACCGGGACAGCAAAATTCAGTAGGTAGGGGTGCAAACACGCTCCTAGGCAAGTATATTAAAATCCTCCCACAATTCTTTTTGCTCCACTTTGTGCACCCCTGCAGATGATTCTGGTGCATCCCCTCTTCCCCATATTGTCACCCACTCCAGCAACAGCAAAACAGTGGAATGTCATCGTGCTTTATCTGTTTTTTCCTGTACTTTAAGCAATTTCTTTGAGCTGCCCTGCAAAGCAGATACCTTCTCTTCATGAACACTTAAAAAATCATCCAATGAAGTCATTCTTTCTCTGTCCAGGTTGGGAATAGGCTGTTCCCTTCAATGGCAAGAATTGGGGAAAGCTGGGAATAAGAGGCAGGTATCACTTAGTCATCACATTAGAACTATAAAAATTATGTTTAAAAAATAGCCAATAATGCCATCTAAGCTCAAGTTCCCTGAGAGCAACCAACAAGGCAACAGCACACCTGCCTAGATAAGAGCTGTGTCTTGGAGGGCCCATGACTGTGAACAGTCTATTTGCATGCTGTATCCTACTCCTCTATCTTGCCACCTTCCCAGAGACAGTGGGTATTTTTTCAGCCCTTTCCCTTCCCTTCCCTTCCCTTCCCTTTTGTCCTCCTTTGCCTCTTACTCTTCCCTTGCCTCTTCCTTTTCCTCTTCCGTTTCCTTTCCCACGATGAACACTAGCTCTCAAAGAGGCAATATAAGTAAAAAAAAATACACTGAGATGACTCATGGGGCTTAGATCAATGTGGTCATGAATGTCACAGCCAGACTGACCTCCATATGCTTCTTTTCCCTCTGTTTTCCTCTCTGGAGAATATGATCTAAGTTTTTGTCGAAATGTAGTTAAAATCTAGTTTCAAGGAAAAGTTTATTTTGTAAATGTATCTGTTATGACATTACTCAGTTTCTGAATATTGCAATTATTTCCACAGATTACCTGTAATTTCCATGTATAAATTTTACTTCAGAGATGAAAATCCAGACTATTCATTTTCTAAGTATTAATTGTAAAAATAGTTTTCTAGGCTGACTATTGTAGGACTAAGGACTGTAGTACTTGATCTGAGTTTTGAAAAATAGATAATTAAATC
This sequence comes from Pampusana beccarii, assembly GCA_013399365.1. Classification (NCBI taxonomy): domain Eukaryota; kingdom Metazoa; phylum Chordata; class Aves; order Columbiformes; family Columbidae; genus Pampusana; species Pampusana beccarii. The sequence continues at coordinate 388,875 of VWYH01006478.1, forward strand.
CACACATATAGATGTATTTATGTAATATGCAAGAATGATTTATGAACTTCCTTCTTAAAAAAAAACCCACACAAAGTAGGATCCTTTGGGATTTTGGAGCCACTCTTTTCCTCATAAAGGTCATTAGCACAAACCAATTTCCCTGTGAAGAAAAAATATCTTTTTTATGAGAAAATCACTGCTCTAACTGCTTTTGGCTACAGAATGAGATTTCATACGAAAGGTTACTTTTACTTCTTCTAGTCAAGTTAGCTATTTAACTGCAAAAGGGATCAACAAAGGATCAACATGAAATTAACTTTCAAAGTGAGCTGAACTGCCAAAAATGCTATCTGCTCTTGAAAATCTTCAGATAGATGTATTGACTTTTACATAATTCTTCCATTGATTAAAAAGAGATGTATAGCAGAAAACTGACTTTTAATAGAATCTTCACTACTGCCTGTCACTATTTCCTTAACTTTATGACTGATACTGATATTTTGATGTCTTTCTCAGTCTATTAGAGAAAAGGGCATGTTGAAACAGTCTTCCAACTCTACATACAACATCAAAAGTATATTCAATTTATTTTAGAAAACACCACAGAGGTACTTTATACCAATACAAGACAAATTTTAATAACTAATCTCTTTCCATTGTAACAGGAGGAGATTTTTTTGCAAGTATAATCAGTCATTTAGAAGCCATCAGATGAAACTCTTCTGATGAAAAACAATTTGTGGATACATATTTTTGTTTTCTTTTGTACATAAAAGAATTCATTTCTATCTTTCATATGTAAAGATGGAATTCATTCACTTCACTGTTTCAGATGCTCAAGCGCACCCTTTATTTTAATAAATTTTGAATAAATAAGAAATAATAAATACATGAGTTTAAAGAAAAGAGGTAAGATTACCTGGTATATACTACGTTCAGTTCTTTTTCTTTTTTCCCTAGAGCTCATGAGAAACAAAATTCTTTGCAGGAATTTGCTTTTAATTTGTTAATTCGAAATCTAGCAAGCATCCTGCAAACTGCCAAGTGCTTACCTTGAGTCTTCTGTCTAAAATGAATGGTGTTGATAAATAGTTGAGATAACAGAAAGACAGCAGGTGGATGCTGGGGGTAACCTCCCTTACCGGGGCTCTAAATTAAAAGAGTTAAAATTCTTCGAGATCTTTAGTGTGCGGCAGAGGAAGGCAGCCTGAAGCACGTGCTTCCTGGGCACAAGGACAACATCACGGTATTTGTGGCTCACTCTCTTCCTGGCTTTCTTGGCCACACCAGTTTTGACAGAAGGAGAGGAGAGTGTTCCTTCCTTGTGCTCCTGTGAGAGACTGCAGATCTGAGCTGGAACTGTCTTCCGGCTGAGGAGGAGAAGAGCCTCGAGCATCCTGGGTAAATGGCTTAAACCTCTAAATTGTTAGATAAAAGCAACACTTCTGCTTCCACTACAGATGCAGGACTTTATGCCAGTGGGCCAGCTGTGCTTCATGCAGAAATCAGTGCTGCCAATACACATCCAGCCTTTCCAGAAGACACCTACTAGGCTGGACCCCTGAGGGCACGGGTGGAGGAACATCCATTTTGCAAATCCAAAAGGGTTGTAGACATGAGAAAGGCACCAAAATGCTCAGTTGGGAGGGATGGCAGCACACCAGGCTGTAGAACACTGGAAGCCTCTGATGAACTTTATGGTGGAAAAGATCAGAGGCTGTGGCTTTCTTCATCCCTTTCAGGGCTACATAGCTTTTCGTGAATTGTAGTTTTAGACTTAGGCATCTCAATTCTGCCTCCTTCTGTCCTAAAGTCCCTCCATATATTGGTGTGGTCCCCTATATCTTAAACATGCATGCACGCACATGCATGGAGGCAATGGCCTTCATGTGAAGCTTCCCAAAACAGAGGAAAAAGAGTCTGGCTCTCTTGAAAAAAAATGTTTCAACGCATAGGTTATTCCTCGGGAATTTTCTAAGCAGGCCATTTGGTTAAGTGTAAACATATTCTTGGCCAATTGATGGAGTCAAATGTTTTAGCAGTTCCATAAAAACCATTATCTGGCTAATTCTTGTCATTGGGAATTAACAAGCTAACTTCTGCCAGGATCTGCACAGAACGGGAACTCTGTAAAACAGGATGAAGCAGGACAGAGACTTCTGCACAGCTGGGGTTGTTTCCAAAATGACTTACTTGAAAAATTGCTAATTTTTTTTTGTTCCAAACCAATACTAACTAAAATTTCCTCTCTATCTGTGTGTCATACTGAAAAGAATTCACTAGACACAAAATATTTAGATGGAGATCTGTAATTTATGCTTAATGCTCAATATTTCTTATGGGAGCTGATAAACACTTCCCTTCTCCTGTAGATTTGTGAAGAAAAATCCATGTTGTTGCGAGTGTGATCTGTTTTTTACTTATAAATAACATAAAAATTAGCAGCTCCATTTAAAGCCACATGTTTGTTTTCTATTTTTCAATGCAATTTCTTTTGTGGGAAAGATTGGTAATGAGCTATATGACATTTTTCCAAAGCAATACTGAAACTACGCATACGTTCGCTAGCATGTGCGCAGTTTGGCATGCTGTCACTTCAGTGTGGATTTTGGGTCTTGACTAATGGAACCACCCTCTTTCTTCGTTTTCGTTTGCAAAAGTAAACTGACTGCTGATATGGACTGGATACCTCAGGGGACAGCTGAAACCAAAAGGCTGGCCCAGTGATTACACTACAGGCATGAAGAACAGCTGACTTTCTTGCACAAGGGTGCAGCAATTCTGCAGGAGCGCAAAAATCTCAGTTAGTCTTTTCCCACATGGTTTTATCCTTCAGGGCTGTGTAATATCATTTACAAAAGCAGATCCAAGTGGCTTAACTTAAAAAGTATAAACAGAAAATCTTTCTAGTTTTGGATATGATGCAGCCTTTTGATCATAGGACTCTCTGTTCCTTCAAAGCCTGTTGTTCCTTTTAATTATCTGATACTTAGTCTTCTAATTCCTTGTAGTTCCACAGAGAGCAGGAGTGAATCTTTTGTCCCCACCTTGTTTCTGTTATACTCCTTTCTGAGCATTCTCTGGAGAGAAGATTAGTACAAATTTTTGCTTACTATAAGAAAGCTATGGAATTGACATATTACAGCTACATCTTACATGTGTTGCCCACCTCCACTATGGCCTTGAGTGACCTTTCTGACCTATGACTAATTTAGACCATGCAATTCTAGAGATGAAGATAGTTTCAAGATAGCTTAGCTCTTCAGAACAGTACAATAGAAAGAAAACTCGTGCTGATGGTGTCGTTTAGATTTAAGAAAAGATCAGATAGCTTAGATCCTTTGTCCCGGTGTTTTAAAACCCCTAAAGCATGGAAAACCTGAATTACTGCCTGCAGCTTGAAAGGGTAAACTAAAAAGAATTAATTAGAAATTGAGAATATCAAGAGAAGAAAGAGGAATGAATTAAGAAAGCTTCCACCACTATCTTGGAAATCGAGTACTTCTACACCACTAACAGTTTGGATTAACTCTCCTGGTTTACCTGGGCTTCTCTTGCCTAGCTGAGAACAGAATATGGCTCTATTATTTTTAGAAGAAAAACGTTCCATGCAGCTGGCACTCAGCTTGATCTTTCTAGGAACTGCCAATCTTATCCTTAGCTTGCTATATTTCTTCTGGAAAATGTCATCTGTGCTTGACATGAACAGGCAATACATGTCAAGAACATCATAACATTATCAGTTTCCTTACATCACCAACACCATGAACATAAACCATCAGGATGTTGATTTGACAAAACACCTGGCTCCAACCTGGTTCATTATATGATTTTTGGGGGTTTGATTCCTGGACTCTGCCCAAGAATGGAGATTTTCAGGATTTCACATTCATGGCTATTCCTAGTGTCTTGGAGATAAAGGCAGAATGAATTGCTACAAAGGGAATATTTTATAGCAGAATTCTGAATGAGGGAGCAGAGCAAGGAAAATATAATTTATTGTCTTGTCTTTAAAAATTGTTTATGGAAGTTTAGAGTCACATTGCTTGTGACTGACTCACATCCTTGACTCTATATTGGCCTAAGAGCATTGCTAATGAATCAGCCCTATCCGTGTAAATCTTTGATGTATGCTTCTGGAGAAAAGGACATGCTCTCTATCTCTGACCACATGTTAAACTTTCTTCTTGTCTCTTTATTTTATTTATATTGACAGAGAAAAGAAAGGAGGTTTTGGAATAATCCCAGCGATGTGCAGAGACAAATGATTAATGCTCCCTATCCTGGATGCTTGATTAATTAATGTAACCTCAGACATCTTGAGGAAAAATGTTGCATGTGTGGACCATATTTCCCCCTCCCCAGCCTGATCTAAAATCTTGCAGTTAGAAGTTCTGTAATGCGATGTCTTCATGGTAGGAATCTGAAGTACTCTAACTAGGGTGTCAACTGCATCTAGAAAACTCAGAATAACTGAGAGAAGGTAAGATTAATCATAAACCATAGAGACTTTATCAGCCTTACAAGGAAAATCTATAAATATTATAAACTTGATTTAAGTCTCTAAATCTGTGTATTTAAATTAAATCAGTTCTTGAAACTGACAACATTGAGACCAATAATGCTGAAGAGCATGTTCTTCAGTGTATTAGTTTCCTGACAGACACATCAATTGTCCTTTGTTTCACTGTGGAAGACCTCACAAAACAATCATTAGACCAGAAGGTTTGTACCTATAAAATAGGAATCCTACAACCCATAGACAGATATTACAACCCCTTCATTATGTAAGGCCTGTGGCCATATTTTGTGTGTATGTACTAACTGTGTGTGGCAATGTGCTGCCTGATACTGTGGCCATCCAAGAGTGCTCAAAAAGCATATTCAGCCTTCAACAAGAAGACTCCATCTCTCCGCTGTGTAAGAACCAGCATCTCCTGAAATGACAAAGAATGGAACAACAGCATGAGTTTCCAGCACAATTATGTCTGGGCACTGCTTTCACCTTCACTAATGCCTCATGAGCAAGAGAGCATCGATGTTTCTCTGGTGCTCTGAAACACAGGCTTAGCAGGTTACAGCTTTATAAAATTTCATCTGCTTTAGAGTGTGATTATTCATTTTGCCTATGGACTAGTGCCACTCGTTGCACCTTTGTGACATCAGATTATAATAATACGATCTTTCTAAATACTCATTTTAGGAAACTAATCTTTAAAGAATTTGCATCTCTATCCGAAGTTAAACTAGTGCTTAACAGCTCCCTATGTAGTGATTAACTATAGAATCAGAGTTGTTGCTATCCTCCAAAAGTAAAAAATAATTTTAGACCATGGAGCTTTCCGGTCTGTCAGACTCTGGTTCTTTCATCACTAAAGTAAGAGCAATAGGTGACTCAAAGCCAGATGGCTGCAATAAGGTGGTCTGAATGTGTATGTTGGAGAATAGATGTGGCTCATCCTGTCTGAGCGGACAGTATTTAGTCTTCACTTCTCCATCTGCCATGGTTGTAAAGTCCTGACCGGAAGAGGACAACATAAAAGTCACCTTCTTACCGTGTCTTCTGGGAACCGATGATACAGAAATGTGAAACACCCAGGGCTAAAGCATATGTTCTCCTGGCTGCAAAACAAATAATATTCTTAAATTTAACTCTGATGGAATCAAGACATAGATCTGTACTGGGAAATTGTACTAAAGACTCAGAAATATACCTCAGACTAGAAAAGCTCTACATTCACCTTTAAGAAGAAAAATGAATACATTTTCCAAAGCATGTTTTCCATATGTGGCTAAATTGCAAAGCAATTTCTCACCACTTATCGCCCCAATCCATCTGGATGGCTTGCAGTACTGAAGGAAGTGGGGCAGCTCTGCAAGCTCAGAAGGAAACTAAAACAATACCAGGAACAGCTTTTGACACCCTGCCACAAAAACCCAGCCCTGCTGCAGTTCTGAAGACTATCATGTTCTATCTTAATGTTTCACAAATATCTTTGTCCAAGAAACTGTCCTCCTCCCCATGCCTGCCACTTCATTATGCAAGTTATTTAAACACACACTAACTAGGGAGATATACTCAGGTACATGGTCTCTACAGGATGGACTATGTTGCACAGGTCACTGGGGACCAAAGGAGAAATCAGATTTAAGATGAAGTTAATGATCTTGGCACCACAGAAACAGCAGTTTCCAGACAGACTTCCTGGTTATTTTAGTTCCTCTGCTCTCTCCCTTGTCCCATCCCCCTTCTTCATCAGCTGCAGTGCTTTTCCATTAGCTGTCCCTCCAGATCTTTCTCAGCACCAAGTGACTGCTTTCCCTTGAGAAACAACCCAGCTACTCTTCTGGGAGGTTTTATTCCAGGGGCTGCTTCCCACTTGCACTACGGATGAGACAGCACTGTCCTTCCTCCCATACATCCCCCAGATCTATATCAGAGCCCTTTGCACCCCAAAATCCCTCCCCACCATCTACAAACACATGCTACCCACCCCAGTGCTACAAACAACAGCCCTGGGGTCATGTGGTGAAGACACCACTCTGGAAATTGTGATGCGAACAGCTGGGTGCACTTCGTATTGCAACATGCACGTGTGCATCAATGTGTTTTATGGTCTGTAATCAAAAACACTCACTCACACAGTTAGGTCTTGCCCTAAGGCACCCCAGGATCCTACTGGAAAGGAGTCTACCTGTGTTTCAGTGTCAGTGTAAAACTAGGCATTTGTTTTTGAATGGATGAGTAGCTCCCAGAAGGTACATCATAACTCTATCCTCTGATTACAGAAGCAGGCTAGAGTGAGACCTAATTTTAAACAATTATGGTAAGGTGAGAAAACTCCTACACCCAAGATTTGTTCTCTGAATTACTTGTTAAGCACAGACCAAGTTGGAAGGAACCTACATTTTTCTACATGAAAGGTGACATTACAATAATATTAACTAATCATGCAATGGTCTAATATTTTATGTGTACATAACTGAAAAAGTTTAAAAGACCTGTAATTTGCAGTTGTAGTGGTCTCAGTTCAAAAAAATCCTGGGACCCAAGATGTTGTTTACTCTTCTCTTTCTCTCAAATTTCTTGATACAAAATAAGTAGGTTTTTCCTGCAGCACAAGAGAAAATACCAGCTAGCACAACATTGCCATGCTCAGCTGCTAAACAAATGTAGTGGCATTACTGACAGGGAAGGAATTAAAATTGTCTGGGTGGTGGTTTTTCCACAGTTCACTTTGGGATATATTTGTAAGCAATATGGCATGCTTGAACACCAGCTGGCGGAACAGATCCAACATGCTCACCTTCACCTCAGGAGGAGTAGTTTGCTCTCCACAATTTCAACCCCCCCACTTTCAGAGATGTTAAAAGAGTTCAAAAATCACTTCAGAGAGGATCCCTGCAGAGGGGGCTGCAGGGGTAAGTGCAATTCTCACTCAACTTTCTCAGCACAGAACGATAAATAATCTCATGACATCATAAAAACCGTGACAAAATCCGTTTACAGTGGTGTGCCCACAGATTTTCATTCAGCCTTCCTGTATGTTCAGATAGGCAAACATTGACATGTTATTTTAGGAGAGGAGGTTTAAAAATACTGACGGGCGGCTGTTAGAAAGAGCCATTGCTTTCCTGGGCCAGGAGACATGCTGAGGCCTCAGGCAGCACAAGAGCTTTATTGTATCCATGCATCACACCACAGTGCTCATAAACAGTCTTATTATTCATGTGTAAGGACTTTGATTTAATTTTAAGATTGAGGGCTTACATATCTTTAGCTGGAAATGCAGTTGGTAGCAGCTTTTTTTTTCTTAACTAAGTGATAAAATTGTTGGTATTCTGGAGCAGAGCAAGATGACAGAACACCCTGTTTGTCTCTGGTGTTTACTCACTCAGGACAGGGAAGGGTCTAAAGAAACATCTGGTGTTAGCTTTTTTCCACTGAGGAAAAAAAAAATAAATTAAGCCAGTAAGTTCTTTAGCCAGGAAAGTGGATTCACGAGTCATGCAAATTCAGCTAGAAATCATAGAAGTTACAGAGGGTGAAGATCAACAAGGTTCCCTCCTACGTAATCCATAAATGAGAATGGGGCATTCTTACTCAGATTTTTTTTTTTTTTTTAACCTGAATGTGTCTTGATTTACATTTCCAGCTGGGAAGAAGGTTGTGAGAAATTTAGGTGCTGAGGCCAAGGGGGAGAGAAGGGCGGGAGCCAGGCTGGCCGCAACTGGGAGTTTACAGCGAGCAGAGAGTAATGAGGTGGCAGGGAAATGTCTTCCCCTCTGGCCTGCCTCTCCACCTTCTCTTTCTTTTTTTTTTTTTTTTTCCACTTTGAAAGAGGATGAGGATTTCAGAGACGCAAAAGGGTGCTTTCTTTCCCTTCTCTCTGCCCCCATATTGCCTGCTCTCCCTTAGTCTTCCCGTGAGTCACCTCAGCTTTCCTGCATCTCTGTGGGAGCTGCAAGAAAGCAGGTTGGAAAGCCATGGGGAAAAGCCCCCTTGCACCTCATGGACATGAAAAGCAGGGGAGGACTAGTCCAAAACCTACCACTGCACCCTGTACTTTGGGCACCCATAACCTCGCATTAAGGCCTCGGTGTGATTTAGTACGAAACTCCTTGAAGCGGATTCCCCATGCAAATTTTTATGGGTAAAATCAAGTGGTTGGTATGAAAAACTATCTTATGCTAAAATACCCTCCCCCTCAACAACATAACAGACTTGCTGGGAAATCCTGTAAACTAAATACAAGCTTAGCACCATCCATCAAAGGGAGGATGTGAGCAGCGCTTGTAAAAAGTCAATAACCTCCGTGGTGGGACACGGCAGTGTGAAGGGAAAGTGCTGAGTAACGGCCAGGAGGAGCCTTTCATCTCCAAGTGAGCTCGGTGACTGGAAATGTGAAGTTCACTTGAGTTAATGGCAGTTTTTTAATGTCTTTTAAAATTACTATGAATAAACAAACAATAAGACCCAAATCCAGTCTTTCTGACTTGAAGGTTTTGGAGTTGTTTTTGGTGGATAGTCTCAAATTCATCTGAACAAAAAGAAGCCAACAGTAACCAACCAGGGTAAATGTCCATTTTCCCTTGGTACAAACAAAAACCTGAAAATACGATGTTAGTGCATGTCTCAAAAACTGGAGAGCAAAAAAATAAGTCTTAAATCGTTTTTCTTTAAGTCCTTACATGTAGTTGATGTCTTCTGAATTCTTGTAAACTGCATCCCCTTTGGAGCACAAATGCCTACGTGCACACTTGCACCTGGATCGTACACAAAGGGACCTAATTTATTTTGGTGCCAAACAAGGCTGTGAAATACTTTGACTTCATTTTAAAGAAAAGCAAACAATGACCAGTGCTTGTGAAGACACAAGCTGTGTCATAAAATGCACCCAACAGCCATTTACATTGCAAAAAGTTGCCCCAACTGTTGTTTATATTGGAAGTAAGATTAGCACATTTGTATCCTCTGGCTAGCAGATACCATCAGCTGCAATCTCTTGCTACCCAGCAGTGACAATGAAGAAAGAGACACTCTCAAAGTTGAAACACTCAGAGCATTTTTTTTTTTAAAGTAGAACTCAAGTCCATCTTGGTTTGCTGGGGGAAAAAAAAAAGGTGTTGTTAAAAATATAGTAAGTTTTCTGAATTTGTGTGAATATTGTGTAGAATGCAATCCAAAACTCAGTATGTGTTTAATTGGTGTAAATCAGCATAAACCTGCTGACCAAGGCTGATTTATACAAACTGAGGATATAGCTTCTGGTGTGTCCTATTTAATGCTTCTTTACGTTTATTAATGAAAAAATATCTGAAGTTGGTGAATTAGTCCTAGTACACCTGATAGACAGGATGTTCTTAACGGTCCTACAAAATACTTCTACTCTCAGACGGTTTGATCTGCTTCACATACTCAAGGTTAGGCTCACCGCTAAATCTGAGGCTTGAAGAAGCTGTGTCCCAGGCCATGAGGGCAGATAGGGAGGCATTTTGGTTTTATGTTCTGGTGCTCAATGTCTAAGGAACATCTTGTGCTTTTAATCAAACTAATCCAGGACACTATTGATGCCTTTTAATTCTCCTTTTCTTTCCAGGGGAAGTACTTTATGGCTACGGTGGATGGATTGATTGATCTGCCAAGCCACCTGCACTACACAGACTTACCTGTGGACTAAACAAAAGTACTCTTAACTTAAAACCCTAGACCATGTAACCATGGACCAGCCCTAAATCACAAATTGTGAAGAGTCTTTTGAACATATTACTGTCTTGTATATGTGCAAGTTTGCAGCTGGGACAGGATGTGAGTAGATTTAGCATGTAAAACTTTAAAAATAATTTAATATTTCAAATTTTCCATATGCAGTTTGATTTTTTTATTCAGCAGGACAAAAACATTAAAACATAGTTAATTTAGAAATAACTAAGAACACTGTTTTCAACACTTTTCATTTTTACTGACTGAGCTTGGCAAAGAAGAACAATCATTTCATAAACTCTTATTTTCTTAAAGTGGAAAGTGGAGAAGATGAGTATGGGTAGGGTGGCATAAAAGAGAAAATAAAGGGAGGCATGAACCAATGATCTATGGAGACTCAATGTTGAAGCTACACATCAAACTGATCTCCATGTCCACTTAGAAATTGGGGGAATTTGGGAATGTTTCCAGACTTCACAATTAGCTTCTGTTTTGTCACGAGACCAGCTGAGCCCTCACACTGAAACACTTTCAAACGTCCAGATTCCAGCCCAGACCCTCCAGCCTGTGGTTGTCTCTCAGCAAAATAGAAACATTCATTAAGCACCAAGTGTCCCACTTCCAGCCTGGGATATACGTCGGAGCTTCCAATTGAAGTGCCGGTTCCCACAGTAGGACGGAGCCCTTTGGGGAGGTGTCGGTTGTCAGTAGTCGGTTGTCAGGATAATTCATTGCCTCAGGGGGAAATCTGAGTTGAGAAGCAACAGTCTTCTCCAGTTCAGAGGAGGTCAGCCACATCAAAGCAGAGATGTGCAGTGGCCTCTGAGTCGGGAGGAGTGGCCGATGCTCTTGAAGTTGCCAGCTTTCCTTTTTCTGTACAGGCTAGGGAGTGGCAGGAGATGTGTTTGAAGATCTGGGGAAAATCTGGGATCATCCAAGCTGGAGATGAGGAACTAAAGAGAGGTTGGAGATTGCTCCAGCTCAGTGAGGCTTGATGGTTAGATTTGGATCAAATGGGTTGGAAATCAGAAAGAATACAGTGGGGCATTGCTGCTTCACATTGCTTTAGCAATGATACAGTGCAATTCACTTCAACCTCTCCTTTACAGTGGAACAGATAAGAAAGAGCAGATCCATTTTGCTGAGAGCTAAAGGCTATTTCAGGGGTCCAGGCCTTGTCCCTCAGGACTGTGTGGTTTTACTAAGAACATATGTCTTTCCCACTCCTTGCATTTAGGGAATTGGGGAGTGAAAACAGCTTACAGAACTATTTTTTTTCTCTTTTGTTTTTAAAACCTAAGCAAAAGTTTACCAGGTGTTTGAAAACAAATGAGCTTTACTGAAGCATCTGTGTGGTGAGAGAGGGAGGGGACAGGTCTGGAGCTGTCAGGACAGAGAACACAGTGATGGGAGAGGGCAGAGATCACTGGGGTGGACAACATAGGGCATGAACAGAAAAACTGAAAGTTGCAGAGCTTGGTTCATTTCAGGTTTCAAAAGCTGTTGATGTTCAGATCATTATTGATTTACGGCTGGAAAAGTGATACCTATTCTTCCTTTTTCATTGAATCATACACATTCTATACAAATATATGTCTCCCTCTTTCTGCATATATGTACTTACGTATTTTTAAACTAAATAACAAATTCTACCCCAAAGTTACTCCGTTTTAAACTGTCTATCACCAAGGAGGGAGCTATTTGAAAATGTTTCACTGCTACTGAGTGAGTAAATAACAGAAGACAGCCTTGTGTCTGGGAGATTGTTCTGGCAAGGTGAAAAAGGAGTCTAATGTACAGATGGAATGAAACAGGATTAAAAAAGAAAAGGGAGGGGGAAACAGTTCAGAGCATTAAAATGGATTTTGCATTTGATTTACATGGCAATCATGGTTCATTTCAAGCTATGTTGTTGTACGGTCTTTGGAATACGTTTGTCAGCCCATTATGTCTGCAGCCAGATTTACAAGAGCAGCTGTAACATTGAATGGACTGTGAATATAACTTGCTTTACTGTATAATACTGGTTCTGCCGTACATCTGAGTGCAGCCCGTTGAGAAGTGAACACTCTGCCTGGGTCATATCACTGGAAAAGACTGCTGGACACTCCTGCTAGTATTCCTCTTTGCTGGAGTTTCCTAGAACTCCTCATCTCTTACCTTCCTCACCTTTGCCATGCTCTTTGAGTCCTCCCAAGCCAACCTAAAGCAAGTTCACCTGGTATAGACAGCTTAAGATGAGTTTGCCTGGCTCTGATGTGGCTAAAATGTGTCTAGGACATAATTGCAACTGCAATTGTAAGCAGGCAACACAAGAAGGGTACATGTGCAGCAGTCCAGGGTTTTGATCTGGAACATACTGTAAAAAGGACATAGCGTGATGACATTTATCACCACTGGGCATCTAGTTAACAACCCTTTGAAATGAGCAGGGCAAATAACACCTCAAGCCTATTGTTTTAAGTGAAGTTGGAACAAATATATAAACTTCCCCCACTTGGTCTGTGTTTTTGCTCGAGGATTTTCATAGCTGGGAGTTCTTTACTGAAATCTGATTATCTAACCGGCAAGTTAGCCCCCCCAAATAATTGCAGGTGGCTAACATGGCACTGTTAACTGTGAAATGGTCTTGCCCATTTTGCCAACTGTGAAAGCCTAGATAGGGTACCAGAGTGAGATAAATTGCATAAGGAAAGCAGGAGGTATGTTACACCTTCTCCCTAAGTTCATATGTCAAAAAGCCGCCTGTGGATATCCTTGCTGAAAGACAGCAGGGAGAACTCCAACTGAATGGCCATGAGAGCAAAACTGATCAACAAGGTCTTCCAAGTAGGTCAAAAGCAAAGAAAACTGATGGAATGTTAAAGATACGTTATGCAAGTTAGGATTTCAGGCTGTACCTGTTGTTGCTGTTAGTCTGTGGGACTGTCGTTCCCACAAATTTCACACATATTAAGCCTGATTAAAAACAACTAAAGGAGTATTTAACTCTCAAAGAATCCTTTCATTATGGAGAACACTGAGATGCTTGTTACTGTTGCACTTAGGGAAGTGCATAGAAGACACTTGCTGAAATATGTTGTACTGTGGCAAGCAGCTCAACTAACAGAATTTGTGAGGTTTTGTGAAATCTGGTCTCAACACCAAATCTAAAAAACCACACCCTTTCTGTAAGTACCAATCGTATCTTGACTGATGGTATAAGAAGACCGAGTAGGCTACAAATAGCTAAGTAGGCAGAAAAAAGCCCCTGTAGAAATTCTGCATACCTTGGCAAAAATTCTCTCAACTGTCTGATCTCTTCCAACACAGAAGTGGAAGTTTCCACTCTGAGCTCAAATTTTGCTACAGGAAGGTAAAAGAGCAAACGAAGGAATGAATTGCTCATAGTAAGCCGCTCACTAGAAAATAGTAAATAGATAAGATAGAAATATCACAAAGCAGTACATTCTGCATATACCAAGAAGAAAGGTTGGAGCAGAAGAATAATTTGCACTTCAAAGAGCTTTTATTAAAACAAGTAATATAAAAAAGAAAAATAATTACTCTTTCCTCAGGCAAAATACACATTGAATTTAGAACTGTAGGCGAGTTCGGTGCCTCCTCTGCTAGTTGGTGTACAGACATAGTACTTCACAAGACTAGACCCATACCTATCTTACACTGGGCCAGAAACTTATAGTAGTTTTACACGTACTCATATTGGGAAAAGCCTACTTCTGAATGTAATAGTAGCCAATTTGAGACTGGTTTTTATGAAGTGTGTAGGCAGTGGTATGTGTCAATTAGGTAATTCCCATTATCCTAGTGTCCCTGCTGACTTGGAATACACACATCTTGAATTCGTTGAGTCCCATGTTGGTCTAGAAAAGAAAATGAAGAGAGTCATCTTCTCTTCTAGCTTACAGACAGAGCAGATTTGAGGTTTAACAACAGCACAGGCTCAATTTCTCATTGCTGCACAATACATTGAGACGGAGGATGTAAAGTGCTCTGAATCACCCCAAACTGTGCTGTAGCAACCAACAGCTGAAATAAACCAGCCTTGTCAGGGAGAAGGGATGAAATTAAAGGCTTAATTGGCACAGTAAATGTAGAGGAGAAGGTTAAGATTGGTCGAGGTGTGTGAGAACAGATGGAGAAAGCCTCGAAATCATTATTCACTTCTATCTTTTTGGACATGGTTGTGGTGCTTATGTTTGCCTGGATTTGGAGGGTGGCTCTGGACTATTGTTTAGGAACTAGCCAAAGCTCAGGGGAAGGAGCACAGGGCACAGTTGATATAATAGGAATGGAGGTACCCCAGTTTATGTGCCTTCTGTTGTCTCTTATCCAATATGTACAGCCTGGGCCAAAATGAAAGACTGTGCTGAAAAAGCTGTGTATGCAAGTTAGCATGGACTTGAGCAGTCATTGAGCTAACCCAAAATTTTCTGTGGACCATTAGGGATTTTCTGGGACATGGGAGGCTCCAGTGGATTGGAGACTGGCAAAGAAATAACATCATAAAAAAGGAAGGTAGCAGAAAAGCAAGGAAGATAGAAAATAGTAAATGATAAAATTATCTAATGTGCATTTTCTGGGAACAAATTCTGTCAAACTATTCAACAGCTTTTCTGTGAGAACAGAACAAGGGGTAGCTGTAGACATGTTATTTCTCATTTTTATGGGACTTTCAAGACATTTCACAGAACGATGTTTTGAACAAACTAAGGACCTACAGTCCGAAGGAATGGGTCAGGCAAAACATTGCAAGGTATATGACAGGTGAAAATATATAGACAACAATTATTTGACAGTTGAAAGAAGAAGTTGTCTTTTGAAGTGAGTGTCTCAGCAAGGACATGATCAACGTCTGTCTGGAATCCATTTTACATTTGTGGCATTTGGGGATCAGCCAAATGGTGGTTAAAATTTTATTCAAACTCTAGGACATGGCAATGGTGCCATAGAATTTGAATCCAAAGTGGCCATCATTCAGCATGGATGATGCTTGTCAACTCATCTTTGAAACATTTCATCCAGTTTTATAAAGTGTTCCCAAAATCTTAGCATTCCTTTGGAGGGAGTCTGATTTCACTGAGCATTTGTACGCACAGAATCTGTATTTATGGAGCTGTCAAACATCTTCAGATTTTTAAGTGGAAAGCAACTTCTGAGGAGTCTTATTCTTTCCAGACGTGTGTTAAATGGGACTTAATTTCACAGGGCTTCAGAGTTTCTTAAATGGAGAGTTTCTAATGTTTCTGCTGAACACTCAAGCATAAATAGGGATGAATTTAAGAAGAAGAAATTCAACAGTGAGTTTATAGCCATTAGAGATGGAAAAAAAAACCTCAGTGCTCTTCAACATGTATTTAGCTCATGGATGGAAGTTACAAACAAAACTGCAGAAGTTAAAAGCTCAGCTCTGCCTGCTGGTCTCATCTTTAACTTATTTCCTCTGACCACAACCAGTTTTTGAGGGCTGTCAGAGTTGTGGGTTGGGAACTACTTTTCTAGAGTATACTGCCCCAATGTAAGTAATGTAAGACTGCTCCTTCTAGCATTTTAGTGTTGGTATGTTCCTGTCTGTAATGAGTTGTGGCTTGTCTGAATTTTACTGTTTGTATAAACATAATAATATAGGACAATCCATGGGTGAAGCCTCTTCTACTCTTGGGTAGACTTACTGTGGAGTAAGAAAGGCTTTTTTGTCTTTGATTCCAAAGATTTGGCTTAAAATAAAAAAAGCAGAACAGGTGTGCCTGAGTAAACTCCCAGGAGTTTCATTGTTATAATAGATTAAAATAAATGACTTAGCATATACTAAATAAACTTACATGTGCAGACAAGTCTTTAAAATATTCAGCCCCTCCCCTTCAGGGGTTTGGCAGCAGCAGTAAAAGACGATGCCAGCTGGATTACAACCTACATGTACCAGGGCAAAGACAGACAGTGTCTTCCTGCTGTAGCTGTAGCTCTCGAAGAAGTAAATATCTCTTGCCATTGGCTGCTGTCGTTGTCTCCACGACTGGGGTCATTGAGAGTGCTATTCACCTGAATGTCGCTATTCAAATATTTTATTTGAAGTTACCATTGATGAACATGGTTTGCATTAACCTGGCTGATCTGGTGCTGAAGCAGGTGAGGATGCAGAGCACAAAATCTCCTGTGGCTGCAGGTATAACAGTGGGAGCATCTTCCATGCCTCAGTGTCAAGGTTTAAAGCAAGGCAGCAATAAACCGTGGCAGACTCAGCTACTTCTAAATCAATCTGAAGTATCTGATATGTAAAGACAGTCTAGATGCTAGTCTGCTAGAACACAATATTGTCCTAGGCAAGTTATTTTAGTGGTTTACCTCATACAAACAAGTAAACACAGCTCTGCTGTGAAACAGTCCGATAGCACAGTATGTTTTGCAGCCTAAATGGATCTAAGGAATGATGCATTTTCTGCTTTTCTGATTTACTTAGAAAATCCTGTTTCCCTGCATCCTGATGACTTGTTCTGCTTATGGACAAGAGGACAAATCAAAATCAAATGATTTAACATTCATTATACTGCAGATAATTGGTAGATCTTTTCAAATTTCTGCTTATGCCAATGCATTCAATGTGGCTGAGCCGAAAGGGATTTTTTTCCAATTATTTTAGATGCAGAAGCTCTTGAAAAAAACAGAGGCATCACTTTACCATCACTAGAAATGTGGCCTAGTCTGCCTTGGGAAACATCTGTTTGTTGTTATGCAGCCATGTTTTGGGAAACACAACGGTTCAGAGCAGAGGAATACCGCCTCCATCCAAACTTCAGTGGCAATTCAGTTAAGAAGAGTGTTAACTACTGGGGTTTATGGAGTGCTTCCTGTCTAATTTCATGAAACGTAAGGTGTAATTGCTATGGTTGGTTAAGACTTTAGTTTTATACCTGCCTGGTTGTGCTGATTTAAACAGAGATGTAACAAATTAGATTTAAGGAAGTGGCTGGAAAACAAAAGGATGCAGGTGTCCTGTGAAATGATGCTGAGTTTCCCAGGGCTTTACTCATTAGCACATAGTGTAAAATCCAAAATTCATAGCCAGAAACCCATGAAGATAATAAGCTTTTTGTTTTGTTTCAACACCAGGTTGATCATAAAACTGCATACAGTGCTCAGGAAGTTGAAGTCACTGCCAGACATATTTTGAAATAGCTCCATCACTGGTTAGGTGTTTTAAAGAAGAAAAAGCTAAAGGTATGGAGTGATCAATCATGTGTTCAGAACATGCTCTCGCAGACCAGCACTCTCCCCAAAATTTACCCACATGCTGCAGAAACGTATTATTGGAGAGTGCATTTCTGCTGACAGATTCTTTCCACCACAATTACAGAAAGAATAATGGCTGAGAAACAACACCCATATGTGCCCATTAACTTTGCAATCTGTCTAATCTGTGTACTTAGAAAGCCCTCATCACATCTCAGATATTATGGTGATAACAGGACAGATTAGACAGACTTCAAAGCTGCAAGAGAAATATGAACGTTGATTCCCAGCCATTACTAACTTGGCCAGAACCTCACACTCCTTTAATTTAATTAAGAACATAAGGAGCAATCAGATCAGTGATAAAGTAGGAGAGGGCCTGAGCTGGCAGCTGTGGACAACACGCGCTGCCCAACAGGTATACATATGTGTGTGAGATCGTTCCTGCTGCCTTGGGAGCACGCTCTGCCTGGGGCATGCGGGTGATTCATTCTCCATTGAAGCATTTTAACCACACTTGCAAGGAACACTGCTATCCAACTGATTACATCATGTGTTTTAGTCCTGGAGCTGAGTTGAGCCAAACGGCCATCAATTAATTAGTTACTAGAATTAAAGACTAATAATTATAAAAATGGTAATTAATGGATCTGGCAGCTGCTTTCATCTTGCAGCATGTGAAAAGCAGTTGGTCTGTCAGCAAAAGAGGAGTAAACTGCTTCCAGTGGGCCAAAAGTCAAGAGCATGCACTGTAGCAGGTGCACCCAGCATAATGCACTATAGGTTCACACTTCTTTCTCTGGACTAAGAGGCTGATGTGCCAATGCCTTCAGGCAAAGCAGCTGGAGCAACGGTCATCTGCCCACAAAGGGATGTGCCATGCAGCGAGACAGCATATTTACAGTTTACTTACACTGCTTTTAGTGATGAAACCCTTTCATCTCCCTCTGTTGCTGCCAGAACTCTTACACACCCGACTCCAGCACTTCCTGGCAAATATGGGTTTGCTGCACATACAGCATGCTCTGTTTTATTGCTCGGGTACATCATGTAGGCAACCTATGCATCTGTCAGGCACTGGAGTTGCTTCACAAGGGCGCATGCAGCTGTACAGCCAACAGCCTGCTCCTTGCTCAGCCAAGAGCAGTCTGAGGAAAACAGGTGCTGGTAGCAGGAGCAGCTATTTTGGCTCTGGCCTGTCCAAAGTCTTGCACTAGGCAGAGATGGTACCTGCCCAGGGGCACACCTAGAACTGCCCCAGTTTAATTTGCTTTGCAGTAGACAGTATGTGCTCAGTATCTTCTTCCACAGCCTGCAGGAGGGCAACTTCTTACAGTATGCCTGCGATTGTGTGAGCACATCTTGGTCAGACTTTTAATGTGCAAGAGGTAAACTGTATTAAGGTCCTATCTAAAAATCAGGGTTGTTACTAAATTGAAGCAGAGTTGCTTTTATTCTGAAAACATACGCTTGATGGAGGCTTCACACAGTTTAAATAACCAGCTTGAAGTCTTCGTAATTCACTTAAGTTCTCCTGGGTGTCTTTGTGTACACAGCCCCTGGTTTACCTAGAAGGCAGTCCTGATCAGTTAAAGGTACAGATACACTTTAAAGCTTATTTGAGCAGCCTAGGGCATGAGTTTACACTGCCTTAGTCATCACACGTCTGTCTATGTTTCCTCTCTTACCCTGTGTCAAATGCAATGTAACCCGTGACTCTGATGCTGCAGGCTAAGCAGCCACACACTTACTGCACAGCAAGGATTTACCCAGGGCAGTCATTATGGACTGTCTGAAGTGCTGTAAATTCACATCTTGGCTTATCTTAAGGTAAATCATGCAAGACTGAACTAAAATATATCTGGCATAGATCGACATAAAAGTGTCGTGTTTCCCTGCCAGTTTGATTAAACCAATTTATTATCACGATTTAAGTGAAGCTTTCTTCTTTGTTCAAGCTGGTAAACAGGAGTTCGAATTTTACAGTTATTGACATAATTTCCTAAGAAATGTAAATCAAAACAAACCAAATAAAACACTTATACTACAATAAGTAAAATCACAAAGGTTTTGGTTACATCAGGTAAACTTTCTTGTGTCGACAAGGCTTTCACAGTGCATATGTTTCTACACCAATGTAAACCTGTCTTATAGCTGTTTAGCTTTTATCTTTGAGAGAGGTTTTAATGGATAAAAGTGTCTAAATAGAACTGTACAGTGATGCAAATGGATAAGGTTTTTTTTTAAAATGTGACTTAATTCCAATCTCGTACCTAGTTTACATTAAATTCCTGGGACATAGCCGTGCTCAGAACTACATGGATACTCCTTTTAGGTGGTTTTGTTTGAACTTTCTCTTGGCTGGAATCAAGCACCACAAATTTTGTACCTGAACATTTAATCTCTTTACATGATATGCTCAGCCAGATGGCAGGTCAGAGCATTAATTATCCACTTCCCCTCCTCCCCCTGCCTCCAGGAAAAGTTGCCAGCAAGTCTCCTTGGTGGTCGTTTTAAAGAAGACAAGATCAAATATACATAGAGCTGTTTATAAAAATAACAAGGAAAAAGAACCTCTATCTGCAGCATCGCTGCAGTGTGCGGGTTCAACACATGTGAAAACGTCCTATCCATCAGGATTTTGGCTCAGTGTGAGAAATGGGCTATTACAGTCCTAGGACCTAGGAAGGAATATAGCTAGATATAGAGATAGAGATAGAGATAGAGAGAGAGATAGATAGAGATAGAGATAGAGATAGAGATAGAGATAGAGATATAGAGATAGAGATAGAGATAGAGATAGATGTATGTATATGAACCCAGTATGGTGGAGAACTGAGGAGAGAAGTACTATTTGAAAGATGTTGAGCTGATGGCTGGGAGAAACGAGACAGCAACAGCCACAACTCTTGCAACAATTCTTGCCCCAACACTTGGGTGTTTGTCTGCTAGTGCCAAAGTGCCAGGTGGATGCACAGGGTGCTGGACTCAGCCTCCGGAGCAAGATAGTGTTGTTTACATGGAGACAGCTGAGGTAGGACTCGTCTGACCAAGTGTGAGCTTCTACAAAAGTCAGCATTTAGGAAAGGGTACGCTTATGCTGTGATTGTGTCTAGTTGTATTTACTTCATAGCTGTCCCTGCTTTGAGCAGGAGGTTGGACTAGGTGATCTCCTGAGGCCCTTTTAACCTGAGTTACACTGTGAGCTGATAATCTGAACTGATCACTGAGCCTCCCTCCATAATCAGCAGAGAAACAGGCACTCGTAGGGAAAAAAGTCTGTCACTCGACCGTGTAAGTGTGAAATAGCCATCATCAGGTGAGCTGTGTCTGGTCAGGGCTCTTTCTCTCCATTGCCTAGAAAAGAAACTCAGCAATACCCACAGAGGTAGCAGTATCTGCTGGAGGTATCTAAAGTCACTGAAACTCATCCCAGTCTGTGTTTGAGGATGTCTTTTGAAGTCTGAATATAAGTTAAACTTCCACGTAGATAAGCTCTCCCTATAAATAAAAGCAATTACCATTTTTCTGTGTCTTAATTTGCTGTTTCTGGTTTTCTCTTCTTTCTGTAGTCTCACAGATCATGTCTTCTCTCACAACTTATCTGCCAAGATAGAATTTTGTGTGCTGTGAAATGCTAGTTTTTTATCTGTGTTATTAAGGAGTTCATATTTCTTGGAGGAGCCTTCTCCTATGGTCTTCACAGACTTTCTCCTTTGATGCTGAGGTATCTTCTGACACATCTCACATTGCTGTCAGGGTTATACACGTATCACAGAAGCTGGAAGAAACCAAGCCAGCACCAGCTCCTGCTGGTAAGGTGCTGTACAAATTTGTGGAAGACAAAGAAGATTGAGAGCAGACAGAAATCACTTGGGGCCCTCAGCATCAACTCACTGGATGGATCCAGCCTATAAACTGCATTCATTAAAAAGAATCAGTATGTAAAATTTAAGAGCACTTCTGGTGAACAGATACAGGCCATAATCTTTTAATTAATTTAGAACCAGCTGCGCATTTAATCTATTTTTAGTCACATTCACCTCAGTTCTTCATCACTACAGTGTTTTATGTGTGCCTAAAATGCTGTAGGGCCAAGAAATAGTTAAAAGTGATTATTTCCCTCCTGGAAACTGTAAAATAAATAATTATATGGGCAGAGGAACGAACTTACACAATCTAATTTCCTGTGGTTCACTTGTTAGCTCTCACTCTCGTGCACGTTCTTTGTGTGGGCTCTCTAATGCCCAATAATGTGATTGATAATGTTAAATTCCAGATATCATTCTCTTGAGTAGTATAAAACAGCACCGATCACAAGCAAGCCCTTCACACTCCCTGTTCTTAGCGAACATGGTGGGAAGCAGCCAAAAAAGGTTGTGTCATAACCATTTAATTTCTACAGGGTGTGTTACACATGGAGCAAATGGAAGTAGATTGCTACCAGGAGAAAGGCAGCCCGGAAGGGATGCTGTAAGAGAAGCAATGGAAGTATTCATGTCGTGGGTCCTAGACCCCGAGGGCTGTGCCTAGAGTGGTGTTTGATTGCTGGGTGGTACTAGTTCGTGCTTCCTGGACATGACCAAAAGAATTATAAAGCATGTGGGGTTTCTTAACTGAAAAAAAAAAAAGAAAAAAGGAAGGAAGAAGGTGTTCTCAAGAGCTGCAGAGCTAACTACATCCACTGATCCTTTGAGAATAAGATGCCATGTGCATAATGCCCATAAGGGATGCGCTGACTATACGTTTTTCTCCTCAGTGGCGTATCAATAGCTTATATTTAATCTAGTAAAAACAAAACAAAACCAGGGACTGTTCTCCAATCTTGGGACCATCAGATAACAGAGATCACACCTAAGTTCTACAGTCCCTCAAACCAGTGTGGGTCCCACTCCATGCATTTTTCCTACCTGTGTCCAACATCACTTGGGGCAGTTCTATCTGGCCCGTGGCAAAAACATGCCGTGGACCTTGTTTATACTTGAACAGTACAGAGTATTATTGTGTACCAGAGCTCAGACACGTGGCCTTTATTGCATTTATTTAGTGTAAATATAACTACAGGACCATTTTCCTCTGCGCATTCATGGTAAATTATGGAACTTTTAGGGCTGTTCTAGAAGAAAACTCAAACTGGTTTTCTTTGGGAGAGACAGAATCCTTTGTTATATGAAATACCGTAGCTGGAAGAAGCAGTAACAATTAGACCAGAAACTAAAACAGCAAACTTGGGTCAAATGAAAGTTGGGGAAAAAAAAATTGTAGTATGTGTAAGTTAATTGTGTTAACTGCAGAGAAAAGTGGCATTTCCAGCAGAGCCTCAGTAATACCAAACCTCATCAACAGCTTTCAGAATATTTTGTCTTCTCTTTGCTAAGAATCAAACTCAAACCAAAATTTTTAACAGACAGATTTGCAACAGCTTGTGCATCAGGACATGTTTGGCACTATATGTCTGACAGCGTTTTTTCCATCTCCTAGAAAAGTTCTACTAAATATTCATGCATTTCCCACTGAAAGAAACTTGATTCTTGGCCAAACCAGAGCTTGTCAGCAGGCAGGACAGGAGGGCTCATTCCTTCCTCCTGCACCTCTGATTCCTGAAGGTTTTGCTTCACACCTGGTCTCTGCAAACAAATGCTCCCAGACCCAAGTTATTCTACTCTGGAAATGGGTTATAACCTGAGATATTGCAGATACATTGCATTTTTTGAAAGATTTTCTTTTAACTTTTCTGTAGAATTTATAGTTTGTGGGAGTTCTTTACAGCATTCAGCACCATCTGTCTATCAGAGATGGCTGAAAAATATCTGTGTTCAAAATAAAGCATGAATTTTTCTTTTAACATCTGTTGTTCTTTTGACAGAGATCTCACAATTACATTTGCTATTAATGAAAAACACATTTTTTTTTTCCAAGAACCAAAAGTTGTTGGAAATACGAAGAAATAATTTTGAGATGAAAATGAGCAGAGGAAGTGTTATTGAATAATTCAATTTGTCTAAGAACATTTTTATTAAGAACCATATTGTAGTCTTGTTTTCTGGTGAAACCTTTTTTTTTTACACAGCTGTAAACACGGTGGGGACACAGAGTCACAGGAAAGGCTCTGATTTTTCTGGGTACTCAGCACCAGCTGCTGATGAGCTATTTGTGCCCGAGGTCACGGCGGATGTGTGAGGACCAGACACGGGAATGAGCTTCCATGCAGGTGGGAGCTGTCAGTAGGAAGCAGACTGTCAGCACCTACTTCAGAAAAGATGACAGGAGAATTCATGGTGGAAGGGGCCTCACAGGTCTCCAGCCCAACCTCCTGCTCAAAGCAGGGACAGCTCTGAGGTTAGACCAGGCGTCTCAGGGCTTTATCTAGTACAGTCTTGACACTCTTCCAGGACGGAGACTGCACTGTCTCTCTTGGCAACCTGCTTCAATGCCTGACTGTCCTCGTGGGGAAGTCCCTATTTATATGCAGATCGAACCGCTCCCCTTTCAACTTAAACCTGGAGTCTTTCATCTTCCCATCAAGCAGCACTATGAAGAGCCTGGCTCCATAGAATCATAGACTCATAGAATAGTTTGGGTTAGAAGGGACATTCAAAGCTCATCTGATCCAACCTCCCTGCAATGAGCAGGGACATCTTCACCCAGATCAGGTTGCTCAGAGCCCCGTCCAGCCTGGCCTTGAATGTCTCCAGAGATGGGGCATCTTCCACCTCTCTGGGCAACCTGGGCCACTATTTCACCACCCTCATTGTAATAAATTTCTTCCTCATGTCTAGCCTGAATCTCCCCTCTTCTAGTTTAAAACAACGACCCCTTATCCTATCGTAACATGCCCTTCTAAGAGGTTTGTCCCCATCTTTCTCTTATAGGCCCGTTTTAAGTGCTGAAAGGCTGCAAGAAGGTCTCCCTGGAGCTTTCTCCCTGCTGAACAACCCCAACTCTCTCAGTCATCTTTTTGATGACTTCTATATAGGTATTAGAGGTGACCTTGGGTGTCCTCCCACTAAAATAATTCCTGGCCCAGGTCTCCCAGCCCCTCTGCTCCAGCCCAAACCATCATGCTGGCCCTGCACTGAATTTACCACAGTTTATCAATGACTTCCTTGTACTGGGAAACTCAAATCTGGGCACAATATCCAGACACAGGATAACAAGCATGGAGTGCTGAGAAGCTGTCACCTAAGTGACTGAGCTGTGACGAGCCTGTCATGGTCTGAGAGATGTGTGACATGTCACTTTGCCCCCTGTTCACTCCATCCCTCTACCAGTGGCTGCTGCCTTTCACCCATAGTGATAGGGGAGATTTAGATTGGATATTAAGAAAAAGCATTGTCAAGAATTGGAACAGGCTGCCCAGGGAAGTGGTTAAGTCACCATGCTTGAAGGTGTTTAAAAGACGCAGAGATGAGGTTCTTAGTTACATGATTGAAGTGGTGGACTTGATAGTATTCGGTTAATGGTTAGACTCAATGATCTTAAAGGTCTTTTCCAACCGAAACGATTTTATGATAAAATACATTTATGCACCTTACCTGTGCCAGGGCAATGTGGGTTTGAGAAACTGCATTAATGAGGAGCAGTAGAAAGCCAGGTACATATTCTCCTCTGCTTCCCCAGCTATGGAGGGTAGGAACTTTCAGTGGACAGGAGGGCTGGAAAATATCAGCTCTGGTGTCAAGTGCTTTGGCAATAAACTTCAAAGCACTTTCCAAAAGGAGGCTGGATTGCCATTCCTGTTTCACAAATCAGGAATCTGAGGAAAAAGGGAAGGAAGTGGTTTGATCGAACTCATTTAGCAGCTGCTGGCAGAGGCGGGCAGAGACTCTGAGCACTACCCATACGCTGCGCCATCAGGGCGCTGGGTACCAGCACCCAGCGGACCTGTGGTTCACGATTCCTGAGCTGCCTCTCATAGCAGGGACCTGTCCTGCCTCCTCCGGCTGCTCTGTTACGCCATGGCAACTTGGAAATCTGACTGAGGACGGTATAACAATATACTTCAAACTGCGTAGATGTGTGGCTTCAAAGGAGAACTGTTGATCAGAAATACCATGAATTAGTCATAATCTTATCAAAAATATTTTATTTATGAAAGTAACAATTATACTATACAACCTATATTGGAAGTACATTGAATAATTGCTAGAATAAATACAGGCAATTAATTCAATCTTTTTATAGAATGAGAGGATTTATTTGACATTTGAATGTTAACCCAAGCTTTAACTTACATCATAAATAGTTAAAAGGCATAGTCAAGTTTTTTTTATTGTTTCTTTTGCTTTTTTAAAATTTTAATACTGTTCTATTTTGTAATCAACATGAATCAACTCTCCAATCATTAACATATTAGTATGACTTTCAAGCAATCATGTACCTCAAGATAATCAGACAAATAAGGTAGTGTGTGTGCAGTTCACTCTACAGCAGAATCTATCCATGTCTGCATAAAAAAAGAGAAGCTGAAAATGCTTCTAAGTTCTTTAAGCATCATATGCTGATTTCTGCTTTACCACAGTGCTTTTAATACCAGAATCTAAAAAGGGCATGTGTCTGTATGCAGCTGGCTTTCTGTTGCTCTTTATAAAGTATAATGGGGCTCAATGCCACATTCCTTTGGCTGGTGAAGGATTGCAGAATTTAGTCCTGAATATTATTTCTTGAAACCACGGTCCAAAATAAATGTCCAGGACTGATTATTAGGCACCAAGGAAGTGATGGATTTGCTAAGACTTGATGTTTCTGATAAAAAATTGGCTTATTTTCTGGTAGATACGCTTCAGTCAAACACAAATTATTGGGCTCAGTTCTGGGGTCTGTATTACACTGGATTGCAAAGCTGATGTTTGCATTTTCTTTAAACTCTGTGAAAGGCACCGCAGAAGTTTTATAGGAAGACATCCACTGTTTGAAAGTGTTGATAAGCTTTCCTTCCATGTATTTTTTTAAACTCAAAAATCTGAACTATCTGCTTGATACTAGCAGATTATGAACACCTATGACCATCAGTGAAGTCAAAAGTAGTTTTGGGTGTCCAATATTTCTCCAGATCAGAAGTTTTTGACTCTTCAGGTCCCATGAAAAATCAGTGGGAGCTTTCCTATAGCAACGTCTTTTCCAATGGCATCAAGGCCTGCCTTGCCTTATGGCTATTGCTCATGCCAGGGATATTATACTGTCAGTAGAGAAGCAGATTTCCCTTTTACAATGTTATCCAAAACAAAACCCCAAATTGCACATGTCTACCCCTTTGGCCTTTTTTACGCACAAATATGCTTGTATTCAAAAGCTGACAATGTTGGGCCTTTCCTAATAAATGTCTTCAAAGAGCACATTTGAACATTTTTTCACAGAAATAACCATTCATCAGTTGCAAAAATGCAGAGAGTTTTTTTTATTCTTTCTGGTGTGAACAATATCAATTCAGCACAATTTTTGGGGGGAGGAAGTAGTTTGTTTTTTTTTTTCCAAATGTGTTTAAAAAGACTAAAGAACAAAATGTTCAGGAGGCAGCTTTTTTTGGCAGATAGTAAAATATAAAATATGTGATTTAACAAAAAAGTTGGTTTAAAAATACACACACACAAATAATACAATAATATAAAAATACAGCTCAGCCAATGGCCTCTTAAAATTTACCTTTGGCATTACATTTGGCAGCCTAACAAAAAAGACCCTTCCTATAAACAGAACTATAAAAAAGAGAAGTTCATAAATTAGGTTGCAAGGGGTTGTAAGATCCTTTTCTTGATTCTCCAAACTCCTTTCATTCCTGTCCACACACATAAGCATGACCAGTGAGGTATATAGAACGTAACACTGTCAGGCATATGCACAATAAAAAAGTGCATAAACATAGTTCTCCCATTTCCTTGCGAACAGGTCGAAACTGTGTGGTTTGTGTTTGCCCCCCCTTGGCGATACAAAAAAATAAAATTAAAAAAAAAAATCATTTTTTATTGTTTTTTTTTTTCCTTACTTTGGCAGGATGAAAATGAACCCAGAGGAATATAAAGGTCCTGTTCCCAGCAGCAATGATCCATTTCCCTTGGCAACATTCGTCTGATGCCACAGATACTACAAGGTCGTTGGGTTGCTTTACAACTCTCTGGGTAACTTCCCACGGAAACATCATACATCTAGCACCATGTCAAAGTGTGGCTCTTTCTTCCGCCTGCCACATTTGTTGATAAGAGCAAAGTACAAAGTCAAAAGCATAACCCAGTAACATGCATAGAGTATCGTGCCAATGATGAGAACTGTCTGTGTTGACTCAGAAAATGGCTTTTTTGATTCCTTGTAGATAGTGAAAATTACGCCACCTAGGAGGATTGTAAACCAAATGGAGACTGGAATGAGTCCTATAAAATTAACTACAATGGTTTTTCTTCCTGATGTGCCCCACCCTGCTTTGTTTATCGTGGCAATCGCAAACATCTTTGCTGGCAGTAAACTTGACATGTACAACACTGAGTAGAGTGACATGAAAACCATGACAACGTTGCCCCTAAGGAAGCTGGCAAAGGAAGACTTTATCAGGCCCACTAACTGAACTGTCAGCAAGAAGAGGAGGATGTTCCAGATTTTTCCCCTGTAGAAGAGCTGAATGACAGTGGCGATAAGGAAGAAAGGAAAGAATCCAGTGATTACAGCTTCATAGGTCATCCACAAATGATGCTTGTGGAACCACATCGCATTATAAAGCCACTCTCTAAAGTACGATTTACTCCAGCGGGTCTGCTGATTCAGCCACCTGAGATACTCTATCGGTGTTTCGGTAAGGCACTTGGATCTAGCTGTGTATTTTGTTGCATAGCCCAGACTTAGCACTCTGTTGGTTAGATGTCTGTCATCTCCAAAGCTGCACTGGGAGCCCATAAATTCTTGATTGTACCAATCTTCCACGAATTCATGGAGTAAAGAGTTTCTGTACATTCCCAGAGGTCCGCTGATGCACTGTACACAGCCGAAATAGGACTGACAGGCTCTTTCTATGTTAAATGCCATCCAGTATCTCACGCTGCTCAGAAAGGATATCCAGGAATCATATTTGTTCAAAATCTGCAAAATACAAAAAGTTTTCATTTTAGATGGGCTCTTGAGAAAGAAAATACACACATGAGATCAATAAGGAATTTGCAGAAATTAGAGCACCATTAGCTAAAATATAGGGGGAACCTTGCTCCTGTGTCCAACTCATGACAAATCCAGGAGTTACCTGTACAGTCCAGGACACTGACAGGAAGGATGAGATGAAGTCTTTAAAAGTCTATTTTACCAAAACAGTCACGTTTTCCTAGCAACCTTTCATCTTTTCTACCAAGAAACTTCTTTTCTGGCTCATTCTTCCTTTCCCTTCATCCCCAGTAAAGGACCTGCTGGTCTCAGCCTCTCTTGAGAGGAGATGGTAGAATCCCAGATGTGGCCTCCTTCTTCTTTCTTGTAGGACTTTGGCCTACATTTTTGGTATCATAAGGCTTGCCCTAGAGGTTTGACCCTGAAATATGTCCCCATATCTGACATTAGGTCCTCTGAAGAACAACCTGTTCTGATTTGTCTTCGCAGTACCAGCCATGTTATGTTGCTTCAAGACCTGTTATGATACTCCAGTAGTGTCATGCTTTGGCCTGTTTAAAGGTCTTAGTCATTCTCTTCTGCATGCTCCAAAGCTCACCTGAAGGTCAAGCCTACACTTAAAATACAACATGGGCACAGTCTAGGAGTCTGAATACTCAATGGAGGCATGAGTGCACGCAGACACTCAAGTCCATGTTTCCACATCCATGTTCTCAGCACACACCTTGTGCTGGTGAACGTGACAAAGAAGTGTGTAGCAGGGTGGCTGTGCCAGCTCTGCATCGATATCTTCTCAGTGTGGGGATTTTCAGGGGAAACTGTGGCCTTCTACAACTGGAAAGCAGTATTCTGCAACTAGAAAAAAAAGTGGTTTGCTCCAATGGCCCTGAGTTCTGTCAGGTTTGAAGGCTAAGGGCCCAGCTTTTCTCTGTTTCAACCTAATTCCGGAACATTTTAGAAGAAGCAGGACTCAGGGATAGGCTCAAGCCTAACTCAAATGCATTTGGTGTATGCTGGAAAGTGAATTAGGAAAAAAAACCCAAACAACCAGATCCTTCATTTTTCCACCTTTCCTCCCAGAGGACATGTTATTCTCTTTCTCTGCAGATACTTATGAACCTTCTTCACTGTCATGGTTGAGCCCATACTGTCCCATGCCAGTTGGACTCACATGTGTCTGGCATCTCACAAGTTTAGGGTGAGTGTGATGCCTGGTTCATGGTGAGCCCACAGCTGCAAAGATATTCAAGCTTCTGTGGGAACCTTAATTTCTGGAGTTAAGAGCCACATGCCTGAAATACTTCTGACTACTGGGGCGTTCATTAGTAAGTGCTCGCCCATACAGATGGCCCTTTCTCTTTTGTCTCACATAAAAGCCTAGCTGAGTACGAGAGACCAATCCCAAGGCCAATTGAAATATTCATATGCATTTTTCTTTATAAATTGTCACAGAACTAATTGTATCAAAAGAAATGAACAGCCTTTTGCTGTAGTTGTCAGCCAAACTCCACAATGGTGGAAATTCTAGCAAAAGTGGAGCTGGGCTGACTTGGGGGCTTTCCATCGTCCTGCCTGACAGAGGTGCAGAGGAAACCCCAACAACACATAGAATGCATAGTGCACTGCATTGCAAAAAGGCTTTTATTCCTGACAATCTTGGCTGCCAGTAATAACATAATTGAAATGCTTGGTGTGCTGGGCTTGGCTCTGGGAGACCTGTTCTCAGTTTTGTGCTCTCCTGTAGCTTTTCTTTGGTACCCTGAGCAAGCAGTTATACCCAGAGACTCAAAGATGCCAAAACAGTCCTGAAAATGCCAGTGCCACACTTGTCACTTGTGTGGGGGAGAATAATACCTGTTTGCTTTCTATGGGTGTTAAAACCATACTGTGCTCATATCTCAGAATAAGGGTTTCTGTGTAACAGGTAGAAAGGTTAAGGTTTTATAAGAGCCTCTATAATGGTATCACAGTATATTCAAAGCCATTCCAGTCAGGAAATCTCTTATGGTGCCAGTAGTTGCTGCAACTCCTCTGCTAGTCTGAAAATCATCGTACTCACCTGCACATCACCTCCAACTCCTCCAACCATTGGATCTTCTTCTAACACCTTTACCATCTCCACTGATGAGGCTGGATCAAGCATGGTATCTGAATCACAGACCTACAAGTAAGAAAAAACAAGAACAAAAATGAGCTAAGGAGTATACTAGAGAAGAAAATAATCTGACTGTAGGAACTCTATATGTATATTCTCCTGAATGTAATTAAATCTCACTTTGGAGTCTGCATTGATATTTTTGTTAAAGGCCAACTGTATCAGGCAGCAAGGAGCGGTGCTGAACAAAACAGAGCACTTGTTAGCGCTGTGCACACAAACAATCCTCTCTTCTGTATCAGCTCTATTTGTTTTACTGGCACACTGGGCTGCCTCCTTTGAATAAGAGATATGCTCTCAGAAATGGAGAGCTGCAGAGCAGGATGATGTTTGTGAGTATGTGGCAGATTCCTCCTGAGCCCTGAAATAGGGTTTCTCTTCGTTGGCTGCACGGTTGGAGTACCATAGTCAAATGCTTCCCACTGCCATATGAGGGAAGGAACAAGAAGTTAAATTCCAGACACTTGTTATAAAAAAGAAAAAGAAAAAGTCAACTAGGAGTCTGGGAAGAAACCTAATAGTTCTTTCACTCACAGAAGGCTTTAGCAATTCATGTAAGATATGTATTTTGGATTCCAGAACAAACTCATTTATAATTTTAGATGTGTGGTGTGTTATTATTAGTGCAGGGATTTGACATTTGATATATAGAAATTATTTGCTATTTTCCTCTGGCATTCTTATAAAAAGCGCGTAAGGCCAGAAGGAGTGAGTCCCGAAGCGCAGCATTCCACAAGACCAGGGCAGAAATAGATGACACACACAAGGCGTTTCAGCCACACAAACACTCCTAGTCAACTAACCACTGTGTACATTAGGAACTAGCTTTCCCCCGGAGAGTGGGAGGAGGGCTCAGACAGGCTGGCCGAGGCAGCTGGCATCGCTTTCGTTTGCTCGGAGGCAAATGACATGGGCTGCAGCCTGTTTAAAACAAGCGGGTGTCTGCTTGTCACAGCTGCTGCTGAAAGTGGTGCCCCCATCGTGTGTGAACTCATTTTGCAGATGTCCAGAAACTGGAGCAGGGGAGGCTGTCCCAGAAACACCCTCCTGGCTGGCTGGATCCTGCCCTACAAATTCTCATACTGATTCCACTTCAAACCCACATTGCATTCCTGTGATCTAAGATAGGGACAGTAGGGGCAAAAGTCAGTAGCTCTGCATGAATAACCTATAAAGTCAGATTCTGATAAGGCTTCATATTGTGTATCCTAATTTTGGTGTCCTTTCATCCAGCCTTTCAATTTAGCTTAAGCCCCCTTGCTCCAGGGGAGCAAAAACCTTCATGTCTAGTCTGAGAAGGGTGAGGTGAGCATTTTGGGGCTCTGCTATTGACCCAGTTTCAGAGGGGAAGTAACCCAGGGTAGTTGGGCTGCATATCTTGGGATGCAGCTGAGCGTTTGCTAACATGCTCCTCCTGACCCTTGCTTGGAGGGGGATGAGAGGAGAAAGCCAATGGAAAGTCTCATATTTCCATGAGGAGAAAAGCCACAAGCATCTCTAGCTCCTGCTAACTTGATGCATCAAGCACCTCTCCTCAGAGGACTCATTCTGAGGACCAAAGTGTCCCTCCAGCTTTGGTGGAAAGATGTCATCAGTGACAGCGGTGATAGAAATGGAGCAAAACAATTCTTCTGAAGAGGAGAAAAGATGCCTGTATTTCTATCTGAGGCTTCCTGGACAGACCTGTTGTTGAGTGTTTTGCAGGGGGAATCTGTAGTTTGCTGAGTACCCAGGGCTCAGGCAGCAATACTCAACCCATTTCTTATAACCATGGGTTATGGCTCATATGGCTCATATGGCTCAACCCATTTCTTATAATCATCCCATGGCTGGGATCAGCCCCCTCCCCAGCCTCTCTTTCCCTCTGGTGCCTGTCACTTGAAACATTTTATCTATAGCAAAAAAGATCTGCTAATATGAGATGAGGAATACTGAAAACACTGGGTTTATTTACAAATTGCCAGTATGCGTTCTGGGCATGTCAGCACATTGAACACGTCTAGGTTTCTGGGGCAAACCCGAGAAGCCATTATATTCCATCTAGATGAGGTTTTTGCAGGTGAAAAGAGGACATGCCCAGAGAAAGACAGACTCTTAACCCAAATAAACCACACCAAGGTCTATCCAGACAAGAGTGGTCCAGCACAGCCCAGGAGTCGGTTTTCTGTCTTTTCTCATAAGGGCTGAGTGACCTAGAAATTGTTGCCTTGGATCATAGACCCTAAGTGAGCTGGTCAGATACTTGTGATGTAACCAGTGGTGGCTTATCCAAGCTGCTCTGAGAAGCTCAGGCTGTGTTGGACTGTTCACACAGGTACCTCCATCAAGTCAAGATGAATTGCACTCTGGCTGCTCCAGACAGCTCCACACTGATGTCTGGCAGTTCAATTCCTCTGCCTGCTTGCTTGCACACTCCTAACCTCCTACAGGATGGAAATAAGCCTTCACAACAGTTTCAGGTATTTAATGAGATGCCACTAATAAGCAACAACTTCTTATCAGCATTGTTCTGACTGCTTATGATTGCCTGTCCATAACCCCAAGGTGTCTTTTAAGAACCCTGAGGCCCACAGTTTCAAGGGTGGGCAATGGTGCTGACCGGTCCACTTTTTAAAGTGCTTGATCATTGATGTAGATTGTTCAGCCCTTAAAATGTCAGGCCTCTTTAAAGTAGTTTACCCAGGGTACCCTAAAAAAAAAAATTTGGAAAATCTCATCTTTCATTCATTCATAAACCAGAGCCACAGTTCAGCTGCATTGCTTCATGACTGTGTAGTAGCCAAGGCCACCAAGGTGCTGTATTTCTAATACACATGTGACTGTGGCATCAATCATTAGTGCAGCCTTTGGTGGCAGCTTGCAGCTGCATTACGGTCCCTGACACATTCATCAGGACTTAAGAGCCAGGTCAGGAGTGTTAATTGACCGAAAGATCAGAAACATCTCTTCCATTTTCTCAGTTTATGCTATGACTGTTGAAACAATTTTTCCAGATTCCCTGAACAAATGCAAGAGCTGGACTGAGGGAAGAAAGTAGCAATGAATCTGTTTCCTCTCTGCCTTCTCTCTCTGCAATCTGATACTTCTAAGCAAAGTGATTATAAAACCACGCTAATAGAGAAAATCAGCATTTTTATCCCATCTTAGTCCATCATAGCAAAGAAACGAAGTGCAGACAATGGGGAGCTTAAGCCCATTGTTTTCAGTGAATGAATCAGTTTCAGTTTTGGAAGTGGTAGGGGATGGGTTTTAAATCTTTGCCTTACTCTCCCAGCTCCAATAAAAGTGCAGTTCCCAGCACAGTTCAGTTTCTGCCCCTCCTGTGTGCAGAGGACTTGTTGCTCTCACCCCAGCTACTGGCAGCCTCTTTGTATCGCTCGGACACTGTGTCCGTGGACACTGGACCACACGGGACTTGCACGCACACTCCAGCACAAGGCTGTGCATGGACACCAGAAACATATCTGGCTCAGCTACGTAGCTGCCCTAAGCCAGAAAACAGCATCTCACAGGGAGCTGCCGCCCCACTGAAGGAGACCACTGGATGCTCTGAGGTCAGAAGGTAGGAAGGGCTGATGGTATTTAATTAAGAAGATCATCTCATATTAAGAAAATAATCTCATAAGGGGAGACCTTATTGGGGTCTTTCAGTACTTTAAAGGAGCCTATAAGAAAGATAGGGAAAGACATTTTAGCAAGGCCTGTTGTGATAGGACAAGGGGTAATAGTTTTAAACTAAACGAGGACAGATTCAGGCTAGACATGAGGAAAAATTTTTTTACAATGCGGGTAGTAAAACACTAGAACAGGTTGCCCAGAGGGGTGGCAGATGCCCCATCCCTGGAGACATTCAAGGCCAGGCTGGATGGGGCTCTGAGCAACCTGATCTAGTTGAAGATGTCCCTGCAACTGCAACCTGGAGGGTTGGACTAGACCTTTGAAGGTCACTTCAAACCCAAACTGTTCTATGATTCTATTAACTAAACTGTTCTATTCAGTGGGATTAATCAAATGAGCCTTGCTGGCCTTGATTGATAAGGAACAATCCTCAGCGTCCAGCCAGAGACCCTGATCCCACCCGCTTTCCTCCACATGTAACCTCTTCCCCTTCCCACAGTCTGTAGGGTTGTTTGCAGGAGTGAGGAGTGCTTCCATGTGTAAGGCAGAAACATAGAAAATCTTTCACGGGATCCAAGGCAGCTGGAAAGAAATGTGTCTCTGCTGCTTTGGAAACAGGGAGAGACGACCCAGCCTAATTCATTTTTAAGTGAATAGTGTCATAAGGGCTTTAAAGGCCAAGTCGCGGTGAGTGAGGTAATGCAGCTGTCAGTGATGAAGCAAAAGCTCCTTCAAGCTCTAGCTGAAGAAATCTTTCAGGCTGCACGTTGACCCTTTTATTGAATACTCCACACAGCTTTCGAAGCCTTTAAAATATCCTCATATTTTCTACAGACTCCACCACTGCTCTGAGGTATTCCCTAGTGCCACTAAATACCTGCCTGTCTACTTACACTGGGGCTGCTAACAACCTCACAAAACAAAACCTTGCTGAGATCTTGTCCCACAGGAGCAGAGAAGGGGTCTTCAGGAGGCCACTGGCTTTCTCTGAAGCAAAACCATCTGGGTGAGGGGGCAGTACCGAAGTCTGAGGAAGGATTTCAGATTTCTCCAGTAGCTGGTGCACGGACTTAACATATTCACAGATAGGCTGACCATTTTAAAAAGTAGCAAAATAAGCTTTTAACGGTCAAGCTGTTTCCAAACAGACTGAAAGGAGCACTGTGTTCATCAGGGACTAGGATGGCCTCTAACATGCTGCACAAAATATACAAAAGCTGCTTTCTTTCAAAGCATGTTTGAATTGGCACTGACCTGGTGCTCTAATACCTACCTGTACATAATCCACGCTTCTCCCCAGTGCTTTGAATGCTGTGTACATTACTTCTCTTTTTCCACCCCATTTCTGCATGATGCAAACACTTTTGTTGGACAGGACCAGCTGAGATACATGTTGCATGCTCTCTCTGTGAGACTCGTCTGTCTCACCCGGACCTTTGTCGTGGAAGTTATTACTCCAGATATAAGTGGCAGATTTGTCCCTACCCATGATTTCAGTAAAAATGTCCATCATGTAAACGTCATCTTCTGAGTTCCCATCAATGACCATAACAACTTTAATTCCAGGGTAGGTCAATCTTTTCACAGAAAGTAAACATTTTCTTAAGTAGTCAGGATCCTCTTGATAGGCAGCAATACAAAGGGCAACTGTTTTGTTCAGCTTGATTGGAGTCTCTAGCGACCGCTTCATTTTCCTGTGCTCTAGGTAGGCAAACAGGCTTTGGATGATGAGATGTGATGCCAGGATAGCACCATAGAGTCCAAAGGAGAAGTAGTAGTTGTCTGTTTGGATGAACTGGTAGCCCACAATGTAAGCAGCGGTGATTCCCAGCAGGAGGGACACCCCAAAGAGCGTGGTTCCAAGTATTCTCAGGATACATATAAACCTCTCACAATGCATCTGCAAAGAAGCATGGAAAATATTAGCAGAGCCACCACTTGCTGACATAAGATCTTGTAGGGGGTGTGCATGGCTTCAACATTGAACTCAGCATCAACAGATAGACCCAGTGCTTCTGGCTGTCTCACGGATTTACTGCATCACCTTGCTCAATTCAACATCTCTTTGCATTACTTTCCTTTTGTAAAGTAAGATTTAAAGACACCTTAATGTATCAGGGATGTTTTCTACTACTTGTAATATCCTCACAGAAGGTGTTGTCTGTGTCAGGATCTTATTTTGGCAGCCTAGGCTTGCTGAATCAGATGCTCCGTCATACTACCCTGGGAGAGCTGGAGAAGGGGCTTTTGGGTCACCACTCACTTCACATGGTCACAGGCGAGCAGAACAGCTGAATGTCTGGGCAGCCCCTCCTCATCCCCCATCCATGTCATGACTGCATTGCACCCTGAATCGCTTCTGTCGCCTAGTTGTGCTTGCAAGAATATTGGAAAGACATTCTTAAAGCAGATGTCTGAATGTATTTATAATTTTTTAAACAGATGTCTGACTATATTTGTAATTTATATTTATATAATCAGACATCTGCTTTAAAAGGTCTTCTCAATACCATTGCAAAAATGTATTATTCATACATTTGTGTACAAAGAAATATGCACGTGTGACCACGTGTATATAGTGCTAAAGCCTTACTGAGATTAAGTCTGTGGAAAAAGTATGCACTAATTTAAGAGAGCCAGGACTCCACCCTGGACTGAGAAATTCATTAGAACATCAGTTGACCCTGACAACTCTGCATATTTAGGTTACCTAACTGCGAAATCTTCTAACCTAAGCTCTGGGTTGTGGAAGAGCTGGCTGGCATGGAGGGTCCTCTGGTATTATTGAGACAAATGACGGACAAACATGTTGGCAGGCAGACAGGCAGAATACAGTGTTGCCTAACTGCTTTCTGTTGACAATCAAATTAACCATTTTATGCAACAGCTTTCTCAGAATTACAGGAAAGTTAATGACAATGTTTTATGTCACTTGATGTGTTTGACCTTAAGGACATAAACTAGATAATACCTGTTTAAGGCCAGCTCAGCAAGCCCATTGTAAATCAATGAAACTCAAACCCATGCTTGGATATTTTGCTGAATTAGGAGATCTCAGAGCAATAGACTTGTGTTTTCTTACTATCATTCATATTTTCCCTGCTGCTGTCATCTTGCTCGTCTGCTGATCATGTTAGTTCCACCATCTGTTGGCCAAAGCTGATGTTGGAACAGTGCTTCCTTACATCATATGTCTTTAACTCTTTCTTGAAAAAATACTACCAAGCTACAGCAGCATAGCAGTCAACAATTATATTTCTGTCTGAAAAGTTACAGGCTTGCAAAAAAAAAAAAAGTCAACGCAGAATCACTTACAAAATAAAAATAAACCAGGCAATCATAATGTCTGAAGTTACAAATACTATGCTTTTTTCCACTGCCTATTTAGGGTCTTAAATTTCAAGACAGGAGGAAGCCTCTTAAATGTATATTTGGAGACACTGCTAAAGAAATCGGACCCTATCTCTAGGACTTCCTTGAATACTTATGGCTAGGCTCTGACAGGTGTTGTAATCACCCACCAGCAAAAGGGACCGTCTCTGCTCTGGCCTGTCTGAAAGTCCTTCACAACAGGGGTCATGGAGAAGCCTAATAAAAGATAGTTTACACTCACCACCACTGTAGGTAAATTAAAACTCAGTGTCCAAAATAGACTCGCTTTAGAAAAAAAAGATTAAGTAATGGATACCCTCTAGATTACCTTGAAGTCAAACAGCCTGTGTGTTTATTAATCCCTCAAGCATGCAGAAGGTCACAAATATCAGAGTAAATGTTTCATTAGTGGTGCAGTTGTACTCTGTTTTCCCGTTTGGGGTCCACTACTTCTCTTCTCTTGCCAGAAACAGAAAATTCCTATTAGTGAGTAGGGGCTAAAGCCTGCTAACATTAAGAATTATATGGCTGAATTCAGTGGGCCACTTGTATGAGTAGAGCTCATGAGAGGATTAGATTAAGATCTGAGGTGTTTACATTTGACTGACTATATACCAAGCTTCTTTTATATTAATTTGCTATCGCTTTTTCTCTTCCTATGAAGTGTTTCTGCACAAAAGGGAAAAAAAAAAAAGGGAAAGAAATTAATTCTCTGATCTTGTCATTGCAGCACAGCTTCCCTCCCTCATAAAAAAAAAAAAAAAATACAGTCTTTTAAGATCAAAAAATGGATTTCTGGTCTTAATAAAACAGCATTTTTTTTTCTATGCTTTCACTGTCAACCTTGGGAAAATAATTATGTTTTGATCTAAATTCCTGGCTTTCATCAAAGAAATTTTCCTCTTTGTATGTGCAATTGGGTTTTTTATGTATAGTCTTTTAACTGACTGAATCTCAGGGTAAGTCTGGAAAAAGTTGCTCAATATTCTCAAGCTTTAGCACGTGAGCTATTGATAACTTGCCCAGCAGAACTGATCTTTATCAACTTGAGCGTGCCCAAACAATGGCAAAGAAGCCAAAAACTCTCCACCCTTCTCCAATAATTCAGCCAAGAATTTAAAAGGAAATGACGCTTATACAAGTCTGGGACCAAAAATGAACTGCTGAGTCAAATAAGAACACTGAGGGCAGGGAATAGCTGCATCAGACATTTCAAGGTCAGACAGTGCTGTTATGAGTATCTAGCCTGACCTGACACAGTGAAATGTAAAAGAACATCCTTTATAACACATCAGTTAAAATCCACTCCTGAAGTTTCCTGAACTTGTCACACAAAGCTAAAATCAAGTGTTACCAGAGAACCAGCATACAGATCTGTGTTTTAACTGTGTAAGCCTGTAATAACGCCATCCTGAGTCAATATGTGTCAAATCCTTGGTGAAGGACAAACACCCATGTTAACTTTCAAAGGCACAATCCTTTTTTCAGTCATTTAATTGATAAACACTCTTTCTAAGTGTTAGCAATAGTCTTTCAGCATAATGTAGTTGTTTATACCCAAAGTTGCCATTGCTGCAGACCTGCTCAACACCTGACTAACTGGTGGAGGGTACTGTAGACACCTTGTATGATCAGCACATCTTGGTGTTTTGTTTATGTCTCAGCCTAAAAGATCTTCAATTACTTGAGGGATTTAACCCAGTAAGTGTGTCCTGGCAAATGGACACTATAGAATGTAAAAAAAAAAAAAAAAGAAAAAAAGCAATGCCTGAGCTACAGATGAGGTGCTCAACACATAGAAGACATGCAGCCAGTCCATATTCTTGGATCAACAAAGATAATTGCAGGTCCCTTCTGTGTACACATGGAACTGCTGCTACATGGGAAGAGGCATTGGAGTGAGGAGAGGGACAGAGCTCCTCACCTGTTGAGAAGGTGAGTTGGTGAGTTACCTCACTGTCTCTGGAGTCAAACCTGGATCTTGCACTTTCTGAGCAGGTGTTTAACCAGTTCTGTGAAGTAGGAGGAGGAAGATACTACCTGCAATGCTCTTTCTTTCTTCTTTTTTTTTTTAAGAGTGAAAGCTATGTAGCACTGAGCGAAATTGAAGGGTCTGTTGCTTTGCATTACCTCTGAAGGACATTTCCAAGGGGCAATAAGATTGCACTGGCCGTGTCAGACTCTTTTTGGAGGTGCCTATGTCCTCCATATACTGCACAGGAAGCCTGAGACAGAATTAGCATCACTAATTCTACTCTGCAGTTTTGCCACCTAAATCTTTTATTGGCACCTTCACCTAACCCCACAGTGCTGAATCCAGTACAAGCCCTACACAGCCTCCAGCAAACAGGGTCGAGGTTTGTATGCAATAGATGGGTGTATGTAGAATATCTCCAAAGTCTACTACTGATCAATTTGTTGTCATGATCTTGCAGCCATTCATTTCCATGGATGGATCTGGTCAGTGCCAACCAGCCCACCTAGTAGAAATGAAATATGAAAGCCATATGCTAAATCCTAATGTTATGTAGGTTGTTGCTGATTCAGTGACACATTTTGATACACTAAGCGGTCCCAAGTATGTGTGCGCTTTGTGGCAACTGTACAGGAGGAGGAAATGCGTGCCTCTCTTTGGAGGCTCCAATGGAAAAGCATGGCCAAGAAATGAACCCTTGCATGTGCTTGACATCAGTCCACCTAGTGAACTATTTGGCATTGTGTCTTTTGGCATCTTGATAAAGCCACACAAAGAGTATTTTTTTGGTCACACCCATGATGAAGGAGAACTTACTCTACTGTTAATGACTTGGCATAACTAAAAGGTTGTAGTCTTCTAACATTATTTTCATAAAAAGTCTCAGGTTAACAAAGAGTTGACTAATACCTACAATGTACATACGATGACTAGGTTATTAATTCTGTAACACTAGAGATCACAATTTTGTCTCTGGATTAATCCCTTGGATTTCAAATTAGAAGAACATAGCAAAGTATGCTTGAGTTTTCTCTATTCTGAAAAACATTTTGGCTAGCTTTTAACAGTAGTTATGGTCCATATATCTAACTTTAATAAGACCCAGACACTTGACTGAAATTCAGCATGTCCTCCTGTCCTGACTTGGACCGGGTCTTTACTCAGCAAAGGACACTGCTGACTTCCATGGTAAAGCACCACTTCCACAATCATATAGCGCAATCTGTCCATGTGGCTATTACTCAGATTTCGTGCATCACTGAGAGTAACAGAACATGGAGATAATTAACCCCTTCACAAAGTCAGGAGGCAAAGAGAATAAAAAGCTTGATTTGTTACTAATGCATGAAGAGAGCGATAAAGAGAATAGGGTCAAATACATATCCAGAAAACCCGTGCATATTGGTGTCCGAACACATCAATATTAGCTGCAGTCCGTTCACTTATTGTGCACCAGCCATTGTGTGGCTGCCCCGAGGGCTAAGGAAGCAATCGGGTTGTCCCCTGCAGCTGCTCACACAGGATGTGGAACCAGCGACTGACAGGAGGTCAAGCTGAAGTTAGGCTTGCTCACAACACATGCGACGCAGCTCACTGCATCATCTGTTTCAGAAGTCCTCTCTCATGCACAACACTCAAACGTACTGCTGTGTAGTACTTCTGGCCAGCTCTTCCCCCAAAGTTTAAAAAGCAAGAGGGGGAGACACAGGAAGTTTATGCATAAAATGTAACAATTTGGAAGGTTGTTTGAAAGAATTAGTGCTTATTAATGCCAAACATCTGAACACATTTTTAAAAAACCTTACACTGCAAAAGTTAATATTTGTCCAGGAGACAGCAGTAAAAGTTCAATCACAAGTGTGCTTATTTTGTCTCATTCACCTCTGAAGGTTCAAAGGAGCTGTGCCTCTCTCTATACATCTCAGGCTACAGTCACATCAGCAAATACTCCAATACTACAGGAACGGATCTGTAAAAAGGAATGCTTAGTGCTGGGGGCCTAACTTCCACCCTCCGTCCATTCTCATGTTTTACTCTGATCTAATCTTAGTCAGACCCTATGGACCAAAAACCCATTAGTGTCTGAAAAGCACACTCCAGGGGTACATATTGCAATTAATTTCATTCAATAAGAATCCAGTGTGTGTGCCCAGCAATCACTTTGCAACACAAACCCAAGCAATTTGGTTGAAAGAAGGGAACACACTCCTGGTTCAAACTGAAATGCTAATACAAACCCACCCCGTGTACGAGATTCATACATCGGACTTGTTTGCAAATCTTTGGTGCAACCAGAAGTGCTGAGCACTGAAAACCTTTGAAAATGTCTCCTTTTCACATGCCTGTATAGAGGCTGAACTTTTGAATGTCTACTAGTCATGGTCCTTTGAACCTCAGTACTGAGGCTTTGGATTCAGCAAAGCATGTAAGTATGTCTTTAAAGATAACTGTGCACTTCAGTATTTTGATGAAGAGAGAAATCAGTGGATAACTTATCTCGCAGTTCTGTAGCACAGGTTTAAAAAAAAAAAGTTTCTCTGTGAAACTATTTCTGGGATACTCAGGATAAAAATGTAGACATACATTTGACGTTTATTATACAGATTAATCTCCCTTATGAAGGTTGTCAGATGGGCCATTGCTTAACCACTGCATTTCTTACATCAGGGAACCTAAGAGAGGAACAGGATTCAGACAATTCGGATTTTGTTCCTGATGTTGCTGTTCATCTGCTGGGTGACCTCAGGTAAGTGAATTTGCCTCTCTCTGTCTCAGCTTTCTCACCTGTAAAATGGGAATCATCACCATGCCAGAGGTTCTTGGAGATCTACAAAACCCTTCATAAGGCTTCGGTTACTGATATGTGTAATGATACTCTTTTCTGGTGTGATATGGGACCCCAGCGCTTCTCCAGTTCCATATAACTGTTTTTCCTCAAAAAAGTCAGCCAAAACCAACACACCACTTCCTATTTTCCTTGCCTATATTCACCTGAATGTAGAGCCAGTAGCGGTTTGTCTGTAATAAACACACAACTACTACTCAGCATGATCCTTGGGATCAGTGAGGTCTGCAACATAAAAGCTGACACACGTGGGTTTACGTGCATGCAGCTACCAAGGGCTGTTTTGCACACAACCAAAAGAAGACTATCATCTTTTATACGTCTTAAAAAAAAACATTTCTTACTTGAGAGAGTAATAGCAGCTGCTCAAATGACATGAGTGTGTTTGAGTGCATGTGTGTGTGTATGCACATGGGCTGACACATGCTGTATGTGGCCTTATATACATATGGTCTGTGTGTGCACACAAACTGTATCTGAGCTTTACAATTTTTTGACCAATATTTAGATTCCTTATTAGCCTTAGTTTGGCGGATGAATAAATCATTTATCTTTGAAGTACAAATGATTCCAGGTACACATTAATTACAAGCAGAAAATAGCTGTCCAGACTCCCTCTTCTATTTTACAGCCTGCAGAGAGGAAACTCAAAAGTTATGTTACATCTGTACATCTTTACTACAGCAGAGTTACCATATCTGGTGCTTTTGGTTATTTATCACTTCCAGATTTTGTCATGCCATTGATCTTCTGGAAAGGGTTCACATAAGACTAAAATTAACTCTGAGGTTAGGTTTAAAATGAAGAACAGGATTAGTAATGATGGTGAACTGTATCTGCATTCACGGACTTTGATCAGCAAATCAAGAATCTCCTGTCTGCTCAACGCATGTTTCTCACTAAACCACCCAAATTTAGTCTCTTACAGGTCTGAGCGACTAACAGCTGCTGGTTGAATTTGTCCCTAGTATAGACAGTGATACACTAGTTGATAAATTAACCAAAAGAAGAAGAAGAAAAAAAAAAAAGCTCTTGGAAACGAATCAAGAAGTAAATCATATTTACATTCAGACATTTTGGATTGCAGTTAAACAAAAATCTAGTTTAGAAATATTTTATGGTTGCTGGATATGAAGTCCATGGTGCTTTTGGCACAAAACCGACTACTCTGTGCTTTACTCTAGCAAATAATTATTTATTTGTTGTTCATAGCTTACTATCTTGGAATTTGTTTATGAATCACAAGTCATATCTTGTTTGACTTTGTCTAGTCCCGCCACACTGAATGGAGGAGTAATTTGCTGCTTTATTCTCTAATCTTGAAGACCAACAAAACGAAGCATATTTGCTTGCACACTGTAAATAAGAACTGCTGAGTTTGTTGCTAGTAAACTAGCATGGAAAACACTGCTGAATCCAGAAGAGCTGCTCTTCCCACTGGGAAAACTTCTCCCAGGTTTTTCTGCACTTGCGTGTATGATAAGGAAGATTCACTATCATGAAATAAAATCCTGGCTTTATTTACAACATTGACAAACTCCTCTAACCTTGGTGTGGACTGGATTTTGAGCAGTTTTTCAGGGAAAGGGGACACATTTCACTGCCACTATCCCCCAAAGAAATGACCTATCCATTCTTTTCAGCAAGTCCCAATGCACCCGTGTTACATGCAATGTTTACTCGAGAAAAAACATGTGTCTATGGAAAGATGATCCATAAGGAAGGAGACTATGAAGCAGAGCTAGGCCTTGGGAGATGTGGGGTCATTGAATGCCCTGAAAAAGGTTTAAACAACACCTACCAGCAGTGGTATAGTGCATACTTTTTTTTCCCTTCATGTTCTCACCATGCTGATAAAGATACCATGAGCTTCAGAAAGATGAAGACCAGCATACTGGAGAAAAGAAGGCTACAGCGAAATATTTATTGCAGCCTTTCAGTACTTAAAGGACACTTAAAAGAAAGATGGTGACAAACTGCTTAGCAGGGCCTGTTGCAATAGGACAAGGGGTAATGATTTTAGACTCAAAGAGGGTAGATTTAAACCAGATATAAAGAAGAAATGTTTCATGATGAGGGTGATGAAACCTGGAACAAGTTGCCCAGGGAGGTGGTAGATGCCAAATTCAAGGCCAGGCTGGATGGGGCTCTGAGCAA
Organism: Pampusana beccarii; assembly: GCA_013399365.1. NCBI lineage: Eukaryota > Metazoa > Chordata > Aves > Columbiformes > Columbidae > Pampusana > Pampusana beccarii. Next base: position 433,489 of record VWYH01006478.1, read on the forward strand.
CCTGATCTGGTTGAAGATGTCCCTGCTCACTGCAGGGAGGCTGGACTAGATGACCTTTAAAGGTCCCTTCCAACCCAAACCACTCTGTGTGACTGTCTCGGGGCATGGAAATGGGGTAAATTGTCTCTTAGGATCTTTTTCATCCCTCTTTGCCAACATCGCCGTGGAGTCTGACAAGACAAGGTGAAGGGCACCAAGACTCTGAAGAGCTGGGTCTCGGCGTGTCCCGGGGACACGCACTGACACGGCACAGGCGCAGGGAAGGGCCACGTGGGACGCAGGCCGGCGGGGTTTCCAGCCGGGAAGGTCCCCGGGACCAGCGGCTCCGCGGGGCGCGCACAGGCCAGCGGGGAGCGGCGCCCGGGCCCGGCGGGTGCGCGCGGCTCCGCCNGGCGGAGCGCGGGCCGTGCCCAGGGCAGCTGGAGCTCTGCGGGCAGCCGGGCGGAGCGGGGCGGCGGGGCCTTTCCCGCCCGACGCCGGCCGGGCAGGGGGCGTTCAAGGCTGCGCTGTAGCCGCCTTCTCCCCCCGCGGTGTGACCCCCCCCTTCAGCCGGCCTCCGCAGCCGCCGGGCGCCCGCCGCCAGCCCGGGTCTCGCCGGCGGGTGCGGCGGGCTGCCCGACGGGGCGGGGCCGGGCTCGAGGCGCGCAGCGCTGGAAGTTCGCGGGCAGCCCGGCAGCTCCCGCCCCGCCCCGCAGCACCGCACCCCTCCTCTCCCGTCCCTCCCCCGGGAAACCGCCCTCTCCGCTCCGCGCGGCGCCCGGGCAGCTCGATCCGCTCGGTTTCTCCCCTCCGAGGCGGGACTTGAGCCCTCCTCCCGCCGGCCGGCTCCTCGCCTTCCTTCCTGCGGGCCCATCCCTCCCTCCGCTCCTGTCACGTTCCCCCTCCCGCTCTGGATGCAGAAGCAGGAGACGGCCGGGGAGAAGGCAGCCGGGGCTGTGAGCAGCTCTCGCCTCCTCTGCTGGACTCAGGGGAGCGGCTGCCTAACCTGTTGCTTGATTTTATTTTTAGGTTTGGTTGGGGGTCTTATTATCTGCTTGTTTGTTTTTGCAAATCGTAAAGCTCAGCGATATTTTAAACGGATTACACGGAAGAGGGGTTGAAGCTGAAAACCTCATTCATCCTCACTGCGGTTCTATTCAATACTCAAATAGGTGTAGCATAGACCCGGTAAGATCCTCCCCCAGCCCCACTCGTATTTTTGGGATCTGTTTCAGCTTTCCTCCCTTGAACAGTGGGGATGGGAAAAGAGGGTCTTTTGCTCTTGAGGTGACAGAAGCATAATCATGAGTCACCTACCTTGCTTGTCCTTCTGTCCTTTGGTCATAGAGGGGCTCCAGCCAGCTGTGTGGTCTCACGTACCGTTGCTCCCGCTGAACAGTTTCCAAGTTTGAGGTAAAAGATCAAATCGCACTTTTCATGGACTTATTGAGACGCTCAGAAATAAAAAATAATTAAAAATGAAGATTTTTAAAAAAATCTTTTCAGGCTATTCAGTCCTACTCATTTTCTCCCACGTGTTTTCACAATTAGTATGTATTTGTTTTTCTCTGCTTCAGTTTCTAGCTCAAAGCTGTGGGATTTTTCTTTCTCAAATAATAACAATAACAATAAAAAAAGTTAGAAGTAATAAATTAGGAGTTAGTTTCTGGTGGTCGAAGCTGAAGATCTTATTTCAAACCCGGCTAGCCAGGAGCCTGGAGAAGTTGCAAGGCAGCGTCTGAAAGTTTGAGAGATGTATAGCATAAGATAAAGTCTCTTTGGTGATGCCTTGCTGACCGAGTAACTGTTTCAATGAGGTTTCCCAGCAGCAGCAGCAAACGGGTAATATTTTCCAGACGTCTTTTTCTTTCCTGCTGCTGCTTTTCTGCCTCCTCCACGTTATGGGGTCTTTTAACAAGTGAGACTTGAGTTGTTTTAATAGGCGGAGGATGGGAAGAAGGAGGGGAGGGAACTCCTGTAAGGAGGAAAAAAAAAAGAAACCAACCCTGCCCATTCAAATGATCTCAGCCAAGGACCAGTTCAGCGTCAGGAATTCAATTAGCTAAGTTGCAAATTTTGCAGAGAAATGCAATACACATATGTTGCCACCATCTGATTTCCTCTTCATGCTCGGCAATTAGGGGAAACCCCCACTTTCCCCTCTCCTTGCTCCCTTCATCTCTAGGCTTGGGGTGTGGGACTCGTTCCTCCAACAGCCACTATTCATCTGGGACAGCTTTTGCTGCTGCTGGTTTTTATTAATAAGGGAATTGCCTCTATGAATGGATGAACTTTGCAGTTTCCAATCCTGCTTTACCCATTCATTCTCGGAAACATTTGCTGTAGTAAATACCCAAGAAAGTTCCTACTGGCACTAATACCCATGCCACTTGCTTTTAAACAACCAAGGGAACATGTTAGACAATTTAAGAATTGGAAAACTGTGTGTGTGGTGGGTCTTTTTGTGGGGGGTTGTGGGTTTTTTTTGGGGGGGGGGCGGGGAGGAAGGGGGCGCGGACCGGGTCGGGGTGTCACCAGAACTGTTCACTCTGCACTCCGTTGACAGTTTAGTTAGCCAGGGGAGGGCAGGGGCATCAGCCGTTCACAGCAAACCCCACCGTTGCCCGCAGCTTTCACTCGCACCGACCGGCTGTTTCTCTCCGTAACTCCTCTCTCCCTCAGATTCGGATTTCCCCAATTCCGAGCTCCCGTTTCCACTTGAAATGGTTCAAAAAAAGCACTAGGTGGCACTGTTGAAGTGAGAGGAGCAGCGCGGAGCCCGGTAACACCCACGGCTGGGATGCGCGGCCGGGGGGGCCGGGGCGGGCGGCCTCGCAGAGCCGGGCTGGGCGCTGCTGCCGTGTGTTGGCAGGGACCCTCCGGGAAGGATGGGGGGGTCAGGTTGTCATTCCCCTGTGCTATTTCCTCAAGGACCACAAAGGTCTCTGCTTGGAGGCGTCAAGCCCGCAAAGGTGACTATGTCCAGACACTGTTGGGAAACTTGATGATGACTCCTCGCCGAGTTATCACCCGTCGTTGACCTTCTGGCATGGGAAAATTTCATGGCACTCTGGAGACTCCTTATGTGCAAGAAATTGTTTTAAGTCCTTGGTTACCTAGACTGGAGTTTTTTGGGTGCTTCAGGGAAGTGGTCGTATTTTCAGGTGTGTTCAGTTGCTGCCAAGGGGAAGAGTGCCTTTAGATTGTGGATCAAAGCTGAGGTCCTTGAGAAATTGGTCCACCTCAAAAAATAAGTCTGCCTCTAGTTTAAGCTGGAGCTTTGTGGCTGTTTTAACCTGGCAGTGCTAGGGACAGCAGCTGTCTCACCTTCCTCTTGCTTTGAGGTCCTCATTCCTGCCTCCTCGTTGTTCCTTTCCCTATGTCAGGAGAATTCATCCAGGTTAAAAAATAGCTGTTTGGGGAGAGGAAGCAACAAAAAAGGTAAGAACAAATGAGCAGAAAGAAGGCAGGATGACTGCTTTTGATAGCAATCTGGTTTACGATGGTTTAGAGCGTTCTTGAAAGGACAGCATGCCTTAGCAAGCACGAAGTCTGGTAGGGCTTTCAGGCATTCTTCCATTTCAGGCCTTCATCCCAAGGCAGTACCATTTCTGTACTCCAGCCATCTCCAAATGTTCTGTGTGACAGCACGTCCTGCTATAGGGCCCAGCATGTCTCTCTCATCAGTGAGTCCTAAAGCGTGATTAAGTGACTTTCTCTGGTGCTGGCAGAGGCAAGAGATGATTAGATTGTAACACTGATATCCCAAGTCCGTGTGTGAATATGGCAAACCCCAAAGCTCTACCTTGGGGAGCTGTTGCTTCCGGTATCTCTTGGGTTCCCTGGGCACTTGTTTGCTTTAATTCAGGGACACAAATGCCCTTCACAGGGGACTTTACGTCTAGGACTATTTCTGAAATGAGGGGTTTTTTGGAGGGGAGGCTTGTTTGGTTTTTTTCTTCTTGCAACCAAATGTTACAAATGAACTATTTCAAACGAGAGTTTGTTACAAACCAACATTTTTACTTTTTTTTTTTTTTTTAATTATTCCACTTTTTAATAGTTGAAATGTAGAGGCAGCACGTCTCCTCTACTGATGACTGTATATTACTCTGGAAATACATGGTGTCCCGTTGGCTTAATCCCATGCTCTTTAAGTTTGAACAGAGATCAAGAGAGAGAGTCTGGTGAGGCACAGATCTTTGTGTCCTGCTTGTATTACAGAGACAGCAATAGCAGCACTTAAATCACACTGAAACTTTGTTTTAGAAAATGACATAATGGGAGTGGTGAGTCTCTCATGTCCACAGCTACTTCCTTCTCAGCCATAGCTCATGTTGTGAGATCGTGCTGTCAGGGCAAGCAGGATAACGTAGGTCGCTGAAGCTAGGTTCGCCTACCAGGAAAGAATTAAAAGTAGGAGGATATGATTAATGCCAATCCATTCAGTGCTATAGAAAACAGATGTAGATGTGTTTCATTGGAAGTATATCACATTTACATGTTATGTTACGTCTACATGGTTACCATTATCAAACAATTCTGTTTTCTAATTGAGATTTATAATCAGATGTAGTGGGGAAAAAGGACTTGGCTGTCACTGTTCACAGGCATAGATGACCACTAGCCATAGGAGAATAATTTTAATAAACTAATCTGACTTCATTTTCTAATGAGGCAATGGGTTTGTTTGACCGAGGTCAGATAAAATATAATTTGGGAGAAGTTTGACATTCGCTACAGTTAAATAAATCGATTAGCACAGAGCAAATTAGGGGGTGAATTGATGGTATGCTAGCCACTCTTCAGCAAGTATTGAGTACTTGCTTTTATCCTGAGGGAATGGCTCCATATGCATTTTTCCTGCCTCTTCTTTCCTATCACCCTTAAATGCGTCAATCCTCCCTCCCAACATACACCACACACACGGACATGTCCTTCTACACCCTTGCTTGGAGCAGCAGAGCTTGCAGTGCTTAAGTGGTTGCTTCAGTGAACTGGTCACTGTTGCAGACACAAAGCATGAGAGCCATTTCCTATGTCTGTGTATGCATCAGCTGTCCAGGGCAAGGAGAGCCCAGAGTGAGGGAAACGGGGATGTTCGCAGGTGGAAATGAGCAGCCGGTGGTAGGTGGCAGCAGGACTGCCCTAAACAGCATCTTCAGTAGCATCGCTGCCAGTAAAATACAAAGAGATCTGGCACCTCAGCCAAGCTGAGGTGGCCATGCCCATCCACGCTGAACAGCTCTTATCTCGCATCTTCCCTAAGTAAGGATTTACACACAGTCTTTTATTACAGATCAGCTACTGTGCAGAGCTTATCAAAAGAAAAGCATGAAGCAAACTGCAATGCACAGTTGTCTTCACAGTGAGAAAATGAGAGACAATAAGGATCTTTTTCATGTAACAGTGAAAAGTCAGAAATGGAAGGTAGACATATTCAGGCTAGACAGGAGGAACATTTAATAGTGAGCTTTCTTTAACATTTGTCTGAACGATGAAGGGGAGTGGTGGATTCCTATGTTTTGAAATCCTCTGGATGCTTTTTTGGAAGCTACATTTTAGTTCAGTGCAGCTTATTGGACCCAGTACAAGAATAGCTGGATGGATTTCCATAATGAGGATGTCAGACTAAGCGATCTAGCAGTTTCTTCCATCCCTAAACTCCATGAAACTACCAACAACCAGACTGACATGTCAGGTGTGTTCCACACCTATTTCCACATGGAGCAGACTCTACTGGAAGTGAGAGAGTTACAGAAACTGGTAGGGGTGTAAGAGAAAGCAGAATCACTCCTTAAATAATGATTTTATAGCAAATGAGAATTCACTTACAGATTTGAATATGAATGTCGTGGACAGTTTGAGGCTCATGAAGACTGGGTGCAGACAGACCTAAAAGTCTAGGTACAGAACCATTATAGAGGCTGCCAGTGTTCTGGGCATTTAAATCCAAGGTTATTTATAAGTGAAGCTTTACAGGATCTGGAGGAAACCACTGGTCTTTAAAATTAGGTCACTCACGCAAAATTGAATCTTCCCAACAATTTCTCTTTCATATAGCGGGGAAAGCTGTAACTCAAAGCAACAGTTCGAAGTTAAGAGCAGACAGGTTCAGACTAGAAACAGGTTATGCACATTTGAATGTGCCCAGTGCTTTTGGCTAGAATGGGCTGTGATTGTCACCAAAAACGCCCTTCAGGATGGTTTGAAGTAACGAGTTTTAATGTGTAACCAGCATGGAGCAGAAGTAAAAGCAGGTCAGTTAGAGGTTTCTTTTGTGAAGCCTAATTTAAGAGAAATGACTTAACCGCATTCCTATAGTCTAATATGACAGTAGTGACAGCCCAGTTTAGAATGACTTGATGTTATTTTTAAATAGCAGCATTATATTCTGTGTAGGTTCTATAGATAACACCGCAGAAAACAAAGAGCGCTTGCAATTGAAAGATAGATCTACAAACAATGGGTAAACTAAACTGACCTGAACCAGGTGGCCCCAGGTTGGCACATGTTCATCCACACTATTTCACTGCTGCCAAGCTCCTGGCAGGGCTGATCCTGACCAGTCTGGAGAGCCTCACCATCCCTGAAGAGGACCGGTTCTCCATCTGGGAGGGCATCAGGGCTCTCACCTCTAATGGGCTACTCGCAGGATGGGGACATACTCCTCTACATTCCCAGCTGCCGTCAGGTGGAGAAACTGGACAGAATGGTGTTTTTTACACCCACTAGCACTGCGGTTTTTAGAAGCCTCCATGACTGGCTGGAGGTAGTTGCCTTTACTAATCACCCCACTGCCTGGGCAAGACACTGAGGTGGAGCAACTGGTCCCAGCCTGTCAGCAGTATAGCCCTGGCCTCTCCCAGCCTGGAGTCTGGGGTTGTCCTTCCAACTGTGCTGACAGCTGAGACAGTGCAGTCGTCCTCAGCTGCCACGTGGGAATGAAGACACAGGGGTCTGGACCCTCAAAGGGGATTATTATTATTACTATTATTATTAACAATAACAACAACAACAACAAAAATAATAATTAATTGAAATTACATTTACATTTTCTAATAATTTCAAACTTCAATGAAACGATGTTTTTTGTGGCTGAAAGAAAAATAGTGTGATATTTTCCTAGAGCAGCATATGAGATTTAGGTGGGGGCTCAGGACACCCCTTTAATTCCTTTTTAGGGTGATCTTTTATCTGATGCTGGTACTTACCAACCAGTTCGCCCAAACTTGTCGTTTTACACAAGTAATTACACAGTCTCTTTCTCACTTCCCAACAACATGATTCATGTTGCAGATCAGTGGTAGGAAAGTGAATACTATTAAAATGACAGCCCCTCCCTACTGTCACCAGCTCAGTGAGAGGTGGGTCACCATCCTGCAAGCATCTGAGTACAGCTGTCCCAGAAGACCCCAGGGGGTGAAACTGCACTCATATAACTTGGAGGTCCATTTTCTGGCTGTGCTGTATCAAAATTTCACCCAAATCAAAGGGCGTTTATATCTCTTGTTCCTCTCTCACAAAGTCCCACATCTGAGCAGCAGGCCGTTTTACATCAAAGGTAGCTAAAAACCAGGAGTGAACCTAACACTTGTGTGGTGCTGTGCACAGCCCAGCTGGCTGCTGAGCACCATGGCTGTGCGATGTGTCTGCAGCATGCACACCTCACCAAGAAAGGGTACATCTCAAGATGGGACCCATTGCACTTCTCTACAGCAACGTGTTGTATGACAACACTAACAACCTCAGAAGCCTGGATTTGCCTGGATTTTTATTTGTCTGGGATATGCTGTTAGGCTGTGGGAAGGGTGCAGGTTACACTATGTGGGGCTCTCTGGCCTTCATGGATTTTTCTCTGCATGCGGCCTGAGTAGGAATCTGGGTTGCTGCATATGGCAGCTGAACTGTTTGGTTCATTGCATTGTCAGGCAGGCACTTAGTGGCTGAAGATTTTTGCCCCATGCCCCACAGTGCATCTAGAGTGTGTGAAAATGTCCAGTGGTGTTGCACTGAGGAGCAGGAAATGAACCTGAAGAGAGCAGGACTGCTTGCAAATAATGAATATCAGAGAGTACTAACGATCCCCAGCAGCTTGCACACAAAGAAGGCAAGACCTCATCACAGGCAAACACAAACCAAATAATTTTCTTGCTTTCCTCCGTGATTCGAACACAGCAACTGTGCCGTAGACCTTTTGGAAACATGTGTTTGAATGTACGTGCTGATAACAAAGCGAACCTGTGGGTGATGACAGGCTGCAGAGCCTGCTGACTCGACTTACTCTCCTAATCTTTTACTGAAAATGTTGCTTTCAGTTCTGGTTACAAGGTCAGATTTCAAAGACACTGCTTTTCGATGCCTGTTGTCAGACTGAAGCCCTGACAATGAGGTGGTCTTTTCCCTAACCACAACCACAGGAATAGGTGACATTTCAGAGCTACCAGTGAAGGGACAGAGATCTGGCAGCATTAACGTGCCCCAATGCAGAGTTCAGCTTTTCCTGCTGCTGCTTGCTGTGGTCTGAAGTGATATTGACTGTCTGGCCTATGACGAGGGAAAGTCTTTCCATTGCTGGCCACGGGAAGAAGAAATCTTCTGGATCAAGACAGGAGTGGAAACAACGCCATTAGAAGCAGCACGAACTTCCATGTTCATCTGTCAGGGAGAGCCATGAGCCTTGTCACCCTGCTGTCCCCACTGGGGGCTGCTGGCCTGCACCATGCCTCTGACCCCTGAGCTAGGCAGGAGGGGAGGGTGTGCGAAGGCTGGGTGGTTTTTCCAAGACCTTTCCATAGTCAGTGGAGGATGGCAGCTTCCTACAGGGTGTAACTCAGAGCTATAGTGCACTGACTCTTAAAGGAGCATCATGGCTGAAGAGACATCCCACCATCACATCTCCTTGTGTTCCAGTGAGTGGCTTTTCCCTGCTGTGGCTAGGGGACACAACAGGGATCTGGCTATTAAAGGATCTTCAGTGCTTCTGGCACATGCCTGTTTCTAGGAGTTAAACATACCTTATGCTACTGATTTTATTAATCTTTTGGAGTAACCCTCTGCATGTCACACAATGGTCTGTGCAGACAAACACGCAATTTAGCATAATGCTCTGATACTTTAGTTTAAACAGCGATTTCTGTGGTCACTCATGTTCTGTGACTGGTGGTAAAAAGTGCCACCCTCCACCTGCTGTCCAGCTGGAACTCAGGGCCCTGCTGGGCATGACACTTCACCGGTTACTGGAGACAGCACTGTTCTCCCATGACGTTTTAAAGGCACCTGCAGAGGCCTCTGTTTTTTGAGTTCAAGAAAGGGTTGTTTTTTTTCTTTTAAACACACTCACCTGACAACATGTCAATGTATCAAACCAGGCAGAACCAGCTGCAGGCTCCAGCCCAATCACGAAGACATAAGCCATAACACGGCCCTTCAGGACCAGTGGACAGACTAATACATTTCATTTACTGGGATAGACACAGACTTCATAATATATTAGGCATATGAGTGTTGGAACCTGAGTTACAGCAGCTTAAGATTTCACAGCCCATCACTTGACCCAAGCAAATGCACTCATTCAGGACATGCTAATGCATGTTTTTGCATAAATCCCTTGGCGTTTTTTCTTTGCAATGGGTTCAAGCATATGTGCTGTGACTCATTTCATATGTGGTGGCTGTGTATGCAGCACAAACTTAATCATATTCGGTCCTACATTCAGGCAGCAAACATTTGGCGTATTCCGGTACAGCAGAGACAAGGCCTTTTAACACAGATGTATTAAGGGCCTTAGTCCCTGTGCTAGTCCTGCTAGGTTCATCAAGCCCTAAGGGTCCTATTTCTCTTGCTCTCCCCTCTCCTATCCACAGCGTTGATGGATTGACCCTGCATCCTGCAAAGAATAAGAAATACGTTCATGACTTCCAGGCCAAAATCAAGGGTACACATGTATGAAGAAAGACAGATAAAACCTCTTCACAAAATCTCTGTATTTTGTGGCATTGCTTGGTAATTCAGGTTGCTACCTCCTGCTGATTGCTTTTCACTAAAACATCTTGACAGCCAAGTGCCACCAAAAACATCTATGCAATTTTCTATCAAGCTGTCATTGAGTGAACAGTTACATTGGAAGATGAGAGCACAGCATGATTTCTTCATATGCTCTCATAGGGATATTCCCAAAGGATTTCCCCCCCCTCCATCTTCTGCAGTTTAATATTAACTGATATTAATTATTATTAATAATTAATTTACTTGAAGTATACATTTTTGAAAGGAAAAGTGCAAGATATTTAGCTCCAGTGACGACATTCAAGGCACAGAGCTCATACTCTTGGTTTGCAGATGGCTGGGTAAGCCTGAACTAACTGGGGGACAGCGTCTTGATTTGATTTCTGATGTGAGTACATTGGAGATTGAAGCAACTGCAGCAGCATAAATCTCTAACTGCTGTCTAACACTCGAAGTCCACTCACTCTGAGCAGACCCATTTTTCTGGCTGGCTTTTTGCCAAACCTGTCATGGGGAAGAGTCGTGTTGTAATGCAATAGCATCCTGACACTGCAGGATACTGTTTGATCTTGCCTACATAGACGGAGCTAAGCCATGCTATGACGGCACTGTGGCGATGTGCTGGAGCCCTTTGAAGGCTGGGGGTTTTATTCATCTGTGTGAGTTGTACTTCTCGCTGGAAGGAGACCCGTCCTGAGTGGAGGCAGAGAAAAGCAGAACTACATTAGGGCAGGGCTTCTCATGAATCTCTGTTCTCAAGAGAAAATTTTGCTGATGCTTTTTGCAGCCTGGCCCAAGGGAAGTCGCAGCTAACAGACATTTCATTTCCCACTTCCCTTCCAGACTCATCTGCAGGGTTGGTGGCTTTTTCCTAGATCCACCCTCTGGTGTCCCCAGATCAGTGATGTACTGAGGCTTTCCCTCTCCTGGAACCTAGGAGAGAAGGAATTTGTCTCTATCCCTTAGTTCAAATTCTCAGAACAATGTAAAAAAGAGGATGTTGCTTGTTTCGTGTGTTCAAGAAATGTGGGCATTGATGTGAACGTAAATAAATTATTTGTAAAAGCAGGCAAACACCAGTTATTGCAGAGACTTATACCATTTTTGCTGCTTCCTTGGGAAGAACAGAACCATTCCTCAGGGGCTTTCCCTGCTTGAGCTCAGGTCCACACGCTAGCTAAGGGTATCTCCATAGCATCTGTGCACCTACACTCACGGTCCGTAATGAAGGGGTGCCACCTCACCCCTTCTTGAGGTCTGATTGTTATTTCTCGAATGGAGCAATGGAAAAACAAAACCTCAAATCTTTCTTCTCAAAGCTGTGTTTATCTTGTATCTTGCCTTCGAGTTTACTTAGCTGCTCTAGATCCTCTCTTATGGAAGAAGTAAGGGGCCGTGTGTTCCAATGAGCTGGCAGCATTTGCTTTCAAAGAGATGGATTTGTACCTCTTAACCCTATTTCAGACAAAGATTGTAAGCTCAATGTAAGTGTGAAGATTCACGAGACAGTATCACGTGTTCCCTATAGGAGGTAGCAAAGAAATCAGAAAACGTCACCTGCATGTTCAAAGGGAGTTTGCAGGAGCACACCAAAGCTGAGGGAGATTGTTTTGCACGGTTAACTCAGGTAATGGCGTGCTGTGCAAAGCAATGAGAGATTAAGATGCCACATTAGATTGACCTGTAAACGGGACCTCAAAGAGAAAGGGTCGTAAAGAGGTTAAAATTAAAATTCTATAAGTATCAGTTTGTATCAAAAAATTGATGCTGAAGCTGTCAAGGCTTGCTTCTACTATGGGTAGTGCTCATGTTTATCTCAGTGAAGGAATTTATTTTGGTCTTTTTTTGACACTTATTTACTGAGTGCTTGGAATACCTTCGTATTTTTGAAGCTTCTCTCTCTCTCTGATTAATTTCATAGAAATTGGCATGGGAGCTAAGAAACACTGGCAGGTTTTTAAAAAAGTTGAAAATAGCTGAGGTAAAAACAACTTGCCAGACATTAAAGAGACAAGGTAATAAACACTTTTGAAATAATACTCTAAAGCATGAATGAGAAAGCCCACTACAGTTAATCTCCTTTGCATATTCCAATATCTTAGCCACTTTTCGCTTGTGCAGTGGAATAACTACGTTTTTAAATGCCAGTGAAATTTAACAGCTCTTAGTCATAGGGAGTTGCAGGGGATTAATAATGATTCTGGCATAGCGAAAACTTCCCCTTACAAGTCCTTTCATTTTTTTTTTCCGCCATTAATCTTTGATGATCTGTTCATGTCTCTTTCTTTATCTTTTCCTCTCTTCCAGGAGCCAGTGTTCCCCAAAGCAGCTCAGCAGTTGTGTGGGCTGCTCGAGCTGGCCGCAGCAGGGAGGACGTGGCGGCAAAGTGTCTGCCACTGGAAACCTCCGTCTCCTCTGGTGTTATTTGTTTCGTCATCTTCTGGGTGGCTTATCAAACCCCTCAGCAGCCAGGCAACGTTTCAGTAAATGTGAATCAACAACTGAATCCCCCGAAGCGTTGAGCTGGGCAGAGCTTGTTCGTGGTGATGTGTTATACCAGTTAATCTCTAATTCTTTCTCAGAAACAGAGAAATCTTTCATTGAAGTAAAATGTAAATGGATTTTTACAGTTTTTATTATAATTATTTTTAACTTTCTGTCTTCCTCTATTCCTACAGAAACCAGCAGCTCCACTGAATATTTCCCTCTTATCCTTCACCCTTCTGCTGGGGAGATAATCACCCAAGCAGCACCTTGTGTGGTGCAAGGTTAGGCTTGCCTTGTTGTATAAACCCAGTAAACCTTGACAGGCTCACAGGCCACTTCTACAGGATAGAAATAGTCCCAAGACCAGGCTTGAGAGTCAGTTCTTTTTCTGCCCATGTTTCTTGCCTCTAATACCACTCGTGGGACTGATTCCTGGCTTGACCCATGTGCTTCTCCAGGAAAGCCCTGGAGGGCTGGGGAAGGACTTGCCTACCATGCAGATTGACTCCAGCACTTTGTGCCTGGCCAAAAGCTTTAACGTCCCTGTACTGAGTCTTCGTATGACCTCTGCTCAGCAGGCAAAACTGCCTGAGGGCTTTTCTAGGAAGACTCATTGCGGTTTAGCACAAGATCAGATAGGATGTGGAAACCTGAGCTCAGGCTGAGGTCCTGAGAGTGTCCTTGACACTCTAGGCTGCTTTTACTCAGTAATTGATACATTGATAATTGATACAATTGATACATCAGGCATTTGACAATCTTTTCTCCTGGTCTCAGGTGTCCTTGGGTGCCCTCGGGTTGTCTGGACTCAATCAAATGCACTCTAACTGCCTACTCTGCTCCCTTTCACCTCCATCCAAGAGAGATGCTGGAAGAGAGCAAATGAAGCCATTCCTTCCCTGTGGGGTGTCCCACCAGTGCCTGGCATGGACAGGAGAGGTTAGTCAGAAACCACGGGAAACAGAGCAACCTGGGAGGAATCTGCTTCATCACGCAGCTGCTATTGCCTAACGTGAGCTTTGCACAACACAGTAATTGGTTCCAACTGACTCACGGCAGAGCCTTGGCAAGGGAAAGTTCACGTCAGGAAGGGTGTGTGGTTGCTACCATGGGGGACACCACATTTCAGAGGTCCTCAGCTGGCAAAAGAGCTGGGAAGAGAGCGGCAAGAAGCCATTCATCACCAAGCATTACAGAGAGAGCTCTGAGCTGGCCAAAGTGAGGAAATGCAGCCAGATCTCCCTCTCTCCAACCCATGTGGAGAGCTTACTTTTTTGTCCAGAGAGGGCACTCTTATTGCAGATATACTAAGAGATCTGGAGAGACAAGGGATAACACGGCTGATCGTAAGTTATTAATCATATTAACTAAGACAATTTCTTACCTCTGCTCTAAGCTGTGAATATTATATGAGCTCAAGTAAATTGTATTTGAAAAGATCTGAAATCTGGCAAAAACAGACTCACATTTCTCTCTTTGTTCAGTGTTACTGGCCAAAAACTTTAGCAATGCATATCATATCCACTAAAAATGGGATAAGTGACAAACAAATGTAAAGACAACAAGAATTTTGTCTTTATTCACACAGGAAAATATTAATATTTACTCACTCTTAGTCTGGATCTGTTGTAACTTTACTCAAGCTGACTTAGCCACAGTGAATCAGGTTCGAAGCATCTCTGCTCAGTGTATACCATGGTTCCCAAATAGCTATGATGGGAGTGAGATGAGTGAGATGAGTTTTGAGCTGCAGGATTGTTTTTCAAAAAAGTTGCACTTTCTAACACTACCTTTTCCAGAGATTTACCAGTGGGATAGCTTTCTTTCTTTCCTTCTTTCCTTCTTCCTTTCTTTCTTTCTTGGATTGGGTAGTGTCCTTTTGTTTTCTGTCCTTTTTTGCTACAACTCACTGGCTACTGCCCTTTTTTCCCAGCCTTGTAGTGTTTCCTCCCTTCCCTCCCTTCCCCCAGTCTGCCACAGTGTCAATGAGAAACAAAACTGCTGAAACCTGAGCTTTCTGGCTAGAGAAGATGAAGAATGAGAGGAGGAGGTGGTAATTAAACCCTCCCCCATATTATTCATGCAAAGGAATTGTCTTTGAACACCACTTCATCCTAGGAGCTGCTCTGAGTTCAAAGAGAAAGCTGAGTTGTTGTCATTCTGGGGCCTTAATCTAATCACAGTCTCACGCTTTGATTTAAAAATCTTCTTAGGAGGTGGCAAATACCTCTCCCCATCTACCCTGTTATATTTTATTTTTATTTTTTGGTCCTGAGAATGTCGTGCTTGTTGTTTTGATGTTTTTCTTGTAGTGCAGGGTTTTATCGCCCAAGTTAATTTGGTTCCTGTCACTGGCTATCATTTAAGAGATCCAAACCTTTGGTAGTATCAAGAACAGAAAAATCTTGCCCTGTCTCTAGACAATTCTCTATTTCTCTCTACTGCATACATTTTAAGACTACATTATAAGGCTCTCCAGGAGCCTCAATGGTTCACAGTATTTCCAAATTCATGCTTTAAGAAGCAGGTTTGATATAACTGATGCTTCCTGGGACAGGCATCTACTATCTGCCTGGATAGATCTGCGATTTTTAATCACTTGGCAGGTAAGGAGCACTGAATGGGTTTCTTCATCCTTTTGTTTCCCTGTTCCCTATGAGGAAGCTCAGAAAAAAACACCTCTGAACATCTAGTCCAGCTCCACACAGACCATAAATGCTACTTCCAACATGGGTACATGCGCACACACATGCAAAAACATGTAATCTGTTTTGCGTTCTTCTTCATGAAGGCTGTTCTACATAATTGGTTGGAAGCTGACAAAAATAATCCATTATTGGTTTTGAGATTTTCAAGTGAAAGTTCTAGTGTTACTCAAGAGCGTGGGTGAGATAGGACTGATTCCCACTTCCACCAGCTGCCCTCCTGCCAACATTCTCTCTTGATGTTACCATTTATTAGGGCTATTCAGAGCACACTTGTACAAGGTGCTCCCGCAGCTTCTTGCAGAGTTCAGAGTACGCAGATGAACAGAGGCAAAATTCAGATACAGTCATTGGAGTCTGGGGTGTTTCTGAGCACATGCGAGTTGCACAGTGAATTTTAGCTCTTGGCAGTGTAACGGTGCTGGAGAATTGCCTGTCTAAACGTAAGCATGAATGCCTGGGCTGAGGTGCTTGACTCTGTATGTCCCACCTAAGGCAAGATTTCAGGATATCTGAATCTTACCCTCTGGTTTTAATCAAAGCAACAAAGCAACAAAATTTGTTCATCTTTTGTGGACCTATGTGAGGACAAAAAAAAACTTTAGACCGAAAGCAATAACAATAATAGTAATGGCATAAAATAGATCTCTCCATCAGTTTAAAGTTTTCAACACACAGCTGCATTTCAAAAGCACCAAACACTAGTAGTTCTCCTCCAACCCATATGGCTCTACCCAGTATCACACTTTAAAAAAAGCTCTTACCGCTTCTTTAGGCATCTAAATATACACCTGGCACACTGATTTTTAACAACCTAGGTTAGATATTTGTTTGTAACTTTTTTAGATGTAGGTTTACAGAAAAGTGATAGCTGTTTTAATCTACATCTAGGGGAAGGTTTTCATGCTACTTGTATAATTATGATTTCAAAAGCTGCTAAGTAGTTTTGGCATATGCCTCTCACGCTTGAGTTCATCTCTTCTAATTTTGTATATGTAATATTAGGCTCTGAATCTGAGATGGTCACTTAAATTCTCCCTCACTATTCAACAGAGAAATATAGATACTGCTGATGACTGTTCATCCCTTCCTAAGGTTATTTGGATGAGTCTTTCGTGAGGAACCTGAGTGATCATTTAAAGAAAGTGCCTAATTCTTCAGCAGCTAAGCTAAGTGAGAAAAAGCCTGTCCTCAGACCCTAAACCTTGGCTTTCCCAGTAGTCAAAATCTGCTTTGTTAAGAGTGGCCAGAATAGCTAAAATGATGCATAATTATTTCATAAAATCTCTGATAGTCAGGAATTATAATGGGGGAGAGCTGAGAAATGCAGATCGATAGTCCCATGTCTGACTTCTCAGCTCTGGTTGAGCTGAGAAACTCAAACCCTGTCTGGTTTTGAGCTAGAGCAATGGGAAGGGAAGAGATCAGCTGAAAGATGCTTCCTTCTGTCAAGACTCTGTGACTGTGAATGAAGTATTCAATTACACGAGGAGATAATGTGAAGGAGAACTTGTTTTGCAGCAGTCTGGTTGGAGGGTAATATTTGTGGGGTTTAGGTAAGTCCCTTCATGTAGTGGAATAGATCTTTTTCTCCTGCAAGTAGATAAAGCTTGACTTTGTGTGAAAATACGCTATAACTTGCAAAATGAGATTAAATTCTTACGAACAGATGACATGAAATGAAGTAGTCTTTTGATAAACAGATGTGGGTTCAATTGCAGATGTTATCAATAAAAAATAAAATGCCTGACAACAGGGAAATAAGTAACTGAACAATAACATATAAACAAACAACTTTCTATAAAACTAAACCAGGCTATTAGAATCACAATTTCCATTTCTAGTAAAACCTTAGATGTTGTAATTCTGTAGAAGTTGGTTGTCCTTCTCTTAGATGATATTTATCTGCACAAAATACACATGGAAGGATACCAAAGCATGGTCTTGAATCTCTCTGTAATTTTATATTGGTCAGCTTACAGACAAATTCAGGATACTCTGACCTAATCTGAATAACATCAGGTTATATAAAATCAGATAAATGTCCACAGTAGGAAAAGCAGCATTCTGTTCAGAATTCAAAAAAACCAACAGGACACCCACACCAAACCAATCAGCCCTCTATAACAAATAGACCAGATCTCTGATTTCCTTTCACAAAAGCCAGATGAATGAATAGGCAAGGTTATTGAGGTGACTTCCTGAGCCACACTTCCAGCATAAAGCAACCAAGGCTGAATTTGTGTTTGGATTTGTCTGAATCAGTGACTCCAAATCAAAGTTGTGTGTCCAGTTCCTTAAAAGAACTAACACAACTATGATCAGCAATTGCGTAAACATTAGGCGATTTTGTAGTGTTTTATGTGGCTTAAATCTGTGATTAGAGGACAGAGAAAACAGATTTATTTTATTTTACAAGTATCGCATTTCTTTTTTAAGAGAAAAAGCAGTGTAAAGCTTTATTAAAAAACAAAAACGAAATCACAAACAAACAGGAAAAAAAACACCAACAACAAAAACCACACACACGCAAAAACCAAACCAAAACCAAACAACCAAACCCTTAGCCTTTCAAATTTGGTTGGTTTTTTTTGTTTGTCCGTTTTTTCAAGAATGAATACTTACAAAATGGCTAAGTCTTTTACTGACGTATATCAGGTATGTTTCCTTTGTACTCTTTCATTCGTGATTGACATCACCATGAAGAAGACAAAACCATTATTATTCCTACTGTAGAAGAAAATATCCTCAGATTAAAATAAGGAATAAGTTTCACATTATACCACAGCAATCCATTATGTAGCTTGGGACAATCATCTCTAAGTTTGAGTGGTGGGTTATGGGGGGTCTTAATCGAGTTATTAAACAATATTTGTCATCTACAAAATGAGCTTACCATCTTTGAAGTCTTTAGACACTTGTAGATTTTTGTGGTGAACAGCATCATTACGGTATTTGTCATTTTATTAGTCAATGAGGTATTGGGAAGCCAATGTTACACCACATCCCCATCTGCTTTCATTACTGTCATCGATGATGATCTTTCCTTTCATGGTCTGAGGTCAGCCTTGGTGACTTGCACCGCCGATGCCCTCCCTTCCCCTCATGCTGCCTGAACCCTGCTGTCACTTTCCTTCTGATGTTTTTAATTTCCTTTTGCATTTTTCGGCTCACTGAACTTCAGTGAGATATGTGTCCTTCCCTGAACCTTGCCTGTGCTGGGAACAGAGGGCTATGGGTATTTTCGGGTGCACCCTGATTTACACAAACTGTTATATTTTGCATTTCTCCTCATGACAGAAAACTCACCCCAAATTCTGCCGTTTAGTGGCTGCACATGGAGACTCATTTTGATGCTTTGGCCAGTTTGAATGTCCAGCCTAGCTCAGTGACAAGACTTCATTACTTGTCTCCAAAGATGCATGGACTCCTAGGCCAGATGTGAAAATTTTAGCCATTTTGGTTCAGCAGTTTCAGTTCTCATGCAGTCAGAGCCTAAGGGTATTGCTTTGAATGCTTAGCTGGAAATGAGAGCCAGATAAACACAGAGCAGAAGGCCAATGAAATCCTCTCATAAATCTATCATGCAAACACAAAGCTCTCCCTGACCATCCTCCTAGTTCCAAAAATGTGGTTAATGGAAGATTCATGTGCCAAAGCACTCCTGTTACTGGATCGTGGGGAGCTGAGTTATTATTGAATCCTGTGTGTTCCTCTGTATTTCCAGCTATGTGACTGGACCTCATATCCTCCCCTTCACTGTCCCAGTAGCTGCAGAAACAAATGAAAATTTTATTGAATGTGTGAGATTCACTTGATTCACTTATTAAAAGTGTGAGGCTGCGATATCTTCCAAAACACCCTCCAGACAAGTAATCCTTAACTTGGCCATAGCTAAAAAATGTTCTTAAATACACTTCTGAGGCCAGAAGCTCTGTGATAAAATTGATCGAGTGTGATAGCTGCAAGCATTGGTAAGCACATTTCATACAAAATTCTGATGAAGGAGATGCACATAAACGTTGCTGACAAGCGCGCTGCTGGCTGCTGGTGCTCGGGGGGAGCCCGTCAAGGCTCATTCTTAAAAGTCACAGATATGCACTGGAAAATCCTTGATATTTATTTTTGGATACAGGGCTAAACCCTGGCTTTATAGAGGTGAGGAGAGTTTCCATTGATTAGATTAGGGCCCAGACTTCTTTTTCCAGCTTGTTTTCTAGCTGGGCCTATTCTCAAGCTGCTTCCTGAAGCAGAAGCAAGGAGAATTTTGCACTTTATGTTCACCAAGAGCAGAGTCTGAGGCTGGGAATCAGTTTTTGCTACCCCTGTTTCACTAAATGAGTGGTTAACAGGGGTTTGATAATGACACATTCTGACTGCAGCAGTATAGATTTTACTTCTGGGTAGCCGCAGATTACTAATCTCTGCAGCTGTTGATGAGAAATTCGTCTGCTAATAACAAACAAATTCTTCCGACAGCTCAGTTTCCCTACCAGAAGTAAAAACATTTAATCAAACGGATTAAGTTTCTTATCATCTCTTATTGCATGTATTTTTACCTCCTTGCTTCATTTCTAAGCGCAAAATAAGAATACCCAGCTCATCTCACCTTTTCTGTCTGCAGATTTTCATCCTCAGAAATAAATAATTCTCCAAGGAAGGTCAGGCTTATTACCCCCTTTGCAGATGGCAAAACTGAGTAATAGGGAGAGGTGATTTAGGTCATCAAGAGGCAAATGGAAAAAACAGTTGCATAAACTGGTCTCTAGAGTCCCTGCCCAGTTGTTAGCTCCCTTAAATGTCAGTCCCATAGGGTTTAAGCTAAAGCTAACGGTGATGAATAGGAAAATTCCCACTAACTTGGATGGGCTTTGAAATCAACATATATGGCCATATATGCGTATATGCTTTCACAACCTCAAATTATTTTATCATCGTAATATCTTGAACTCATCTAAAAAGCGTTAGATTGACACAGTGATTACAGTTCCTGTGGTCAGTCAACAACAACTTCATCACTGCTGCTGAGGGATGACTGAGGGCCTGATTAGACACAACTAGAGGAGGGTTTGCCCAGTGAAAGATGCCACAGTCCCATTGCTGTGGGTCTAGTGTCGAGTAGATTTCCCAGATGTAGAGGCTCCTGCACTGGGTCATTGAAAGGTTTCATTCTGGCTGGATGCTGCTGCGTGAGTGTGCATGGGGTGGGTACAGCTCTGTGGTGTACATGAGTGACACTGTGCCACTACAGACCCAGGGAGACAGCCCCAGCCCTCCCTCCCGCAGAAGTAACATCTTCCAGGAGGAGATAAAGCCCCCGGAGTTATCTGCCCAGCCCAGCACTGGATCTCCAGTTCTTCCTCACACCTTTCAAATTTTTGCTCTCCCAGATTGTGAGGTCTCACCTGTTTTGCCATGGGACATATAGATGTGACAAGGTCAGAGCTGGGCAGCATGCAGGCAACTCTCCCTCCAAGGAGGATTGATTGCCCTTTGAGGCAATCTGTCACTGCATCCTCCTGCCCAACCAACATGCACGCCTGCTCAGTGTGTCCCAGGTGGATCCCACCAGTTGGATGGGACACAGAAGGTCCCAGAGCAGCAGGGAGGCCACAGTGCTGTGGATGAGGCTGTACCGTGCAGGAGTCTGAGCTGGGAGCCATGCTTTTCACCTCTTTGAGTAAAAAAATCACCTAAAGCGTGTCTCCTTGAACCACTCAGATCATAGAATCGTAGAATGATCTGAGTTGGAATGGACCCATGAGGATCATCAAGTCAAACTCCTGTTCTGCATATGACAACCCCACAGTTCATACCATGTGTCTGAGGGTTTTGTCCAAATGTTTATTGAACACTGTCAGGCTTGGGGCTGTGACACCTCCCTGGGGAGCCTGTTCCAGTGCTCCTCCCCACTCTGGGTGAAGAACCTTTTCCTAATGTCCGACCTAAACATCCCTTGGCACATCTTTCTGCCAACCATGTGTTTCTGCAGGTGCTGTGCTTTACCTGAGCACTCACTATGGGCGTGACCATTGTCACCACAGAGCTTTCTGTCTCTGATGTCCAGGATGGTGCGTAGGGTCCCAGCGAGGCTCCCAGGGGTGAGGTGAGCGGCATTGCAGCTGCTCCAAGATCTGTGTCAGAGGTCAAAACTGGCGATGCTTTAGGCTGTTCCCTGGGTCTGCTCATGCTGCTTCCTCTGCCCCTGCTTGCTCAATGCTTCTCTAAGAATTTTCTGAAGAAAAGGAGCAATAGCAGCTCCAGGGAGCCACACATCTTTTGTTAAATTTTCTTAAAATTTTCCCTTCTCCTAAATGTAAGAGTTCAAATCTTCCAGGTCACGTGAGTGTTACTAATCAACCTTTTCCTGCACAGCCTGTTAAAACTTCCACTAATTCATCCTGAGTCCCCCATTTAAAGGCATGATAACATTTTGTATCCAATTTCCCCTGTAATTAGATTGTACAAACACTGTTAATCTTGCTGAGAATGAGACTATCAGTAACAAAACACTCCATCAACTTCCAGCAGTTTAACAAGATTCTCCTTTTTATTTTATCAGTTCAATGTGAATCCCTCTGATTAGGTGTTAACAAGCCAGACTATTTTTCCTTGATAATCATCAAGCATTATAAGTATATGTTCACTTCTCAGACATCAAGTCATATGTAAAGGTAAAGGTTTTCAGGGTGTCCGTTCACTGCCTCATTTTTGTATTTTATATTTGTTGTTTAAAATCTCCCATGTTAATTGTTCGTAACTGCAGCATGAGTATTGTATCTGGAAAGGAGAAAATAGTTGTTTTTAAGGAAAGGTACAGCTCTTATTTATGTTCCTATGTTGCTGGCATGTCAAAAGTAAGGTATTCAATTTATGTTAGATTATCCAGATATGTAAATTTTTATGAATTTTATCAGTGGTCCACATCCGTCTATCAAGAACAACTAATTTTTGCCTGATGGGTAAAGTATCTTCAGCTGATCACGACCATACAAGAGAAGAGAGAGAACTTCTGATTTGTCCTTGGAAAAGACACTTCAACTTTCTGCACCTGTTGCTCCATCTGGAACGACTGGGGTCTTTTTGAATATATCAGTATCTCTGACTGCCCTTCGAACATACTTCAGGCCTGGCAGATTCTTCCTTTTGAGGGATTCTCAAAACAGACATGGGAACTGGACAGAAGACATCCAGTAACTGAAGAGCCCTCAGGACAAAATAGTTGAATAAGAACACGGAAATTTTGTATAAGAACATAATTTACTCCTACCTCATTATGCAGTTTCTTATATGGTCTTAAGGATGTTAGTATCTCAGGGAGAAAAGACAAATAATGACATTGGCTGGAATTGTGATCTGAAACTGTACAGATTTTCAGTCAAAAAGCTCTTAGGATTGTATATAATAAAGTTTCTAACATCATCCCTACCATTCCTTTTTCTGTATCTTTGTTAAGAGCTGTAAGTGTTTTTAGTGCTGATTTTTGTGATACAATTCAGTAGGTCAAGGCCATAATACATGAAACCCAGAGCTATTGTTTAAATAGTTAAATAAAATATTTAAAACAAATATTTAAGTTCAATTAATTCAAATATTGAATGCTGCACAAGGAAAAGACTACATTAATATTTCCACCTTTATTTATATTACCTCAAACACATTACAAACTTTCCCCAGTGGAACATCACCACTGCCTGAGATCTCAATATGTGAAGAATCAACCCATAAATAACTGTAAACTGTTTCATGATAACTAGAGTCTTACAGTTAGCACGCAAACAGTGCTATAAAGCTATTTTTCAAAATAATCACTTTTGGTCAACAGCTTAAAAACTATCCTAACATAGATCTAGCAAGTCTAAATCATATTAAAAATGAAGTTTCAGCTTATACCAAAAATAGAACAGATAATGAAGAAAGGGAAGAAAATGAATCATAAAAAGTATCTCCAGGGACACAGTAATACAATGTACTTTTAATGACATATGATCCTTCTCCCTTTTGTGTGAAAAACTTTGCCCCCCCAACTGCATTATTAATAATTTCCTTACTCTTAAACTGTCCCAGACAGAGAGAAGTGTTGGTATTGAGCATCTGTAGAGATTAATTTACATATTCTTGCAATATTGTTTTGGTTTGGTTTGTTCTGGTGTGTTTTCTCTTCTGTCATTATTAAAAGAGGGTGGTTGGTTTTTTTCTTTTTTTTTATTATTTATTTTCCTGATGTTTCAGTTTTAAATTTAACCTAGGTAGCTTTCACTGTCACGCAAAATAAAGCAGAGACAAGATCAACCAATAAAGAATTATGGAACACAATCAATCAATAAGGAATTATAGAACACATTAATGTCAATCAACACGAATTTGTGGAAAAAAGATTTTCTGATATTTCGTTTTTAATGACATCACATGTTCACCAATAAACATAATTGTTCAGATTTAGCATAGGTATATTCCAGCAAAGTTATTTGGTTTTGCACCATAACAGCTAAAATATCTATATTGCACACATTAAATGGATTAAGATCTGGCCAGCTGGCAGATTTCAAAAAGCATTTGTTGGTGGGGAATTGCTACCAAATGGATGTGTTTCTCATGGAGATTCCCCAGCGGGCTGTTCCATGTCTAACACACTTCAACATTTTTATCAACTCTTTATTTTAACATTTCGTAATAAGCTTTGATTTTTCTTGATACATGTGACAGATAAGATAGCATTTAGTGACGTACGTGTTTTCTGCTCTTAGCCTCTTGTCAGACAGAGTTTTGCTGCAATTCATTCTGCTGCCTCTTGTGGCCTGGACATAAAGTTTAACTTTTTAAGGTCTATTGTGAAGGTCCACGTAGAATTCTGGTTATTTTTCTCTTTCTCTCAGAAATAAAAAATACTGCCATTACAAGTTCTGGTTCTCAACTCCAGCAACTGGAGAGTCCACTCTCTAATGAGCTGAGCTATGGAAAAGAAGAAAGTTTCGTATCTTTCATCCATGAATGGTTTAGTTATACATTGGAGCCTCTATTTTTGAATCTACAAAAGGAGTTTAACTCCCACTTAGAAGAATCTCTTCAGCTGCAATCTGAATAAGAGATGAATAATTCTGGTAATGTTTTGCACACACATAATGTTCTTTATTTAAGGATGTTTCAGAGCTGAAAAATATTAAATAAGTAGGAGGAAAGCATAATAATATAATCAAAATAATCAAAGTAAAGTCACCAAAAGCAATGCCAGCAATGACACTTATGGCATAAGTCTGCTAACTTGAAGGCTGAGGAAACACCCTGAATACTGTCAGAGGTTGGTATCTGTTCAGAAGTTAAAAGAAAGTGTCTGGAAGAGGCTAATGTAATACAATGAAGTGAAAATATGATCTGAGCATTTTTTTCAGTATCTGGGACCATTTATTTTATGAACAGCCAGATTTTGAAGAGGGAGAAAGCATGGTATCATTCTTCACAATGAGGAAGAAGGTGTTGGACAGTTTTTAAGTTTCAGAAGATGACAATGGTTGCATGAAGAGTGTCCTCTGGTTTTGGAGTAAAGAGTCTGGATTTTTCATGTCATCAACCCTAATAGAAGAATTGGATCACTGCAGGGGTTGTTGTGAGAACCTCTCCTGCAGACTGGAACGGCAGCCAGCAAATTAACAGGCAAAGCGGTAAATGGGTAGTGGGAAAGATTACTTTGGAATAAGCCTTGTTGGGACAACTCGTTAGGAGCAATTAGCAGGGCAGCTAACAGCAGCCCTGATCAGCGGGAAGAGCCAGCCATAAACATTCCCAGTAGAAAGCACCCACCAAGAGTGGCAGTAAGGGTAGGGCCATTTGCAAATGGGGCTGTGTCTGGCATTGAGACTACTGGTAGCAATGACCTGGGCAGTCCCAGAGACCAACCAACTGCATCAGGAGAGAGGTAGAGCTCAAGGATGACTCTGCTCTAGAATAACCGTCCTGCTACTGAGATTTTCCTATGGCTGGATCAAAACCCATGTGTGGGATGCAACAAGAAGAGGACACCTATGGCTGGCACCAAAGCACTGATCTTTCAGAGGTCTCTCTTAGCTTCTGTGGAGTGAACAGGTACTTCAAAGGGGGATGGGATTGTGTTTCCTTCTCTTGCTTGAATTTGCTAGGTTAGAAAGATGTGACTGGAGCTCAAGCACATGCTATAGAAGTGCAGTTACAAGTTAAATTCTATGTAGGTTGAAAAAAAAAGTTAGAGGTACTATTAGCCTCATAGTTTATACTTAAAAAGCAAACTACCAGTGGAAAATTCACTTTCAATTTACTTACCGTTACTAGCTTCGTATCTCTTTGTTGGCACACGGCTTGCTTGTAGCCAGGACCTCCCAAACTCTGGCTTCTGTTTCCTTGCTCTGAGGAACCCTTGGCTGTGCAAGAGTCAGATGACTCTGACGCCATCTTAAATGGGAAATAAACCAAAACTCAAAAAAAAAGTTTTCACTCCTGAGAGTGGGAAATATCCTTGTACCAAGTATATAACTACTAAATAGAATTGAATAATATATATATCTATATCTGCAGACGTATCTCTATTTTATTAAACTGCATTTAGAGCTACCCTAATTAAAACTTCCCCTTCCGTCCCTCCAATTAGGTGTTTTATTATGACTTTTTGCCAGTTTTACTCAGTCTGCTACTCAGATCTATGTGGTGTATTGTGTGACTTTCTGAAGAATAGGATATAGCATGACTTGAAGAAAGGAGAGGTTCTGTCATTAGCATTTCATAAAATTTACTGGAAAATTTCTAAGGAACTAGAGATTCATGTCATTAGCAATAACATTCTGCACTTTTCATCTGAAGATCACAAACTGGCAAATATTAAGCACTTCTGTGTCAGAACAGCCTTCCGTCTTTGAGACATGCATCTTACAGATCTGAAGGCTGAAGCATGGATAAGTGACATGATGGGCTAGAAGGCGGTACCCTGCTGAGAGGTCAGATCCACCAGTTTCTGCTGAAGCCAAGAGGGTTTTAAGTTTTTTTGCAGAGGAAGAGTTTCCACAGCCCAGTGTCCTGCTCTCCTCACAGGCCAGCAGTGTTTCTCCCTTGTCATACCATCTTATCTCTTTGCTTTCATGAAGAGACTTCGAACAAAACTCTCTGCTTTTGTAACATTTGTGTCTTGGTGGCCTGTATGGTGTTTCTCTTCCTGGCAATGTTTTGTCACTTATACTCGAGACTGGACTATTCTAGGAGCCAAAGGAACAATACTACTGAGTAATGGTAAACATCTCTGTTTTCTTTAGACTGGTAAAATTATTGGCAAATTCAACACTGAGTTGCAGACTGCAATTTGCTCTCTTTTAAAGTACATGGAAAACTGCTGTGAAGCACAAGCTGTCAAGATTATGTGGTATAAGCAAATATCTTCTATCTTGACTGGACTCATGTGGATTGGGCAGACTTGTTCCCATTGTAGTTGTGTCATTTCAAAATGAAGTCACAAACTGGTAGGCAAAAGTACAGAAAAGAGGCCATTAATTTTTCAATGTGGTTGCTACTGGATGTCACAGCATCACTGATAAAGCAAGAAAAAGAGAGTTCATTGATCATTTAATGCAATGCCAATGTCTCAGGGGTTAGGGCTTCACAGACTCCACTGTGAAGCAAGTGGATTTATTTCAAGGCTTCAGAAAAGCCTGTAAGGAGTGAAAGTAAGTTATGAAATAACGAAGAGAGAATTGCATTCAAAACTCCCAGTTTAGGCATGAAAAAAGGATAAAATCAAACAACAGTAAGCAGAGATACGCTCTTCGGAGTCTGTTACTGATAACGTGCAAAGAGGAGAGAAAAGCACACCAAGCATCACGTCCTGCACCCCAGCAGCACAGTAGAAGAAGAGCACATGTTTTTCTCACTGTTTTACTTCTGGTGTGGAGACGTGTATGTTGAAATATTTCCCTCTAGCCACAGCAGCATACCCCAAGGAGAGTTTTATTTTGGTTCAGTGGAACAAGATAGTATATAGTATCACAAAGTGCCTCAGATAGGCACAGCAGCTTAAAAAGTAGATTTACCCATGGCAGTGAGGAACTCTGGGTTTACAGAATTGCATAGTTTAAAAACTGAAGCACAGACAAAGCCTTGGGGTATATGATTTTGGGATGAAAGTACAAAGCATCTTTATTAATAGTACAAAAACTTTACCCATAGATGAACTAAATCTGAAGTAAGCCTTTCTTCTGAGGCTTTCTCTGTCTGTTAGACTTCTGTTTGTTTGTAAAGTTTACATGCTTCCTGCATTTGACCAAAACCAGGGCTACTGAAATAACTTGAAAAATGTTATCACTTTGATGTTTCTGAGCCAACTAGGATTAGAAATGACTGAAAATGTTATGGAAGAGCCTGTTTTCATGAGATTTCCATCCAGATATCTATACCAAAGGAGTTTCTTGCTCTATGAACTTACAGATTACCTTTCAGTGCTCTTTGATGTAAACTACGTGTTGCCTGTACCATAAAGTCTCCCTTGCATTGTATCTATGCAAATTATGGCAAATAGATCAATGTAAATTCACCTTTTAAGACCTGACCTTTTGTTTGAACTGTTAACACCTGAAAGATGGAGGTTTTTCAGTTCTCAGAGCTGGGTATTACAGTTTATTTGTTTGTTGAACAAGGAAAAGATTGTGTTATTATCTATGCTTTCAGGATGATGCAATAAGCATAGGAAATATTGTTTTATTTTAAGCCAACAGAAGCCAGAATGTACAGAGTTAAAGTCCTAACACCATCCTTAGGGTACCTTGTTTTCTTTACACAATTACCTGTGGTCCCAGACTGTTAGACGATCTCAGCTTGGCATTTGTAGCAGTACTGAGACAATTGACTTAAGGATGGAGTTTCCAGCTTTAATGTGAAAGATCCCTTGTGTTTGTGGATTCAGGTCAGACATTTAGTGTTACCTGAACTTAATTGCTGTTTGTTTTTGCTTTGCATTGTCTTCTAAAAGGCAGACTAGGGAAAGAGGGAGGCCTGGGAAAAACAAACTGCTTTGCAGACCAAAATGGCTTCAAAAGCAGCATTAGGACCACCTCCAAGTCTAAACAAAGCTCTGGCAGAAAGGTTATCTTCTTGCTCCCCAAACCCTGCCACTTCCTCCAGAAGCCCTGCTTTTGTCTTTTCAGACCATAACAAAACCCGTGAGTGCTATTACCTTCCTCTTGTCTCCTATATCAAGTTCAGCTTGTTTGTGTGGGCCCTACTTTGCCTGTTTTTTCCCAGTTTTGCCCCGGAGTTTCCTTCTCATTCCCATACAAAGAGGCTGGGTGACTTGGCTGTACTAACATCAGTCAGGTCATATTTATCTCTAGTATCCACCTATGGTTGTCATTTTTGATTAGCAATTGCGTAGTCTTGCTTGTCCTTTCCTGGGTAACCCTGGGAAACCCAGGGCAAGCAACCCCCTTTTTGGATTTGGGCCTCCTTTAAAAGTTAAGCCAGTCTTGCAAGTGTTTCTAAATGCTTCAGGCACTGCTGAAAGGATGCCGACATTAGAATATGCAGTTTGTGTTTTGTATGCATGTCTACATTGCAGCATTTCTTTTTAATATTTTAATGTAGATATAAGTGTTACCTGTATGTGTATTGTAGGCTCAAATTGCAAACTCACAGTTTTATTTGACTTTATACCTAGTAAATAACTCAGAAGAGTTTTGTTGATGATCTTTGCAGTACATTTGAATGTTTACAAAACATGGTATATACTACTGAGACACTTGTCTCGAGATTGCAATGTCTCATCAGAATAAGCAGATAAAATACCTAGTTTAAGCCTGAGACATCTTGTTATCATAGTTCCGGCAGGTGACCTAATTGGCTATAAATGTGCACATATTTGTAACTGAGACATATAGTGGGGCTGACAGCAATCAGGTAATGTTACTAGCTCCCATGAACAAACAACAATTAATTCCTAATTTGCTTTTCTTTTGCCATAACTAAATCTATACTTGTCAGCAGTTACCATTGCTCTGATGATGCACAGAAACATATTAAACTGTCATGACTTGATCTTTTTTCAGTTAATTTAGCCTCTGCTACAAAGGTATCATAAGCTTTATTTTTTATCTTTCACAGAAATTGATAAAAATGAATGTGAAGTGTAGTTGCAGTTGCTACTTTCTCACCATTCATATAATAATGACAATAATAATAATTTTTTTAAAATTCCTGGATGAAATAAGTGTCAGTTCCACAGCTTTTCATGAAGAAAAATCTAAATCAAGCAAGTGTTACTGTCTGAAGGCTTTAAAAGAAACTGGGCAATTTCACAAAGTGGATTAGAGACTTTGCTTATTTCTGTGAACTCGTAACTAAAACAGTGAAGAAAGAGTATCTGGAGAGCTCAGTAAATTTTTTTAGGGGCGAGTTCTGTGTGCAAACTACAATTATGGCAATAAATAGACTCCATTCTGCCAAAGCAGTACAGCAAGTGAAAGCTGATCTCGGACTTTGTGTAGGAACTGAAGGTAAAAGTTAGCACTATGCAAAGTAATGACCATGAATTTATCTGCAAGCAGGTTTTTGTGCTGACAGCGAAGACTGAAGGAAAAGCTGTGTCGTGGTAAATGCTGCTGCATTCAGGAGCATGTAGTGACAGCAAACCACTCAAGAGAAGACTGACTGGATCTTAGAACAAGGTCTAAAAGCAGATGAGGAATATATTGCTCTACAGCATAGGGCATTAAAAGTAAAATGTCTGGGAGAGCTACTCACACATATTTCTTGGAAAAAAAAAGAATTGTCCAAAGTTGGTAGTAAATAGCAAATGTGTTGCCAAAATGCAAGGAAATAGGTTATCTGGATGTGACAAAAAGAGACAAACCACATCATGCCCATAATATTCTGTGAACTGAGAAGACATGGAACAGTGTTGGTGTGGAGCAGGCATGTCTCCCTCACATGTTGGGTCATATCTGTTCAAATCACTTTCACTCTGCACAGAGACTCTGCAAGCAGAATCTGCACAATTTAAGAGTACAAAGTATTATGTATTGAGTAACACATAAGACAGGTAACTAAGAGTGGCAAGCATTCCTAAATGTGCTTATGAGGGAAGGCTGAGGGAGCTGGGGCTCTTTAGCTTGGAGAAGACTGAGGGGTGACCTCATTAATGTTCATAAATATATAAAGGGTGGGTGTCACAAGGGTGGAGTCAGGCTCTTCTCAGTGACAACCAATGATAGGACAAGGGGCAATGGGTACAAAGTGGAACACAGGAGGTGCCACTTAAATATGAGAAGAAACTTCTTCTCAGTGAGGGTAACAGACACTGGAACAGGCTGCCCAGGGAGGTTGTGGAGTCTCCTTCTCTGGAGACATTCAAAACCCGCCTGGATGTCTTCCTGTGTAACCTCATCTGGGTGTTCCTGCTCCGACGGGAGGATTGGACTGGATGATCTTTTGATGTCCCTTCCAATCCCTAACATTCTGTGATTCTGTGCTCATTACCACTTATAAGACACTCAATGGTGGCCTGGCAGTTGACATCCAGGGGAAAGTCAGCCCTTTCTGTTCCTAGGGACAGCAATGATGCTGTTGAGTCATCATCTTTGAACTGTCTGCTTTTTTCTTGGGGCCATATACCTCTCACATTGGTATTTTTGCTCTTTAAACCTCCTCCCAAGGCATTAAAAAGGAATAGAAGTACTGAATTGCTGAGTAAATCTAGCTTTGTATAGAGCTTTCCTTTATCAGTGTCATGCTGTATTGATAACCATAAACATATAAATTGGTCTTTATTAATACTCATTAATCTTTAATATCAGCACTTATTTTTGTAATAAATATGTCAATTGGTAATTACAGACTGATTAAATAGAGTTGAAGAGAAGTAGGCATCACATATTATCATCTCTATAAACATAATTGTGAACTACTGATAGTGAAGAACAAAGCATCTGATAATCATAATCTGGGGATCTAGAAACCCTTACCATTTTACAATAGCAACATTCATACAGCATCTTACTGGCAGCTGACATATGGCCCTTAGCAGTTTTATTAACTACAGGTTTAATGACAGGTTAAATCTTATGACCTGCTCAAACTGGATATGAATGGTTAAACCTTTCTTTCAAACTTGCTTTCCTTTTCGAGCCATAAAACTCATTGTGATCTTTTTGTCATCTCTTTCAAGTGTTGAGGGATGTCTTTAACCAGTTTTCTATGAGACTTCTATACTCTTTCGATTATGTTATAAATCCATATGCTATCATTGCTGATTGTTATTGCTCTTAGAAACACTCTAATTCCAGCAAGATATTGCCACAGAAGAAAATAATATTTAAATCTCCTTGATTAATGGATAACTTCAAGTGAAAAAAGAAATCAAGCAACCCATTTTTGTTAGTGATTTATCTATGTGAGTTATATTAATTCATGCAGAAAGCCCTTTATTTTGTAGAGTTTATTAATAAATAATTATCACATTCTCCTGAGTCAATCCAGCTACACGCAGAAACATTAAGACAGATTGCCTTGTAGCTTGTAATTTGTAAGACCATTTTTCTTCAGCAAGTGGATTGTTCTGTATTGTTACTGGTTTAATATACTGTTCTTTAACTCCAAAGAAACACAACTTACCACTTTGATGTGATTAGCTTATGGAAATATTTATTATAGGAACAGTGATTAAGCTTTGGTTACGAGATAAGTATAAGTGTCCTCTAATCTATATCATTTTCCTTCAAGATAAACTGTTCCCAGGTTTAATCATAATGTCCATTATCCCCTTCCTGAACATTATTTAACCCCAAAGTCTTTCAACTCTAAAATGCTTAAGTATTCACAGCACATTAGTCCATCTCTTTCAGTAATTTCTGCAGTTCTAGGAATGTGATTGTTTTTTGCTACTGAATTTGTAGCAAAAATCTATTCTCCAGCATGGAGATTACCGTGAGTTAGTCTTCTGTACGCCTTACAATCTCTGCTATGGAAATCCTTAAATTACATTTATATGTTTCAAAATCTTGACCAAAACATTTAATAGTTTTATAGGAGGTATTATTGGATAAGCTAAGCAACTTTTTCCTTTCCTTCACTCTGAATGGGTGGAGTGGAATATACTCTTTGGGTGTGTACAACCGCGCTGCTTACAATGCAGCCACTCTTTGCTTCATGGTAATAAGAGCAGGTCTGGCTGTATTCTGATTAACTCTGTTTTAACACCAGAATGAATAAGAATGGAATTTGGCCCCATAACTGTTAACAGCTCAGTGTATACAGATGTCATTCAAGCCCCTCTGACAGAAACATACAGACTTCCACTACCTGTCAAGGAGTTTGGATCAGAACCTTTATACTCTGAGCTACTACATGTTATCTCTTCTACACCTCCTGGGCTGCAGTTTACATGTGACAACTCTTGACTTGTGGAGTCCCATTCTTTTCCACCTCTCACACTCTTTTTCTCAACACATTGAGTTTCCCTAGCAGGATTAATTCCATCTTTGTTCTATAAATGCTGGTTGCTTTCCTTAGTCACTCTAGGCATTGTGCCAATGAATTCAGACTAAACAGAGGATATTAATTTTGCTTTAGCATATACGTATTGCACAAAAGCTGTGATGCGTAAGGGTTTATTTCCAAGAACTACAGTAAACCAGTTGTGTAAGCTTTCAAATTTGAACGTCAGTGATAACTTGCAGAGGGAATTAGAGGCACTTAAGAGGAAGCCCTATCAGATTTTCTTTTTTAATGACTAAATACCGTAAGAAGGTGGGTGGTGAAGTATGACTCCTTCACCTGAAGAGGTGGATGAGGTCAAATTAACCTTGGGCTACTACCTTTTGGTATTCCGCATTCCTGTGGTTTCCAGACGTGGATTGCGGGAAGGTGCTGAAAAACTGCTTGAGATATTTTGTAACAGAGAGGGGGAAGACACCGGATGCTAGAATCTGAGTGTTACCCAAGCATTTTTGAAAATACAGTTATGATATTGGGAAATGTGAAGCACACCTTTCTCAGCTTGTGGAAATAGCCTTGTAACCAGTGCAGCCAGCCAACCTGTGCTGCCTGGGAAAACTGGATGTCTGTCAATGTTTGCTAGGAACTGTCAGTGCTATGAGTAGATATAATTTGTCAAATTAGGCTGTATGTTATGAGCTCCCCTTTGCTTTGGGGCAGAATAGTAGGGATTTTACTCAGGTGTAACTTAGGCAATTGTAGCTCAATTAATAAACATTTTCTTAAGGGAAGCAGGTTAGCCATTTGACCACTGTGTTCTCTTGAATAGGAGCAGGAAAATACTTACCAGAACCCTGGACAAAAGGAGGTCTTGCACCTTGTGTTTGTGGAACTGATTGGATTTTCTCAGGGGCTTTACTGTGGTGGCTCAGCAGAAGCTGTTCAGACTTTATCTCTAGCAAACATACGAGAAATGCAGTCCTAGGCACCCACAACTCCTTTCCAGTGTTAACAGATGATTAACAGCACAAAGAAATAACAAACCTCAGCCCAAAAAGGCATCACAGAAGTGAACGAGTTAACTACTTACAGAACTGATGAGGGTGACAGCTAGAGAAAAAAACAACTTAATCCCATTTGAAGGCTTTTTGATCTAAACTAAAACTGTTAAAAGAGGATTTGCTTCCTTGAAGATGAAATAGTCATGTCCAAGATGTTACTCTGCATGCCTGCAAAGACACATCTGTTGATACATTTGGGGAACCGTTCTGGTCTAACTGACCAGCTGTACAGGAAATATATGTGGGGATCTTCCTTGAGAAAATTTGTGCCTTGTGTAAGGCTGATTAATAATGAGAAAAAGACTAAAGTTTTTCAGCCCCAAGCTTTTGCCATTGATTAGATTTTCAGGGAAGCCAGTCTGCTAGGAGATGGGTGAGTCTGAACTGGGTAGTGACAGAAGATAAGCAATGAGCGTGTTCCATTGTGCACATATGTTTTATAGAAGTACAAAAGAGAGCTACATTTTCCCCAGCCAGGTACAGCTGGGATGAACCAATCATCCCAAATGTCAGACACTTAGTTGGTGCAGGGGAGGTTTGCCCTCGTCAAACATGGAACAGCAGCGTGCTCAGTCCCCATCTGCCTGGAAGTGCTGATGCTGCTGGCAAGGGCTCTGGGGCTTGGCATCAGGAACTAAAGTGACACCTCCTAAAAGTGTTGGCACAACCCTTTGAGGACAAGGTACAGAGACCCATGAGTTAACTGTCTAGATTTTCCAGTCATAAAGTCAGCCGGATATTTAAATTATAAATATCAGAATTACAGAAGTCATGATGAGCTGGGATGGGAAAGTGTTTTCCTCCTTGCCCTTTTCCACCCAACCCTGTGGTCTTCCCCTCTTCACAACCTTTTCTTGCTCCAAGAGCCCTGTTCCTTCCCTTTACTTTCTGTAATAGGTTCTCAGCTCCTGCCTTGCCATCCAGACATTTGTCCTTTACTAGTCTTCTCCTGTCCCTTCACTCCCAGTTTTCTGCTGATCTCCACCCATATCCAGTGTCCTCATGAGTCCAGGACCATGTAGGCATGTTCCACTACTTGCAAGAACTGCTTCATTAGTTCATGTCTGAACATTTTGCCCTCTCTGAAGAGGCATTGCACCATGTGAGTCAGCCTTGCAGAAATAAGTCTTACATGTCAAATCTTTGCTTTGCTCGCTTGGTAAGGGATTGGTGGGTTTATTAAAAATATACGATTAGAACATGGAGAATCTTGCTTGTCTATGAATAATGATGTAATGTATGCAGCTGTTTGGTTTACTCCAGGGCAAATCTAAGGGAGAGCTGTTACGGGCAGTACAGACCATATACGGGAAATGGAAAGCCAGAGTGAAATAAGAGTTTTTACCCATCTCAATCTAACACAGCTGATTTCCTCTTCATGCTCCCATGCAGATAGAAACAGGGATCGTGGGCCTGCTGTAGCCTCTTTTCATGTCTTTCCCTGCAACAGACCTTTGGATGCTTTGGTCTTTTGATAATATTCACTTAATCTACGAGGTGACAGAGCAGGGTTATAGGGTTCAGTCACCAATTGTGAACCTGTGCTAAAGAGCCTGTGGGATGACACACACTGCATCCACAGTCCTTCCTCATGGGGTTTCTGTGTTTCAGTGAACCGAATGAACTCAATGAATTCAATGAACTGAATATCTTTCCCATCATGGTACATTCCCACCTGTTTTTGTAGAAACAGCCTGGGAAGTTCATCTGTTTCCCCATAGCTTCAGTAAATAACTACTCATATATTCACTACTCATATATTCATCACTACTAGTTTGCACTACTGCTCTTCAGCACGTTGCTGAGAGCAGTTTGATGCTCGATCTACATCAACCTTTTCCCACCTCAGGTTTCTCATCCCCACCATTAACATGTAACAGAGTAGACCACAGCTCACCTGACCCAGGTAAATCTTGGCAGCACAATGGTACGATTCCAGTGGTTGCCACTGGTGGTCTGTACTGTAATCACACCAGTGTCGTTCTGAGGCAGGGTGCTGTGTACTGCATTCAAGGAGCCTGGCTCACTGGTGCATTGCTGAAAAACCTGTACTGTGCTAGATAACAACGGTAGCAGTGTTACACTGCAGTGACAGAGTTGAAGAAGAGAGTAACTTTTACATTTTACACTCCTCTTAGTAGTTACAAAAGTATTTACTAAGTCGGATGACCAAGACTTCATAGTGATATTCTCTATTAATCATCATGATAGTTTTTATGACAGACTCCTACACCTATACAGTGTCCTGCTGGGCTATGTGGGACTCTTTGAGATCAGGAGTTTGTGAGCAACTAGCTCAGGTGCTGTGCCACTGTCATGAGGCATCCCAGACTTAGTGATAAAGCTGTCAAAAAATGTTCAGGTGTCAACAAAGAACATACTGTGTAGTTCCTGGATCTGAATGGCAAAGCCAAGGGTCATTGGAGAGGAAAGAACAACCACATCTCCTTGTACATGGACGTTGTGGATAAGGATTTCAGGCCTTGCGTGCGGGCTAACTGACACTAATCAGCTGCTAATGCCTGGCAAAGCTTTTGTGAGAGCCAAATGCCTGTAGAAATCAGTTCAGCTCACTACACTGGGAGGAGGGTTGGAGGTGAGGAGTGTACGAATGCTTCTGCAGAGAACATCCTGATGATAGTTGGGTAGGCGGAACCTGGTACAACAGATATGTTGAGGTGTGTCTTAATTTGGAGGGTTCTTTAATGAAAATGACAGGGGTTTCAGTCAAAGTAGGAAAATGTCCATTCTTTAGGAATACTATGTGAAAAGAAGAAAGGACGTAGAAAGATATAAAGGCATCTGCTGTCAACACTGACGTTTGTGGCCATTTCCCTTAGTCAAATTCAATTTTCTGGCACATTGATTTGACACAAATGTTTTGAACAGCCTTCATTCTTATTCCTTGAGCAAACATGAAGGAATATCAGTCCTAATTTGTGTTCAGCTCCATTATGTTTCTCAGTTGTGTCAAAACGCAATAGCTGTAGAACACCTGGCAATATTTAGTGAACTGCAATCCTTATGCTCTGCTTTTGCCAGAGGAATTGAGTTTTTCTTACTCAATCCCAGCTAGGCCTATAACTGACATTTCAACATTTGTTCTACTGCCATCACACTGACATTGCCCCAAATATTCTGCAAAGACAGGTGGAGGTATATTACCTTGGAACTGGTCTTGGAAAACATGTGCCATTTGGTTTGTTTGTTGCCTGGAAACATTGGTGCAGGCCAGGAATAATAGTTGTTCTGAGTGAAGATAACTTATTAATATACAGCAAGAATGTTGTAAACTTCGCTAGGTCTTTCTCACGTCAACTTCAAAGCTTTTTGCATTGATGGAAATGTCAATAAATACAGTGATTGTTTTACATGACTTAATTGTTACAACTACTTTTTTCCTTTGAGGGAGGAAAAAGCGAAGGGAAAATTCTTCAAGTACTTGTGGTACAAAACAAGATGTGTAGAGTCATATATTGACCTTGCACAAACAAAGAAAGCAAAAGAAACAGATACAAATAACCACATGGCCATGTCAAGCTCCTCGTTACCCCATGTGCCACTTTTATCGTCACAGTTTCCAGGCTGAGAATAAATTCCACAGCAGCTTAGGGCAGAGGAAAGTGATACCTTGCATCATAAAATCACGGAGTCACAGAAGCACAGAATACCAGGTTGGAAGGGAAATCAAGGATCATCTGGTCCAACCTTTCTCAGCACAAGCACAGTCTAGACAAGAAAGCTCAGCACCCTGTCCAGCCAAATCTTAAAAGTGTCCGATGTTTGGGAATCCACCACTTCCCTGGGGAGGTTATTTCAATGTGTGATTGTTCTCACTGGAAAAATTTTTCTCTTGTTTCCAATCAGAATCTTCCCAGGAGTAACTTGTACCCACTACCCCTCACCTTTTCCACATGACTCCTTGTAAAAAAGGAGTCTTCGTCATCTTTGTAGCCACCCTTTAAATCTTGGAACATGGTGATGAGGTCTCCCTCAAGCCTTTTTTTCTCAAGGCTGAACAAGCCCAGTTCTCTCAGCCTTTCCTCGTGTGGAAGCTTCTCAGTCCTTTGATAATCTTTGTGGCCCTTCTCCGGACCCTCTCCAGCCTGTTCACATGTTTTTGTATAGCACAAACCAAAACTGAACACAGTATTCCAGGTGTGGCCTGGCAAGCACTAAGTAGAGTGGGATAATGACTTCTTTATCTCTGCTGGTGATGCCCTTGTTAATGCAGCCCGCATCCCGTTGGCTTGCTTTGCTGCAGCAGCAGCACACTGTTCACTTATATTGAGCCTGTTGTCCACCAGGATCATCAAGCCCCTTTCCATAGAGCTGTGCCCCAGCCAGGTAGATCCCAGCCTGTGCTGCACTCTTGTATTATGTTTTCCCAGGTGCAAGACCTTACACTTGTCACAGAATCACAGAATGGTTTGGATTGGAAGGGCCCTCTGGAGATCATGTAGTCCAACCCACCCACTAATGCAGGTTTACCAGAGCAGATCGCACAGGAATGTGTCCAGGTGGGATTTGAATGTCTCCAGAGAAGGGGACTCCACAACCTCTTTGGGCAGCCTGTTCCAGGGCTCTGGCACCTCAAAGTAAAGAAGTTTTTTCTCATATTCAGATGGAACCTCCTGTGGTTCAGCCTGTGCCCATTGCCCCTCATCCTATCATTGGGCACCACTGAAAGGAGTCTGGTCTCATCCTCTTGACATCTACCCTCGTGATATTCATAAGCATAAATAAGATCCCCTTCCAGACTCCTCTTCTTCAGGCTGAACAGACCCAGCTCTCTCAGTCTTTCCTCATAACAAAGCTCCTTCAGATGCCTAATCATCCTTGTAGCTCTCCACTGGGCTCTCTCCAGTAATTCTTTGTCCTTCTTAAACTGGGGAGCCCAGAACTGGATGCAGTACTCCAGATGCAACCTCACCAGCCCTTGTTGAACTTCATAAGGTTCTTGTTAGCTCATTCTTCCATGTCTTCCTGCAGGGTGGCTCTCCCTTCTGATGTGTCTACATTCCCACTCAGCTCGGTATCATTGGCAAACTTCATCAGAGTACACTTGATCCCGTCATCCAGATCACTTATGAAGATATTAAACAGCATTTGGCCCCATTTCGATTCCTAGAGAAGCCCACTTGTGATAGGTTGCCAGTTTGAAGAGGAGCCGTTTACCACCACCCTCTGGGTATGGCATGTCAGCCAGATCCCCACCTAGTGCAGAGACCACTTTTCTAGACTATAATGCATCAGTTCCTCTAGGAAGAGGCTGTGGGAAACTGTACTGAAAGCCTTGGAGAAATCCAGGCAGACAATGTCCACCACTTGCCCCGTATCAACCAAGCATGTTACTTTCTCATAGAAGGTGATCAGGTTTGTCAAGCACAACTTCCTTTGTTGAATCCGTGCTGACTTTTCCCAATCATGTGCTTCAACTGAGTTGTGATAGTCCTCGGCAAGATTTGTTCCATAACTTTCCCAGGGGCTGAAGTAGGACTCACGAGCCTATAATTTCCTGGGTCCTCCTTTCAGGTCTTCTTGTAGATGGGGGTGACATTAACCTTCTTCCAGTATTCTGGGATGTCCCCCGATCTCCATGACTTTTTGACTTTTATGGAGAATGTCCTAGCAACAACGTCAGATTGGGTGGACATTGTCAGGGCCCGTCGATTTGTAGGGGTCAAGCTCCTGTAACAGTTCACATAGCAATTATTCCTTCACTGATGGTGGGTCTGTGTTTGCATCAAGATATGACATGTCCAAGTACAAAACGAAGTAACTTCTACTCTTCTAGTAGTGTGGACTTTGCTATGCACGGAGGAGGACAAGGTCATTTAAAATGCAGTGGAACAAATGAAAACATGAATTTCCTGAACAAACAGTTGCTAGGGACAAGAAGCTAAATGTACCTACTGTGGTGGGAATGGTAAGAAAGGTAGAAGTGCCTGAGAGGAGTGCTCCATGTGAACATAGTGTGACTTGCAACAGACAGCAGGGTGCTTCGCCCTGGTGAGGCATTGCATTGGATTGTGTCAGCTTATTAGTAAGGCAGGAAGATGCCTTAGTGCCAGTCTGCAGTGAAAGTGATGCAAAGGCCTGACTCATCTGATAAAAATGTGTAATAACTTTCCAGAAAGTATGAGTGATTTAAATTATGTATTTTTTGGAGAGAGGATAAAGAAAAGGAAAGGGAGTAGATACCTAAAGATAGATAGAGGACATTTCACTGACTTTTTTTCTGTACCATATGACAGCTTTTCTGCAGGTTGTATTTCACACACAGGAAAGCTTTTCTACGGGGAGCAAAAATTCAGTTCTCATTTTACAGAGGCTGGGACTTCTTTGAAACTCTGTCTGCATCACGGGTATGATCTTGGTTCTAAAGCAGTCCTGATAGGCACACCCTTAGCTAACCACTGCCATGAAGAAGCAAAAGCATCCACAGAGGGCTACACTCTTGCAGCTGCTATGACACTTCTGTGCCAGCAAAAGGCCAATGCAAGCGAGCTTGACTTTGGTCTGCTGTTTACTTTGGACTTAATTTCTGGATTTCAAGTTTCTGGTGGCCTTTGTTCAGATTCCTAAGCACAGAATTATTGTAAAATAAAGCAGAGGCCAAACTTGGACTTGGAAGGAGAATCTCTGGCACTGTTTAAAACATATACAAAAGCAAGAGGTTTGGCTAACCTTGCTAAGATGCTGTTGCTCAACTGTGTATGTAAGAAATTAGTAATTAGCCTTCTGCAGATCCTGCTGTCTTGGTGGTCTTGAGAAAAACTTATATCTTTAAGTCACAGTAGTTTTTAATGCCAAAGAATAAGTGTCTGCTTATTCAGAGAATGCTACTGCAAATCATTTTGAACTCGAATGCTGGCAGGCACAGTCAAGTTTCTTGCAGACCTTGACTATCTCTCTCAGCTCTGGAGTCATAATATCACAATCACAATGCAATGAGTGATTCGCTGTCTTCAATATTATTACCCTTCCTCCTTAGGAATGGAACAACTTAAAATACCCTTCTCATGTAGAGAAGTGTCACTTAACACAAACGTAGCTTAAGCACCATACATTCAAGTCAAGGTCTTCAATAATGTTTAGTTATCCACATGCTTCAAAGATTAAGCATAAATAGTTTTTCCAAGTTCACACAAAAGTCTCTAGTAGTCTGGAGAACTGAACCCTGGCACACTAAGCCCTTGCCTGCTGGATGAAAGCACTCTTGTCATTAATATTGTGGTGTTCTCAGTAGACTATACCTTTTTAGTAGCTCTTCTCCCATTCTTTCATTGATAATACTCCCAAAGGTGCAGTGTTGACTTCCATCTAGAAGTAATTAATGTAAAAAGTGTCTTATTGAGGAATCCCTGAAAGTTAACGTCTTTAAAGCTCTCCCAGTTATTTTCACCTGATTCTTCAATATCCGTTATCAAAGCTGCGGTAAATGGAATGAACATCTGACAGAACAACTTTACTACCCTCACTGCTACATAAAAGGTGAAGATGTTCTATCAGAAATGGAAACCATTTAATTTCTTGTTGGTGCAAGTCTATGATGATATCTTTCGTTTCACAATGGACAGATCATTGTGGGCACCAAAGTGTTCAACTAAGAAACACAAGCATCTCCAGTAGGTGATTCAGATTTCAGATGGATGAAGTGCCACCTGGAGACATCAGTTCCTTTTCTTTATAGAAGACTCTCAAATTCCTAATTTTAGTTGCCAAAGGGTACATGGAATGAATTATCCACTTGAATATTTATTTTTAAAAGTTTTTTTATATTGCTGAACATAGTGTAAAATTTGTCTAATGTGTCTGAGAACGGTACTCTCTGTCACACATAGATAAACCATGTTTTCCCCAACTTCATTAAAATTGTGGGTCATCAAGTATTACAGACATGTGAGATGCAGAAGTATTCAGTTTTAGCCTCAAATCCCATTTCAAGATAACTCATTTTAGTCCCTTGAGTAGCAACATTTCATGTATATTTGATGTCCTTGCGTATTTAATACTAACTATAAAAAAGGTTAAAAAGAAAAAAAAAGGGGGGAAAAAGGAAGACCTGGGGAACTACAGGACAGTCAGTCTCACCTCTGTGCCCCACAAGACCATGGAGCGGATAGTAGATCCTCTTGGAAACTATGCTAGGGCACATGGAAAATAAGGACATGATTGGTGAAAGCCAACATGGCTTCACTAAGGGCAAATCATGCCTGATAGACTTGGTGACCTTCGATGGTGGTGTTGCAGCATTGGTGGATAAGGGAAGATCAACTGATGTAATCTACCTGGACTTGTGCAAAGTATTTGATGCTGTTCCACATGACATCCTTGTCTCTAAATTGGAGAGACATGGATTCAACAGATAGAGCATGGGTGGATAGGAAATTGACTGGATGGTTGCACTCAAAGAGTTTTGGTCAATGACGTTCAAGTGGAGACCACTGATGAGTGTCATTCCTCAGGGGTCAGTATTGGGGTCAGTGTTGTTTAACATTGTTTTTGGTGACATGGACAGTGGGACTGAGTGCACCCTTACCAAGTTTTCAACAACACCAAGCCGAGTGGTAAAGTTGACACACTGGAGGGAAGGGGTGCCATCCAGAGGGACCTTGACAGACTTGAGAGGTGAGCCCGTGCGAAACTCGGGAAGTTCAACAAGGCCAAGTGCAAGGTCCTCCTGCACCTGGGGTGGGACAATTCCAAGCACAAATACAGGCTGGGCAGAGGATGGTTTGAGAGCAGCCCTGAGGAGAAGGATTTGGGGGTGTTGGTTGATAAGAAGCTGAACATGAGCTGCAAATGTGCACTTGCAGCACAGAAAGCCAACCGTATCCTGGGCCACATCAAAAGCAGTGTGACCAGCAGATTGAGGCAGCTGAGTCTGCCCCCCTGCTCTGCTCCCACAAGAGCCCACCTGGAGTCCTGTGTCCAGCTCTGGGCCCCCAACATAAGAAGGACATGACCAAGTCTGGAAGAGGGCCACAAAGGTGATCAGAGGGACAGAGCACCTCTCCTATGCAGAAAGGCTGAGAGAGTTCAGGTTATTCAGCCTGGAGAAGAGAAGGCTCCAGGGACACGTTATATCAGCTTTCCAGTACCTAAAGGGGACCTACAAGAAAGTTGGGGAGGGACCTTTTACAAGGGCATGTAGTGATAGGACAAAGGGTAATAGTTTTAAACTGAAAGAGGGCAGATTTAGATTAGATATAAGGAAGAAATTCTTAACCCTGAGGGTGGTGAAGCACCGAAACAGGTTTTCCAGAGAAATTGTAGATGGCCCATCCCTGG
Source organism: Pampusana beccarii (assembly GCA_013399365.1). Classification (NCBI taxonomy): domain Eukaryota; kingdom Metazoa; phylum Chordata; class Aves; order Columbiformes; family Columbidae; genus Pampusana; species Pampusana beccarii. The sequence goes on from VWYH01006478.1 coordinate 476,462, forward strand.
AAGTGTTCAAGGTCAGGCTGGACGAGACTTTGAGCAACCTGGTCTAGTGGAAGGTGTCCCTGCCCATGGCAAGGGGTCTTGAATAAGATAATCTATAAAGTCACTTCCAGCCCAAATTCTATGATTCTATGATTATTCAGAATCACAATTGCAATTGAGTCATTAGAAGACTCAGACTTATTCAGACAGTAACCTGTGGAAAAGCGGAAAACACGGTAGAAAATATTAAAGTGTTACAATTTGACAGCAATATTTAAGAGCAAAATATTAAAAAATTTACTGAAAATGTCACAACACAGAGAATAAGTCAGGGGTAATTATCACTCCTCATAGCTTGCTTAAACAGAAGCTGTTTGACAGATTTTTTAATTAATGACAAATAAAGACTGTGTGATAAACAGAAATGAAGAGTTAGAAAAGGAAGAGAAATGCAGTAGAGCCCCAGAGGACCAATGTCTATATTATTATGGATTATTAGACTTACAGGATGAAATAATTGGTGTTGAGGATTTGACGCCTACACTGATTGCATTTTGGAGAGTCGTTTTACGTTAGTTCTAGTTGATCCCCATAGCACCCACAGCGCTCTGAGTAGACCACTCCAGGATAGCCTTCTCCAGTCCACCCATAATCGAATGGACTTTGGGCCACTCTATCTGAGGTTGCTGCACAATGGGAACCAAAGTGCAGTACAAGAAAACGATGGTATTTGCTTCAAATGTATAAATCTGCTACAGTGTGAAATGCTAGTGTATATGCACCACGTGACATGCAGGCCTGCCGTATATACATCTTATGTGGAGGTAACTTCTGTGTTTTATCTCAGCAGTCTGACACCAGCTTTATGAGGGAATTATAGTAGAAGAATTAGTCTGTTCTATTTCAGGGATATCCAGCAATGGTAAAGCTGTACTCTGCTAAACCATTACCACACAGAGCACTAATACCAGCGTACTTTGAAAATTTTCCAGCAGATCTTCACTAATACCAAATCCATTACTGAATGCAGACACTGATTTTGCTCAGAGCACACAGTTGTCTGGGGAATTTGCAAATGAAAACATCAGACGGGGACAAAAATGGGAACATTTTATTTGGAACCATCTTATTTTGGGACCCCTCTCCCGAGGCAAAACACGACATAATTGCTGAGAAAAGGTTACCCTTGGGATCCATCTACTCCAGGGAGAACACCTCTCAAAAAATAATTTTAAAAAAATGCTCCAGCTAAAATTTTGTCTTGAACCTTCAATGTTTAATTTTCACTGTGACCTCTAATGCTGGAATACAGCTGGGACATGAGAACCACAGTACTGCTGTCAGTACTACACGAACTGTTATGGAGCAGGGAACAGAGGTTTCTCAAACTCTGCCAGCAAATATAGCACAAGGCTTGTTCTTGTGTGTGCCAGCATTTACTTCCCACAGCAGATAATCCTTGTGAGCAGAACAGAAAGGGACCCTGAGTCCATTCACCTCACTTTCTTTCCCACCCCAAAGTCGATGCTTTCTTGCTTTGTTCGCTTCAGCTGTGTTTCAGGCATCAGGATATACCAGGTTGCAAAATCTTTGCCACAGAAGAACAGGCTGCAGCTCCCTGTTAATTTAAGCCTGGTTCGAAGTCCTGCTGATAAAGGATCACACTATTTTGTGTGCAACTGAGCAGGCCCTGCTAACCTGCAGTTTCAACATGCAGCTGAGGTGGTTGCACAGGTTAGGTGTCCTGACCAAGAACTGATTATGCAGTTTGCTAACATGCTGAATTCAACTCCCAGGCTGATCAGTCAGGTTTGCCTTGAAGGTGCTGCAGCTTGCAAGAGAGGAATACTTGCAAGGACTGGAGATAGGAGCTGGAGGTAGGAGCTGAACAGGAGAGGTTCCTGCGCTTGCCTGTGACTTAACCTAAGCATCCTTTTGTTAAATCTTCCCCTGAGCTTGGTGCAATACTTCCATTGATTTCCAAAAAGCTCTGATGATGAGAAATATTAGATGGATATCCACATTAGGTGTCTCAGAGACCTTCGAAGGATGTTTACTTCAAAATACTTTCAGTTGTGAGGATTAGGACTGCAAAATACTTTGATCAGAGCAGTAGCATAGTCTGCTGTTGAAGTTCATGCTTTCAGGCAGAGGTACAAAGGCAGTCAGCTGTCTAACTATACACAGTTAATGAGAGCTGATGGGACTTAACCACCTAGATTGCATAGGCAGTTCTGTAGACTCCACTTGCTGCATCTCTATATTTAGGCCCCTGACTGCCTCTGTACAGCTGCCCCACACTGGCTGGCAGTCCATGAACTAATATTATTGACATTTATTGACTGGAAGCCTTTGAATATTTTGTTTGTGGAGGGTTTATTGCAGCAATACAAATTCCTAGTTGGCAGGCAGTTCGGGTTCCCTCTAAAGGGGCTTGTCTGTATTTGGTAGTTTTGCCACCTTAACTACAGTGGTATAATTGAAACAGCAACACAGAAAATACTCAAGGGAATGTGCAATTATGTTGATAGTAATTTTTTTATTTTGGGCTATCATATCACAGATCTGTATCAAAATAATGCAGTTTTCTATCAACATGTTAGTCCAAGCAACAGTTTTATGCACGTAGATTCGCTGGTGTCAAATCTTCTTTCTAACTGATTTAGGTATGTTGGTACAATATAAGTGCTACCAAACTTAACACAGTTACAAAGTGAATGGCATTTCCCTCTCCTATCCCCAGATGTCCATGGCTGGCAGGTCTGAACTCTCTGTTTATACCTGCTTGGGGTGGAGATAATTTTCAATATATCCCTTTGACTGTACTGTCTGTGAGCAATGCTATGAATTCACTGTGATGTAAATGAAGGTAGAGTGTGGCTCTTCTTATCTCAGTTGCTTTGATGCCATGGGGAAGATAAAGAACATATTGTTGCTTTTGATGCTGCATGTGAGGAAAACAAAGAATTAGTACTGCCTTACGCAAACTCTCCTGGAAACTGCTTTTAACAGGTCTTTAAGTTGCTTTGATTATTTTTTTGTTTGCTTTCATCTGCTTTGACCTTAGACTGGTTAAACATCTGGAATAGTGAGAAGATTTGAAAGAAAAAATGGAAAGCAGGACAAGCATCTTAAAGAGAATATTTTGGCTGCCTGTATTGCTGATGTGCAGTGGATGAGCCTGTCTCTGTGCTACTGTCATCCCCTGAAGACCTGACGTCCTGATGAGTGGTTGGAGGAGACAAGCCAGCAGCAAGGGGAGGGACAGTGATAGCACACACAGGTTAATGGAGAAAACCAGGCTACAAACGCAGGGCAAGAGCTGGGGCTGGCTGCTGCAACTCCACCCTAGGCTGCCTAAGCCGCATATTGGGCTGGGTGTAAAACAAAGACCTTGGCTCTCTGTGTTAAGCTTGTGGCTGGTTCAATAGCTCCAGCACAGTTGACCAGGCCTCAGAAGATCCCTCTACAGGTATTTAATTCTCCTCATGGGCTCTCCAGAGAGCCAGATAGAGTGGAGTCTGGGCTGATGGCACTGGGAATTCCCCTGGGCACTGGCTTGTAGGGTTTGTACCTTGCTCTGCTTCACCAGGCAATATCTAAATCTGCTAAAAAGTCAGTCTTGCCTTCTTCTTGAAGTCTAGATCCTTTCTTCAAAAGGTCTGCTGGCTCCTAAACCACTCACCGCCTTCAGTGGTACCCATCCATCACTCCGTGCTATGCTGAAGACTCCACATGTCTGTTTACAAAATGTTCAAACAAAAAGGAGTTTGGGAGCTGGCCTGAAATCCCTCCTGTGTACTTTTAGCCTGCAGACCTACATTTCTCACTGCAGACTGCAAAAGTTTTATAGTTCCTCTTCTACTTTTTTCCCCATGTCCATTCATTCTTTCCCCAATTCATTGCTTTCTCCTCTTAGATAACTATGGTCACCTACCAGATTAAACCTAAAATGGGAGGTTTGGGGCTTTTCGTGCCTTTATCTTCTGTGTACCACAAAAGTGCACCCAGCAATAAATTCTCCTTAAAATTTGCTCTGAACACAGATGGAATGTTTCTATTCCACTAGTGGTATTTTACCTGCAGAGCTGTAGCTGAGACACCATGTTATTTCAAAGAAAGCAAAAGTTGCGTGAGTTGTGAAGTTATTTGATGGGAGAGGGGGAAATGTTTCTGAATGTTTTCCACATAGAATGTTTAAATCCTTTTGTAATGAGGAGAAAGTCTGAAAAACAAGAGTCTCCCAAACTGAGTTGGATACTAAGCTATGATCAGGCTGAGACTTTCATCAAATATTACCAAAGGAGGATTGGATTGGAAGTGGATTTCACAATATGGATGAAGTTGTTCAGGTTAAAGGTGAATCTACAAACTAGCAAAGGGTGAATCTGTCCTTTAACAGTATTCATAAGGGGAATAAGACTTGCTGCTTATGGAGCACTGTTAAGGTGTTTTGCTGCTGACATTTTGTTCAGAGATAGAACATCATGTGGAGTCATCAAATAAAAGATTGATCAAGAGCTTCTTTTTTTCCTAACTGTTAGGGATATTAACTTTCTTACAGTATGCTACTATTATATTACCAGATTAAAGTTTTTGCTGCTAAAAAATATTAAGATTTGCCCCTCTATATTGAAGAATTCACATTCCCTCTTTATTGGTGCTGAAAGAGAGAAATTCATTCTGCACGCCTGACTCAAAGCAAATAGCGGTTTCTTGTTACTCTTTCCATCGCTCAGCACAGTTAATTCTGCAGCCACCCAATTAGTTTTTCTCAAATGTCCACAGTTGCAAATTGTCATCAGAGTGATATGTGAAGCCTGCCTCTTTGGTTGGCATAGTTTTATAGCTCAAAGTAAATGGAGCTATGTGGGTGACCTGGATCCAACTCTGTGTGCTGCTGTGTGCAAAATTCAGAGAAGAAGCCTGCCCTCACTACTCCACCGGCAAGTAAAAGCATCTGCAGCCTTCAGGGAACCACGTTCACATAGGGAAACAAGAGGAGAGGATCTGGCCCTTTTCTGGGAGTTGCTCCTCAGCTGAGATTCAGCTGTGCAGGGAGACTGCAGGGTGGCCAGCTCCTCTGCAGTGCTGGCATTGAGCAGATGGAGAGCTCTCCTTTCTTCCTGTCATCCAACTGTCTCCCATGATTGGTTCCTGTCTATCTCTCCATTTAAATCCTCCTCCTGATCCCTGCCTCCCCTTCTCATCCCATCCCTGGTCTGTCCCCCATTGTCCTCCTCTCCCCTTTGCCCACAGTGCATGGCTCATCCTGTTGTCCTGCTTCACATGTCCACAGTGGCTGATATCCTCACCACTGAGATGGGCAGACAGTATTTGATATTCCTGTTGCCACATAACTACATTTCCATATTGTGAGGAAGCTTGCCAAAGTCCTGTTCCTCCCATAGCAAATTGAGAGCTATCACCAGCTGGTAACAGCTTGCAGACACAACTTGCTGACTGGGAAATATCCCTGACAGCAGCAAGAAAGCTCAGATTATCAATCCTTGGTATCATGAAAACTTTAAATCAAATCCGTTCCAGCATTTGGTGACTGATCAAAGCAAATCCTTTTCCACAGTAAAAGAAGGAAAGAAAAAAAGGCTTAATTATTTCCTGATAGGCTTAATAACCTTGAATTAAGGAGAGCATTTATATCAGGTTAGGAGACTAACCCATGACCACCAGTGAAGCGTGAATCAAAATTCAAATATCCCTCTTTTTTTTTTTTTCATCATCATGACGCATGGATAAAAAGTTTGAACAATTTCTGGCTGGTTCTCTCAGGCAGTGGTTGGGACTTATTCAGACAGCAAAAGAGAAAATCTTTTGGGGCATCACTTGTTTGTCTTATGATTGCATTTGGGACCCCTTGCCACAGAATGGAGTCTTGTTTCACTCTGTGCATACAAGCATGTACCAGCATATACATGTACTACGGTTGGCAATCTGAGAGGCTGCACAAGAGGTAGATCTTCAGCCAGTGATAGCAGCTCTGTTTCTTGCATCTACAAGAAGCTCTTGATTGAACCCAGTAGAAAATTTCCCTGACATATACTGAAGGGGCAATATGGTGGGATGCAATGGAGAATGTCAGGAATAACTTCCTCATACAGGTGTGTGGACAGTGACTGTGCTTTCCCAAGTGCTGCTCAAATCAAGAGGACACAAAGAGCACTGTATAGACCTGAATAACAGTGGGTGGACGCAGCTACAGAAAAAGATTATTAAATGTTTCCTAGATTTACTTCTGACACAAGTCAGAGAATAGAAACAATGTTCTGCGTCTTCATGGGGAAGTGTTTAAATGTGGGTTTTTTTGTGTAGAAGCTTACTGTGTGTAGCACTCAGCTTCAAAATGACCCATTGAGAATTTTTATTGAATCCTGATTGTGTACACATATGCAGACATGTCACAAGAAGTGCCAGGGGCCACGAATGCATTGCAAAGAGCAGGTTTTATTTTAGCTACCTCTCTACTGAGGGATTTCCAAAGTCCCACCTAAGCTCCCATGCAGAGGTGACACAGCTGGGACACAGGCGCTGGTGAGTTNCCGTAGTGATAAGGTGCCTTAGAGTTTCTCACAGGCCCATGTTATCTGACACAGAGGTTCTACTCATCAAGCACACAAGGTCAGTAAAACAATTATTGTGATGTATGTGCTTTTTCTACAGGCAGGTGCAAGCCACTTTGAGTGTATACGTTTAACTAACCTCCTCGCCAATCTTGCGCTATATTCCCATACACTGATACAGATACATATCAGTGACTATGTGTTTGTATACAGTCAGTCTCAAATGTGTTTATTATTCTACAGATGTCAAGTCTATGTCCCTCCTTTAACATCCATGCATGACATCAGTGGTTTTCAATATATGTAAGTCAACACCTTCTTTACTCCACCAAAGAGTTTTTACATTTCTAACTTAAAATTATACAGTTCCTGGAAGGTAAGAAATTGGATGAATTCTATTAATGCATATTCATAAAACTATCCATTCATGACAATTAAGTACTGTTTTACCCTGTAAAACTTTGTAATGTTTTGTAAAACAAAATCTTTAGTTGCACTATATTGTTTGCATGATACTACTTGAGAGATACTTAGGAAGATATTTGTGATGATACTAAGGAAGATCCTTTGAAACAACAGTGCATGATATAGTATTGCTTCTGCTGAGGCCAAAGCCACTTAAAACAGCCAAGATAATTAACTTTGGAAAGTTACAACTGCTCTTATATGGCCTCACATAACAACCATGGAACTTAGTGGGAAGACGCTTAACTGACTCCAATAAGGTTCAAATTCTGCCTTCAGTTGTAGTAACAAATACAGTGTCAGCAGCCCTTGTAATTTTTTTTGCCTTAAACAGGTGTAGCATAGTGAGAAGCTGAATGTCTCCAGTGTAGGAAGATATGCACAATGCTGGAGAGGATAATTCCCCCCTCATCTAGGTGCCACCAGCCAATCTGATGAGTAATGACTGGCAGGGTGCATTTTCTGATGCTTCCCATCTGAATTCAAGCCATGATTGAAATGAGGGCTTTGTTCCAGCATTCAGTGCAGAGCAAATCTGGAGGAGTGTATCCATCTTAAACGAACCAATAATAATAAACTTAAACCAACAGCTACAGCAGAAAACCTAGGAAATTTCCATAGACTCATAGAATAATATTCAAAGGGACCTCTGATGGTCTTTGATTCCACCTGCAATTCATGGCAGGTCCAGCTAGAACAGGGTTGTGTCCATTCAAGTTTCCAGTGTCTCAATGGATGGAGAGACCACTGGCTTCTGTGCTCGTGCTTCAAATTTGGCCACCCTTGTTGTGAAATTCTTTCTCCTAAGTTCTTAGTCCCATGTTACAATTTATGTCTGTTGCCTTTTATCCCATCCTTGTGCATCTGTGAGACTGATTTTATCTTTTCTACATCCTCCCATGAGACAGCTGCAGAGAGTAATAAGGTATCCATTGAGCCATCTCTTCACCAGGTTGAATAAACTCAGCTTTCTCAAACTCTCTTTGTATGCTGGGAGCTCCAGCTCTCTGACTGTCCTGGTGGCCTCTGTTGGACTCACTTCAGTCTTTCAGTGTCTTTCCCTGACTGTAACAAATTAAGGGAAAAAAGAAAGCATTGCTTTCCTCTTATCTGATGTTTTCTTTCCTGCCCATATTAAGATATATTAAGGAATATATTAAACTATGTTAAGGAATGAATGTCAGTGTTTCTTCTGAGCAGAGCTGGTTGAGTAAGACAAAAAAAACCCACAACCTTGCAAACAACTCCCTGATGGTCCTGGTTAGTGCACAGCTCAGGTTATTTTCTGCCTTTGGAATAAAGCAAATTCATCAGAGTTCCAGCCTCCAAAAAAAAATCCTGGTGAAGGAAGAATTGTAGCACATGGCTGCTCAGCTCTGCCCTTCAGCAGCTGGCAACAGCCAGTGACCATTATCTGATCACACACCACATGCATTCACTGCATCCCCAGTCCTTACCCTCTTCCAACATCACCCTCCCTCCCCACTCGTCCCCATATTCTACTCATCAAGGCCTCAAACTTTCTCCCTTTCTGTGATCCCAGCCCTCTAAGTATTCACATGTGAAGTTTGTTTTCTTTTTGGAAATTCTCTGATTCCTTTCCAACTTTCAGGCTGTTTTCAAATTACTCTGCCCCCCACCCCCAATTAAAAGTGCTGTGACAGAGGCAGACTTTAGCAAGATGCTTTGCTTGCTTCACGTCTGCCCTACTTGGACCTGAAAGAATGTTGGCTGAATATTGGATATCCTCAGAAATCATCCAATTACAGCGAAAGCTGCCAATCTACAAACCCTTGTGTATTTTCACTGTCCACACACAATATGATTTTTTGAGTTGTGAATCAGGGACACAGCTACTTAGAGTTGCCAACTCTTTGTTGTGCTTCAATACTGTGTCTCCTGTGCTTCGCTGTGAAGCAGTGGGAGCCATAAGTAGCCTGAAACAAATGGCTGGGCAACAGTAAGGAAAATCTGAGATGGAGACTGATTCCCAAATTTGGCAGGTGGTAGAGAAGGAGGGGGAAAGAGAAGATAAAAGGAGCTCTGTCACATGAATCCCTTGTCAAATGACTCCAAGTAGCCTAGTATTGCTCCCCATTAGTGAAATAGCATGTGGTTTCAAGGCAATGCAAAGCCTGTGAATTTTAGAGCATTTAAAAATAATGGCCTTGAATAGAAAGGGTTTTTACTTTACCTACTGCAGAGCTTTTGGTCATTTCTGCTTTGGTCAAAAACCCTGAAGAATCGCTGATGCTTTCAATACAGCTGATAATTCTTTAGTCGTAAATAGTAAAATGGCCACTGCTTTTTGAAGAGAGCATATGAGAAGAGCCCAGCAGGCAGCACTACTCAGAAAAAAAACACATTACCTTCAGTTTTCATGTTAGATCCTTTCATGCAACAGCTCAGCACAGTCCCAGCTGAGTCCCTCCCTCAGTTGTGACTGTATATAGAGTTTAAAAAACATTATCTCCATGCTGGCTAACTTGTTGACCTTGCATGTATGTGCAACATTATGGGCAATAAGTCTGCCTTTTTTTGCAGCACTCTTTTGAAACTGGTGCACAGAGTAGCCATGAAATTACAACTGCGATGAAAATGAACTACAATTCAAGAAACACAGGTTGGGAAGGAAGCAGAGGTTTCTGAAGGTGATGTTCACTGATCTTCACTGCTTTCAGGCTAGAGTAGCCTCACATTTAGTGAGATGCTTTCTTTGTCTTCTTGAAGTGGTTACTGTCCCACTGGACCCCTGAGCTACCTGACATTCTCTCTCCCTCCTGCAGATATACCTGTGGGGATGCTTTTATGATTACCTCTGATTCCTTAGAGTGAGCTGCAAAATGCTGATTTAAATTATTAAACAATTAATTGACTAACTGTTGAATGTTATGACCCTGAAATTATTAAGCTCTACTCCTGCCTTGGTTGACATTTTAATGAACAGGACTGAGGAATCACTCATAACAGTGGTTCAGCAGATTGGTCTCCCTGATGAAGAACACAATGGCCATAGGTCCATTCCTCCCAAGGAAACCAGTGAAAAAGTTGTATGCATAAACTGGGCAGATTAAATAAATTGCAATTTCTGGTAATTGAGTATCTGGGGAGCACAGCTATGGCTAGTCAGCACTGGCAGGCTGGACCATTGCTCCTTCTCCTAAATCCATCATGTTACAGAGCTTGGGTTAGGTATCTGCTGTAGTATCCCAAAGAGAGGAAGGGCTATTGGCTGCATGTGCGAATTTCCCTGGGGAAATGCTACAATTAAATGATAGTCTGCCTCTTATCTGCTTTCAGGTAACAGACAAGCCCAGTGGAAAATTCTGCATACAACAGATTCTCAGTCCTGAATTTTCTTTATTCAGCCAGACCACTAATGACTGATGCCTAGCCAATGAATCAAAGCAGTTGCCTGCACAAAGTATTGGATGAACTCAGGTTACAAACAAGTATGTAAAAAACAGGGCTTTTCCTCAATCATTAGGGGGGAAAAAAAGAGCTAAATTTGCCAGGTAGCTCATTTATAATGGACAATTTGATTAGGTCCACATCTGGGTTTCCTGGCTTTTTTTCAGGGCAAGACAGCTGGCTTGTCTTGAAAGGGTGTTTTAATGCAGAGATCTGTATTAATGTTATGTTTCTTTTAGGTGTTGTACATTAATACTTCAAACACAGATTGCTGGCAGGCAGTATGAGCATGGCCTAGTTTTTTAATGCAAAAGATCACATTTCCAAGTATTTTTAAAAGCCCACATTTTACAAAGCCCACAGTTTCTGTTGGGGAAAAAGAAAGGAGGGGGGAGTTAAATAAATAAAAACACCTGGCAACTTCCATTGTTGGTGTAGAAAATATACTGTCTGTATACCAACGTCCTTGGCAAGTCATACAAAAGCAGTTAAACTTAAAACGTTTTGTTGTTGTTGTTGTTTTTTGTTTTTGTTTGTTTATTTGTTTTTTCCCAGAATTTAATCAGTAAAATTGCAAAAAATGTCAGCAATATTAATAAAAATGTCAACAGTAAAGGCTCCTGACAAAAAGCCAGAACAAGCCTAAATGCCTAGAGACCGGAGGAAACAGAATGGGCAGTAAATGAACTGGTCCTCACTCTTCACATCATTTAAAGATATTTGAAGTGGCAACTTTGAAAAGAATATAAATTTATAGAATAGAGAGATACATATATTTTTGTTCGCCAAACATGGTCTGAGAAAACAATGATGTGCTTGTAGCAATGGTTTGCTTGGAGCAAACAACAGTGTGCTTCCACAAGAGCAAAGCAGCCACTGGGAAAATATTAGGAGCAAGCCACCACTAAAGTAAAGCGCGAATAACCTATAAAAGAAAAATTAGACAAAGATAATGACAGTCAGCAGAATTTGCAAAGTTGTGATGACTCAGAACCTGGGAAGGTCTGGGACATTGTGCCCAGTGACTTATCATGTATACGTCTTCTCAGTGCAAATTATATTTGTTTTTCGAAAAAAAATGCAAATTATTGTTGTTTTTTGAGGAAGAAGGTGCTTATAAGTCAGCTTTTGAGGTGCATTTACCAAGTTTGGTGGGTGAATGAGGCTAGGTGCTCCAATGATATGCTTCAAAGTACAGGACAGCAGCTCAAGGAGAACACAAAGAAGTCCAGAGGAGACAGGAGCTTCAGGTGTCAACCACAACACAGGAAGAGCGTGGTGGACACAGGAGAAAACACTGCAGGGTTCGTCTCATGAACAGTGCCTGCAGTGAAGGCTGAGCTCGGTGGCAAACAGCAGGAGCCAAGTATTTATGCAAGTAGTGTCGAGCAGCTCAAATATATTGCTGATAGAAAGGCGTGAATAAACCCATGTTTGGCACAGTGCCGTTAATTTCACTTTGTCAAAGGTTTGAGTTGAATAACTCCTCCAGAATAGGCAGCTGGATTTAGACAGTGTTTCCTTGTATATAAAGTACTTAGTTGAAAGGGAATTGAAATGGTAGCGCAAAACATGGCAGAGGTGGACTGAACCCACAAGTCTTCATCTGGTACCCAACTTTAGGGTGTTTAAAACCAGACAATCAACTTCTATAGAAAGTGAAAGTACCTTTTCTAACACATCTATCTGTCGTCTCTCACAAACACAGAATCTGCAAATTGTGATGTGAGCATTAGCAATTCAGTTACAGCATTACTCAAGAAAACAGCTATCACTTACTCATGACATTTTTTTTTTAATCTGAGTTTGGAATATGGAAATGGAATCTATTTTCCTGTTGGCACCTACTCATAAGAAGCCACCAGAGTTTTGTACGAACTCCTGCTTTGCAGCAGCAGAAATTTTGCCATTAGCTTCACTGGGTCAGTATTTTATAAGGTAAACCCAAAAATCATTAATAACAACTGTTACTAACTAGGAGTGTTCCATGTCTTGGTTTTTTCACCTTCTTTTAGTGGTGGCTTTATTCTAACTTTTAAAAGTTCCTGCTTCTTACAGCAAAAAGAACATTTGGCTTTATTTAGGTTGGTTTTCCCATTTTGGATCCACAGTACAACTTCTGTTCTCTCAGACTATTAAAAAACAACCTAACATTTTTTATTTTTTTTTCTGCCAGCTATGGAAGATCCTGTTCTTTTTTCCTTCAATTGCACATGATTTTATAGCATGTTGTCTGAAAGAATGGTTGTACCAGCCATCTGTAGAGGAAGAAACTGGGCACTACTTCTGTGGAAGACTTGTCACTAAGGTCACCACCGTAATGTCATTTTTCCTGTAACACATTTTGAAAGGTCTCTTCATGTGTGCATTGGTGAGAACTGAGGAATGTAAAAATCAAGGGATTATTCTGGCTCCATTAATGATAAAACTCATCTAAATGCTGCTGTTGGTACTCAAGTGTTTCTTTGACTTGAGTCAATGACATTTATGCTTACACCAACAAGAGGTTTATCGAGAATTTTTATGTTTGTCTTGGATTGAATTTTCCAGTCCTATTTACTTTTCAAAATTACACAAAAACTAAATACTTCAGTACATTTATTTTCATAACAGCCTGTGACCTGAGAAAGGTTATGTAGAGAAAATTCCTTCAATTTAGACAAGGCTTTAGTTATAAAGCTTGTGATGATGGATCCTGTGGATTCTGAGGTGATGTTAGTTGCCAGAGTAATCCTCTCCATTACTTTGAGTACACAAAAATGATTGTCTTGATTTTGGCTCTCTGCTAATGAGACCCATGCTGACAGAGTAGCCAGACTATTGGTTTCTAGAACATCACAGAAACAGCTGGTAACCTTCCCTAAAATAGTGACCATAGGGTTAAATGGCTTTAAAAACTCAAGTTTGAATTTAATAGCAGCTTACTACATTATTTGCTCACAGTTTTGTTTTTTACTTTTGCACTTTTAGATAAACCTTCCAGAATTTCCTCGAACCTCTGACCTATAGCCTTGATGTAGAAATTCTTCAGTTTTTTGCCATAAAAAAATGTACAGAGTTTGAGTACATGACTTTTGAAAGCAATTTTATCTGCTATGGGCAACCGGAAGCAAAATTTTTGGTGGAAGCTTGGCCGCCTTAATAGCTTCTTATACCTATTTAGCCAGCTCCTGATTTTCATGAATCTTAACTTTTAGCACAGAAATACAGAAGAGTGTCCTATCTTTTTAAAGGACAAAACAGTTAAGAAAGGGAAAGACTTCCATAGAAAAAAGTAGGACCAATGCAAGCTTTGACCTGTATTGCCAATGTTGTGTGTGATGTTTGTCTATTTTACTCTTCATTTTTGTTGAAGAACCTCCATTAAAGCCATGAAGTGTTACCTTTGCTATGATAGAAGTGTTGCAAAAGCTAAATAGAATTTTAAAATTAGGATTCTTGCTCTTCCTTTCTGTTGAAGCATGTTTCCAATGTATTATTTGGTTTCTAAACCACATCCAAAGAGACAAAATGCCAGAACAAAAAGATATTCCTCCTTGTTTGCAGAACAATTGGCTTTTCATGGCAAAATATTGGATGCACTGGAAGCCTATCCTCAACAGGTAACAGGGATCTGCAGAGAAGAAAATACCCCAAATAGAAACATGTCTGAGCAGAGAAACACTAACAAGGCAGAGAAATCTGGTAAGGAGGAGAAACCAAAACACTTGTCTTGATCCTAGTTCTTTTCAATTTGGTAGGAAGACTTGTGAACTCCCACTCCATAGAAGTGAACTTCTATGTACAAAAATATTCCTCAAGGCTGAGAAAGCACGAAAGTCCTCTAAATGCAGAGAAAATAAAGTAAGCAGAAAGAAAAACTTCTTCCGTTGTACTATTCTTTTTTTCCGTTCTTCAGTTTCAGCTGGCTGACATTTAATTTTGTTTATTATTAACAGAGCCCCATTGCTGTAGTTCTCCCAGTTTTAAGTCATGAGAGGGCATAATGCAGAGCATACACGTTTGTCATGAGACCGTAACTGTAGAAATTCAACTAAAAATACAACATTTGTTCAGCATCAGCAACAGAAATGTACTGCCATGCCACAAAAAGCCCTGCAAGACTTTGGCTGCAAGACACTGTCCCACCCACAGCCAAATGTTAGAGATCGTAACAGCTCCAGCATGTCCCTATTTGCAGCATCAGCTGGAACCCAGGAGAGACACATTTAAACAAATAAGTGTCACAGTCAGTGCCAACCAGAGACCGTCCTGCACAAATTTAACTCCAAGATCATACTAAATAGCATCTGCAGAAACTCAGGAATAAGCATGCTAAGAATGAAAGAGCTGCCATACTGTGTCAGACCACAGGTCCAGCCAGGTACCACAGCTCCAACAGTGACCATTAGCAGTTCTTTGGAACAGAGGACAAACCATTAGACACATCACATTTTAAACCATTCAGCTTCCAGAAGTTGACTTTATGTTTCAGTGTACTGAGCACTGGAGACACCCTTCACTACCTTGTATAGGTATAACCTCTGGGACATTTCCAAGCCATTTGCAGTTGTGTTTGTTTGCTTGTTTGTTTGTTTCATCAAGACTCAGAAACATGGAGGGAAGGAACAATGAGGCTAAATGACTTGAAACATGTGTGGGAAGTTTACAGTTAGAAGCACGACTGGAACTCGGGAAATGGCTAATCCTTCCAGTCCTCCATGAGAAGCTGTAGAAAACTGTGGAGCACTGACAGCAGCAGAAGCCTAGACAAATTTTATAGGGTTCAATGAAAATTTCTCTAACATTCTTACATGTGTTTTTTTTTTTTTTTTTCTTTTTTTCCCTCTGTAGATTTTTAACCTATTTTGGAAGAACAGGATATTCTCTTGTATATTATAGTACTTTTTTGCTTGTTTGATTTGTAGGTCTGAAAAAAATACTGAGTATATCTCCATGGTTGATGCCGAATAACGTCAAATGTTTCATGTAATTAATGACTATATGATCTGAGGTTTGTTTCTAGAGTCCATCCAATGTCTAAACCAATGGGATAAGACCATGCATGAAGGACCTCATAAGAGCTGGTTGGTTCTAGACACGACGTTTTTAATGGAATATTGTCAGCACATGTTGTTCTGTCGAACACTTCTAAAATTTATTGAGTTGCAATGAAGTTTATGTCTAGAAGATGATTTTTAAACACTAGTCAGCTGTCTGCAGAAAAAAAGGCCAGGTTTGATTTTTAAATAATGTTTTTGATCCTGTCAAAATGCAAAATCAAACACCTGTGGCAGATACATAAGGCTATGTGTGTGCCACTGTTGGTCCATCTGCAATGTATTACACCCTAATTTATTACTCTGGGTGGTTTTCAAAGGAGATTCATTAGACAGACAGAGTCCATTGCACAGTTAAGAAACTGTTTTTCTTCCCACCATTCTAATTTTCTCTTCTTCTCAGGTTTCTGTTTCCTTTCATGCTATGGCAGGGATATTAAGTGCTGGTGAGACAATATTTGGTCCAAAACCAGTCAGTCTGTTCTGGGCAATTAATGTGGATTGTGAGCAAACCCTGACCCAAATTTTTTGGGTTGGATAAGAGGTTAATTATCTTCTACAGCCCATATCTATTCAATGAGGAGTGGAATTTCTCATTTATACAGAGTAAGCCCATGAGTTCTGGCATTGTCCTAAAAGAAACAACAACCACCCCCCCACCCGCCTCTGTTTCTTAAAGGAACAATATTTTTTCACACTTCTGTCTGCGAGTTAGAACATGAATTTGTGTAGGAGGCCATATGAGGAGGCTCTGGTAACTGCTGCTAATACAGATAACTGAATCCTAGGAGTACCATCAGGGAAAGACACACCTTGCTAAGGTTCAGCCCCTTTGGGATTGTTTTAATCTTTCTAGACAACAGGTAAAAAATCAGCTACAGTTCTCCATGTCAGCAGTTTTTTAGCCTTGTGGTTTTACTGTCACACGAAATATATGAAGCTTCATAAAGAAAGTATGGAGAATTACATTTGTTTCTACTAAATCTCTCCCTCTGCTCAAAGTAAAGCCATCTCACCTGGTCTGCCCTGTCTGCAGAAACAAAACAATAGACATGTGTTTTTACCTAGGCTGGAACTGCTGAAAATTTCCTTCCTGAACCATATCTGAGTTGAGTCACATATTCAATAATCACTATTGTTGTACAATATGTGGGGCACTTCTCCTTTTCTCTAAGGAAAACCACAAATGCTGCCCCTTCATACCACAGATTAGAAGTTTATGGAGAAATCCAACGGCTAAATCATGAAGTTGAGAGTACTTAGAGCCTGTTGTGACATGGCTTTTGAAATGCTTTCTTTTCTCTTTCCTTCTGCCGCCCTGGACACTGCTACACCAAATAAAAATTTCTCTCATTTAAAACACAATCAAAAAGCTCACACTGCTTAGCCCCAGGTTGTCACTTGAGGTTTTCATGATGAACATTTCTTGACATCTGGTAACAAGTTGCAGCTCCTGTCTGAAGAAGTCCCTCTGAGGTTAAAGGCTAATGATATCAAAAACTAGGCTGTCTGGTTTATTGTAAGACTGTTTGGTTTAGATCAAGCTCTTTGATATAAGTGAAACTGCCTCTTCTGGGAAAGGAAATGACTTAAAAGTGATGTAGCAGTTCTTGAAGGGAGTCAGACAGTGGGAGATGCATACAACTTGGCTGTCTTGCATGCTGTATTTAATTTCTTTTGCTATTAATTCATCAGACGGTGAAAGGAGAAACAGCATTTCGTAACAGCTTTTACTATGCAGTTTGCTAAAAATGAAGAAATAAAGTGGGTGTGCAGAAAGCAATGATGCAAACAGAGGAATTTTCACTTTATAATATCAGTCATCACTTTCGCTGACAGCAGAGCTTCCCTGACTCAGACACGCGTTAGGGAAACCGGGACAGACACGAATGAGCTGTAAGCCCCCACCCTGCCCATGACATGGAGAACGTCTCCCTCCTACGTCCGTCTGGGAGGAGGTTTATTTATGAAAAAAGTTGCCCAGCATCTGGGGGATGACCGATTCCTCCAGAAACAAAAGGTTTTGAGTTCCTTGTGTTAAGAAAGACACTCCCTAAGTGGTTCCCTCTTCCATTCCTCCTGCAGCCAGATGTGTGCCCCCACATAATTGCAAGGCAATGCCGCCACCAGGGAGCCCTGCTGATGGACCTTCAGATAATCAGTGCAACCTGCTGATCAATGTATGGTTAGCAGACAGCCTACATTGATTCAGTGTGCCAGAGACCCCAAGAGAGGTAGTGCTGCAGGACGTGTCCAAGACCTACTGGAAGGCAACATCACTCCCTGCAGCTGCTGAGCCCCAGGGCATCCTGCTGCCCCATGTGGCCTCACCCGCTTGGCCCTATCCCATGGCCCAGCTCAATACTACCTCCAACATTGGAAACTAAATGGCTTGAGGAGTCTTGGACCATGGAAGTCATACCTGAGGCTTGGATATAGTGTAATGAAGGTTTCTTGTCCTGATCTTCAAAATTACAGTATGTCTTGATAATCCCTTAACATACAGATGGAAGTAGTGTAAGGTTTCCAGTGAAACACTTTATCTGGGATGATTTTTACTCCAAAACAAAACATCTGGACCCTGCATCAATGGCCTGAATACAGGCACAAGGTGCCATTTTAGGCTCCACACAGTTTCTTTCCCAGCTAGCTGCTGGCCTATGGGTGTGAGTTTCCCATAGACCCTGTTGTATCTGCCTTGAACAGATGTCTTGGATGGCACTGTATGTATGTTTAGGCAACTGAATTCCCCTATTCTGGACTCAAAACTGTCTAAGCAAACACCTGTTCAGAAGTAAAAATATTGTGGAATAATTATTCCACTTCCTTGGAGGTACAAGGTACTAAAGACATGCAGGTACAGTAAGTTACTGCTGATTACAGGCAGTTCAGGACACATAGAACTGAAAAGTGGAACTGATGACTACATCATGAAATGCATATTTTTCAGCTTCAGTTCCAGCTATAGCTTAGTTCAGCAACCTCCTGTTATCCTAGCAATTGTATCATGGTATGGACTGTAGAATTACTGGTATTTCTGTACTATTAGAGTGCCAAAAACCCTAGCAACCATGAAAGTCCCATTGTGCTGGGTGTTCAAAGGTTTCACACTGATGGATAGCCTCTGCCTCAACCTCTTCAAAATCTGTAGTGGGACAGAGATGAGACAAGGGAGGAAGGCTTATAAGCAGAAAGATTTAGGTACATCAGTTCCACTGAAATCAGTAGCAGACTAGTTGTTTCAGTAATTTAGTGACTTGGGTATCCTGTTTTTTTTTTATTATGGGTCTCACTCTCAACCAAGAGCTGTAGATGTACTGCAGGCATCTGAATTTTAATTGCATTAAACCAGTTTGGACCAGCTGCATGATGCAGTTGAGTTTTGCATGGAAACAGCCGATGATGTTATACATCCATCATAGCTTACAGGGACTTCTGGACAGTAAGCACATTGTCTCCCTAGTGCCTGCCCATCCATGTCAGAAGCCAGTGCAAACCACACCTAGAAAAGTGATAAGTGTTAATAGGATGTGACTGGCCAAAAATAAAGAAGTGGAAATCTTAAGTGTTAATAGACATCCTACTGGAATTAGGAAGAAATAATAGATTCTTTCTCATGAGAGATGCTTACTGTAAGTAGCTACAGGAACTCTCTGGTGATATACTCCAGGCATCTCCTGCTCCAGATGTTGTCTTTTCTTTCTGCTAGATGCATTATCATGGAGAAGACGATGTTAGACACTTTACCAACGTAAACCGAAAACAATATGTGAATTGCTTTAATTCTGAACTGCTGGCCAGAGAGGGATCCACAGACCCCACAGCCATGGGGCTGGCAGTCTCCTTAATCAATGTCCCTTTTCACCTGCCTAGTTGCTCATTTGTCCCTCCCTCTCTTCAGCACAGGCAGGGGACCGCCACACGCCACAGGACAAATGGGACATCTATCATAAGGCATTTGAAGGTCACCCCCATGTTTTCGGGATACGTTAATAACAAGACAAGCATTAAGAATCACAGGCCACTTCTTTGCAAGGTCCTGGGAAGCGTTCTCATCCTTGTTGCATACTCAACAGCAGCTTTCACTCGCAAGCAGCAGCACACAAGGGTATTTCCATGTGTCCAGCTTGTGTAGCAGGTTGTGGTTCTTCACTGTGAATACAGCTACCTGCAGGTAGAAAATTAATTGTATTCCCTATGGCTTTTGTGTGCTGTGAAGAGCAATTGCCCACCACAGAGGCCCTTCTGGCAGAAGAGCCCACACAAAGTACTATTTGAATGCTGAAAAGAAACCATAAACTTCTGATGCTGGAAATCCCATGCTCTTTTGGCTTGAATGTTTAGCAGCTATTCAGGGTTTTTCTGTGCCATGTTTCTGCTTGGAGGAAGAGCTAATAGAGCCATGCAGAGTCTTTGTGCAATCTTATTTATTTACCAGAAGTGTGTGCCGGGTCTCCTTGCCCCACGAAAACTTCTTTCTCCTTACCAAGAAATGCAAATGTGCCAGAAGCTTGTTGCTTGATTTTTTCCAGATTAAACATTTTGAATTTCTGACTTTTTCTTGTCCTTCTCTGTCACACCTCTCTGCTCCCTGAGTCAGAGTTGCTCCAACACAAATCATTCATCCCGTGTAATTTAGCTGCTCCCAGCCATTACAATAACAACTTCTGCCTTTGGGAGGCCCTTCAGTTGTCTCAGTTAGCTCTACTCCAAGCAACATCTTGTGTTCCGTCCATTTTATCTCAGTAAGAGGTTTTTCCGAAAGATACACTTTTGTCACTACAAGAGCGATTGCAGAGTAGTCTTATGGCATATGTTAGAAAGGAATCAAATTAGATGATTACAACAGTCCCTTTAGGCCTTGCAATCTATTAATAGAGCCTTCAGGCTGATAGACTGATGGCAATTTTAAAGTTTTCCAGACAACCACTGAAATCAGGGATGAAAATTTTCTTTTTTTTCTTTTTTTTTTTCTTCTAAAAAAATTATCCTTCAGCACTATGGGCTGAGGTCAGTGCGGGCTTAATTGTAAGTATTCAGTATCACCACTGTCCACAGAGCCCATGCTAGGATGCTTAAGAGTACGACTGGTATGACTGGTTGCAAGACTTTCATAGATCTTACTCTATTTTTTTCTCTTTCAGGGCTCACTACTCACACCTGTGTGTCTGGTGTGCACACAGTGAGACGAAAATTCAAATGGGAAGAGACCTCTGGAGATCCAGCCTCCAACTGACTGGTCCCTGCTAAGAGCATGGCCAACTCGTCTTCATCAGAGCCCCTGTTCAGCTCAGTTTGGAATGTCTCCAAGGAAGGATATAGAAAAACGATGCTGAGTCATCTTCTGCATCCATTTCTTTCAGATAAGTGGTCCTCTTTCCCAGCAACCAAACCATTTTATTGCTGTTCTCAAAAATTGTTCAAGTTCCTGCTTTGGGCAGCCTGTCCTGAGCTGTCCCCCAGGCAGCAGAAGCCTGGCAGAGCTGGTGAGACACTTGAAAACCAGGCACATATGTTATTGTAATAACATGAACTGCAGAGCCCCACTCTGAATTTGAGCCATAACACCATAAATGCAGAATATACAGTAGTAATGATCCAGATGGAGCAAATAACCTGAGAGTTTGCCGGGTTGGGAAGAACCACCTGGGCTGGCTATTATGTGGGAAAGAGCCACTTTTTGGAGGTTTAGTTGCTGATTCTGGCAGGAGGTGCAGCTGCAGTCTGGCAGCCTTACTGCTATCTAGAGCAGCTGGTAAGATGTGTTCCCATCAGTCTCTCCAGGCAGGTGGCTTTTTTGGGCTATGCTCTGCAGGATCAGGGTTGAGGCCACCAAAACTTGGGAGCCAGAGGAATGGATGTGATTAGCAAGTTTTGGGGGAAAGATATGGTCAGGTGGGGACAATTCTTCAATCTCAGGAAAATTTATGAGATTTTTGACATTTTTTTCCCATCCTGTGTCATAATGCGAAAGAAATTCTGACCGCTACTTTTTCTGACAAGTGAAAAGAAGTTTGGGACAATCCTCATGGTTTGTTCAAATGTGTTTGAGATACATTGGTTTGAATTATATCTGAATATTATTTCTCTAAATAGCTTGCATTATAAATTCAACAAAAATCATTTGAAGCTAAAAACTAGGCTTAAAAATTGATCTTAGAAATCACAATCAGTTTGTTTGTGTGTTTGGTTTTGGTTTTGTTTTAAATGAACCAAGTAATTAAATCAACTTAATGGCTCCCTCTCCCAAAAGTCTTACATCGACAATTTTTCATTTTTAGGGGTAAAATGTTTCACATTAAAAGTTACCAAACATATGGGATACTCCTTTATTTAGCCGTAGCTCCCTTAGTACTTCCTCCATGATGCAGACATTATTGTGCTTGTCTTCCTACAGATGACAGAACACCTGTGGAGGTCCTGCAGAAAAGTGAAATGAACTATCTACCATTTGTGAACTCGAAAATAAAATTCATAATAAATAATAGAAAATCACCTACTAGCAAACCCAAATGCTGTAACAAACCTGTCCCCCTTTAGGAAAAGAAAATGGTTTCCCATTTCAAAATTAGAGGAAGTAAAATAAAAGGAAAGAAAATATAAATATTTACAACACTTTCTGCCTGTATAAATATATTTTAAAATCAAAAGCTAGTCAGGTATTTTTGAGACACTACACACAAAAAAACCCCTAACAGTCCAAGTTTTTGTGAAAGCAGAAAACCTCATTGTTTTCAGCATCATGTCCGGCTAATGCCCTACCTAATAAATCTCCTCTCAAATTTAATTAAATATACAATTTATTTAACACAGAACTGCACATGTATAGATTCAGGAGGCTTAACACCACTTCTGGCCAACTTGTGTGCTCTGGGGACTCCAGCTCCAGCATGCGGTGGAAAACTCATCCCTGCTTTACCGTCAGAGATCTTATTGCTGCCTCAGAAAATGAGATGAATTTCAGATGTTGGGGCAAAGCCAGCAAAAACCTGAGTACTCACAACAAGGGCAAGACCTTTGAAAGGATTCAGCTACCTGTAGCTCTTACTGCAAGAAGCTGGCCATAATTACAAAGGCAAATGAACAACAAAACATGCTGCATAGGTCCAGATTCTAAGAAATTTATTGAGCTTCCTAAATGAAAGTGAAGTGTACTGACAGGCAGCTGCAAGGGAATGAGCAAAACTAAGCCATCATAATGGTGGGCTTGCTCCTGGTTGTGCTTAAGGACCACAAAGTGGGATGCCAGACTGTCAGTATCTCGTGACCACCAGGAGAAGTGTGATCTTGCAGTGAGTCTCTCTGTCTTGGCTGATGAACCACCTGAAGAGACGGCAGGTATTTCAGTCACTTGTGATCATTTCACCATTCCCAGGCAACTCGTTTTTGAAAACCCAGCCACAATCCTAAAAGCTGAGGTATGCTGAAAATCCTGGCCATGGGGAGGACAAAATCCTGTGCTTATGTTGTCTGCTTGTTTTGAAAGGACTCGATCCAAAACACAAAGAAATCCAAGCAGTGATTCCCATTGAGTTAGCAGGCTTTGAGTGAAACCCGAAGTGCTTAATATTAAACTCCTCAGGAGCACGTGCCAGTGAAGCTGGTGAGGAGTCCTTGGGCAACAGGCTCTTTTTTCCACAGCTATTCCACACCCAAATGTCTGTTTGCTTCTTTGGTCCTCCCTCAGGAGCTCCCACACGAGTGAGGATCAGACCATCCTTTTTTGGATTCTTGCAATCTCTCTGTTCCTTTCCTGCTCCACTTCCCAATCAGGAGATTCCCACCATGCCTGACCTGAGGTTTAAACACTCCTCTGGGGACCCTTCCTGACAGCTATAATGCTGGTTTTTGGCAGGACCCTTTTCTGACTTTCTTCTCTAGGACCATCGTTTCCCCATAGCAACTCGAAGTAACAACTGAGACGCATTATGCTGTCTTTCCATTCTTTTGGCACTTGATTATAAACATAGCTGCTAGCAGGTAGATTTAAAATGAATGTAAGTCAGGTCTTCACACAGCTGTTAGCTGGCCCGCATAGTTTGCTACCACAGGAGTCCACAGAATTGAGAAATAAAGTCTGAAACGAATTGAAATTGGAGTCGCTTGTGGAAACCTCATCCCACTTTTCACATGGGTTTGATGGGCAGAGGAAGTGATCCAAGAGCTGCAGCACTCACTCTGTAGAAGATTCAGCTGCAGTGTGGTTACAGTTTCCCAACATTAATTTTGTTCAAAAGTGTTCTTAGTTTCAAATTGTGCCCATCAGTTAGGTGGTTACCTGCATTATGTCTTTGAATGGGGTACAATTGTGAATGCAAACAGTTGATGGCGGTGCCCATAATAAAGTTTGTTCATTATATCAGTTTAAGAAGTGCCCAGGAATCCAAAAAGACCATGTTCGCCCTCAGCTTGGTGATCTCCAAGCGTTGATCCATGACTTTACGATGCTCCAGGCAAAGTCCTTTCTGGTCTTTCAAAGCTCCTGCTCTTGGGAAAGGAGGACTAGTAGATACCAATGAAAATATTTATTTTATCCCTTCTGTCATTTTGAGGCTTCATGAAGATGTTTTTTCTTCCTATTAATTCAAGTCACTCAATACATGGATATGATCATTTGAGCGGAATGGTTCATCATGGCATGGGCACGAAACTTTCAGCCAGAAACGGATGTCTGTCTGGGGGAAATCCCTCCTGCCAGCTCCTCTGCATAGTGGAGGTATCTTCTTGTTGTCTAAGCAAAACTTTGGGAAGGAGGTCTGATCATTTTTACACGAATTTTCCTAAGAAAACTCTTTTTCTTCACAGGCACCTATTTAAGTCTGCCACTATTAATAACTTTCAAAATATCAGAAAGCTCTTAAAATCAACCAGAAGTACAAAGAAACTTTCCCTGGGAATGCCTTACTGCTTTCTTAGAAGTGCCAGACCTTGTGCCTACTGCAAGTGATATTTTGGTATAAGGTTTCTTTTCTTAGCATGAAATATGATAGGAGCTCCTCCGACTTCCACAGAAGTACATGTACCAGCACTTAACAGACCAGCAGTCTTCAAAGACCTGTATTCTCTCACCAGCTACAAGTGCTCTACCTCCTTTCTCATCTCCACCCTTTTCTGCTCCATGAGATACCCACATGTGGGCAGATAGTCTTGCTATGAGAAATGACAGTGCCATATATAAGAATATTATTATAACACCACTTACAGCTATGACTTTATACATCCATTTCTGGGTGACTTATCTTTTTTCCCCTGTCTTCTTGATGCATGTGTCTGCTGTATCAGATAATGCTTGAAAATAATCAAAACTCCCTGCAAGACTCCCTCCCATTTTTTAATATAAACCACATTTTCTCCAGAAATTTGGCTTGACAATCTCGAATTTTTCCTGTCACAGGCTGTCATGACATATCCATTGTTTCACCAAAACCGTTCCCTTCCTGGTGCTATAGACCAGTGCTAGTCAGCATTTACTACCAGTTGTACATGGAGTTGCAAAACACACTTACTAACTTCTTCCATGTGATGATTTTGCAGAGTTGATTGTCCCTCTAGAGACATTTCTGTAAAGGTTATCTCATCTGAAAATGGGGTGTGTCACATTTGGAGTTGTTGCTTCCTCATGCAAATTGAAGTTAGAGATAGATTTCTCCTTTTAGATAGAGCTGGAGCTGGAGAGAGATTATTTATCTAGACTACAAAACTCCAGAGCGTTTCCATCTTTTCAGGTCCCTGATATATATATTACTGCAAAACAGGAAGAGGCCAGGATGTGTGTTTTTATTTTCACTCCTTATTTTCTGTTTTATATAGTGGTTGCTTTACCATATCTAAGTCCTGGCAAGCAGGTGGTGAAACCCCACACAGCTCCAGCAGAAAGGCAGAGATATGATCATAACCTGAACAGTGAGCTGAAAGACTCAGCCTGTGAAGAGTTTGCTAAAATCCCTTCAACCATCAGCAAGTTCACTGAGAGATGCGGTTTTGGGATGCCTAAAATTATTCATTAATTCAGCAAGAGAACATAGTGGGAGTAAAAAAAAATAAACCACACACAAACAAACAAACAAACAGAAATGTTTTGTGTTTTCTTATAGGATTTTCTTAGTGAAATGATGCAACTTTTAGCTCTTTTATGGAAAGCCTGGAGTGCTCAAAGAATAAACCAATTTTCGCATTTGAATGTGTATGTTATGTCTCCAAATAACTGACAAGCATGGAAGAGAACCACTGAATGCCTTGCAAGGAGTTTATTTGAATTAGAGCAGTTAAAGGCATTTTGTGTTTGTGGTGGTAAACGTGTGACCCCAGATTCACTCAGAACTTCACATTTTGCACAAATCCTTTTCCGTAACAATGCGTTACATACTGATGACACCAGAAGGCAGGAAGTGTAGGAAACAATAAATTCCTATTGTTGACACAATTCTCTTTCATAAATTAAACCAGACATTTGCTGACAAGCCTGCCACAAATAATATTCAGCAATTGCGACTCCTATTATTAAGGTTAGGAATGTGTCTAGCTAACATCAATTGATTTTATTAAGACAAGGAAGCCTGTCTAGCTAACATGTCCTCAGGCAATCAAACAGGAAACATGATCTTTCATAAAGTTTTTGAAAGTGCCTATACATTGCTGAGCATCTATTCATGAGTGAAAGCATCAGGACTTTACCTCTCTAGTGAATGTTACTTGGACAAATGACTTAATTAGCTGATCCCACTTCCAAATTCACAACATCATCAGTGATCTTCTACGTTTATGGGAATAAGAGAAGGCATAAGAAAAGCATTTCTAGCTTTTGTCACGTAATATTGGAAATCTAGCTGATACTGGACTGGTAGTACATGCAGTTTCCCTCTGTCTTCTGGATTATTAAAAAAGTCAGGTTCCCTTTGACTTGAACAGACTGGCCAGAACTATCACCCAAGGTAACACCTTCTACTGTCCAGATGGTGCACAGGGTCCCACTGATAGCTCTTCGGAGCAGGTGGCAGGAGAAGATTTTACTCTGTCCTTTAGCATAATTTGGCCTATGGTGGGCCACATGTGCAAAGTCACTGGCCAATACTACTTGCCTTTCCTCCTCCCCTAACTCCTATATGGCTGTAATCAGGGCAGGGAGTTTCCCTTCACTTTTTGAAGAACATGAAGTTATTTGCCTTTCTCCTTGGCCCCTTTCATGAAAAATAATATCCTGCTGGTCCTCTGGAGTGTACATTCAGGACCATTAAAACAGTAGCACTAAATGCTTCGTGAGTATTCTTCAGTCATCTCAGACTTCAGGAGCCACTGGGTGGTTGTGGCTGTGGAACCTAGCTATACCAACTGCAGGATTTCTAACTAGTATGTATGAGAAATTATAATCTTGTGCCTAGGAAAATAATCTTGTGTTGGATAAAACATGGTGTTACGTTCTCTGTCTCCAGTTTTTATAACTTCTTCTTTTTACTGAGATCGTCTTTGTTGAGGATAGTCTCTGGTACAATTTTTTCCTCAGGTTAACTTGTCTTAGATCAGCATTATCATGTTTTTTCCCCTCAGTCCTCTTGTCTACGGTGGTCTGTAAGGAAAGTTTAATAAAGACAGGGAAGTTGTGAACCCCAGATGCTATAGTATCTTTTCTGTTTGTTCTCAGCTGCCTAAATATCCTTGCAGGTTTCCTTTATTTTGGGGTGGAAAACAGCAGCGACATACCCAAGACACATGTGCCATCAGGCACGTCTCTCAGGCTGGTCTTTGCAACAAACTGTGCAAGCTGAAGGAACTGGAATAGTTGAAAGTGGAGGTCAAACAGTGAATCTTGCAGATGAGCAGACTGGAAAAGCATGGAAGCAGCCTTGCCCCAGGGCATGCTCAGAAGAAAGGCTTGGTTGTTTAGCTTCTGTAAGTCAAGTGTATTCTCATACAATCCATGTCAGTGTTTATACAGTAAATGGACCTTTCCACATGTCTTGCAGCTGTGATGTAGACACAATATACTTAACCTCCACAGTAAATTTCAGGCACTCTGTAGTACCCCCTCCACCACCTGTGAAAGTCCTACGTTATTCCTATTATTTCTACAACTCTGCAAGTTGTAGAACCCTCAAGATCTTCGAGTCCAACCATAACAGAACTCTGGCACTAAACCATGTCCCTAAGAACATCATCTATGCATGTTTTAAGCCCTGTCAGAGATTGTGACTCAGCCACTTCCTTGGGCTATGGACTATTAAAACCAAAGAAGCATGGGCATGGCTTCTATCCTACATATAAAACATAATTAAAATTGCACAAATGAACCCACTATCCTTCCCTGGGCCAGCCTATCCTGCTCTTTAGTTCTCAGGAGAGAAACTAGGGAACAGCTCCTGTAGCCTGTGTCTT
Source organism: Pampusana beccarii (assembly GCA_013399365.1). Lineage (NCBI taxonomy): Eukaryota > Metazoa > Chordata > Aves > Columbiformes > Columbidae > Pampusana > Pampusana beccarii. The sequence goes on from VWYH01006478.1 coordinate 504,303, forward strand.
TCAGGACCTCCTCTCCCAGGAAACACGCCTCTGGTCCTCTCTGATCCCTCGGGGCTGAGACCCTATTTAAATCCATCAGCTGGTACTGTTGCCCCTTGGCTGATTCCCAGCTCCCCTGTGCTGCTGTCACAGAGCAGGCCAGCTGCTTCCCCAAGTCCTTTCCGGGATCATGTGCTTCATTGCAACTGGACGTATTTAGCAGGGAGGGTGCTGGAATGACAGTCGGCCTCGTGGAGACCTCAGCTGGGACCAGCCTCAGCCCCTGATGCACAGGAAAACAGAAGGTTGCTCCAAGGGCGCTGGGCTGGTGTCCAAAAAGAAACAAGGTCAGGAGTGAAAAAGGGGTAGAGGGAGCAGTAAAAATTTTTGCCCGGTGTTGATGTCAGGCTCACCAGCCTATTCTTGTCACCGCACCCCCTTTTTTTCCATGGGGGCACAATATTAGCTGTCTTCCCTGGTATTTCCCTGGTATTCCTAAATATGTTAAAAATGAACATCTGCATGTCAAAGACAACTTTAGTCAGCTCTCCTTGGACCTGAGGGTGATTCTGAAGTGAGTCTTTGCTTTAAAATGTTTATCTCTAGAAAATGCTGCCCAATGTTGTCTTCTGCTACTAATGGCCTGGAAAATCCATCATCTGTCTCCTAAGATATAAATTCATCTTGCACTCTCTAAGCACAGAACAGATATTTATTGAACGTGCCTCGTCTGCAGCAGTATTAATAAGGTTACTACCTTTGTGTAGCAATAAGTTTATGTCATCTTTAGGATTTGTTTTACTGCCAACATATTTAGTGTACTTACTGTCCATACTCCTACCAAACACAGTTTTCTCTGTAATAGCTCTAGCTTTGTGTAGGAGTGTATCTGGAAGTGTATTAATTGCCTTTTCAGTTTCGCTTGCTGTGGATTGCCTTTTAATAACTGTGTTCATGTCCCACCATATTTTAATGGATACACTCCTTTTTCTTGATTGTAACACTGTACCACTTTGGCCATTCACAAAGTCCTTCAGTCAAAAAATTTCAATACATTTTTATTAGCTATGTTTTCCTTTCCCATCCACCCCCTCACAAGTTCCAGCTCTTTAACCTTTCTAAATCTATGTGTTACATATTGAGACTGTTTTTGTCTGCCTGGATTGAATATACTTAGTAAACCTTGGTCTCACAGCAATCATCAGCTTCTTGATTGATAGTAAGTCTTTATCCATTACCACGAAAACTAAAATACTACTACCCAGTCATGACAGAGTCTCTGCATTTTAGCTGTTTATTACAAATAATTAGCAACAAAGTATTGATTAAACAACCACCACAACCTTCTGTGGCTTTATTTATTTTTTCATTTTAGAAGACATTGTAGCCTATAAGGGAATAAATATGCCCTCTGTGTGTATGAAGTGAAAACCCAAAGTTAATCCATCTGATCAGTTATTCACAAATGAATTCTAAAGATGCCACTAAAAATCACAGCTGGCTGTCATAGAGGGCCTCTCCTCTAGTTGAGAGGGCTCCTTTTGTTGAGCTCTTGGTCCTAAAACATACATAAATTGGGCTTCTAGCCCAGATCTACATGTATTTGAGATGCAGACAGCAGCAAGCAACTCTATGGTGAGCCAAAGAGCTGCTGCATGGACTGATGAATATTTAATGGTGGAATGCAGTTGAAATATTTTTATAGCAACTAGCACAGCTACTGATTGGGAACTGAAACTAATTCCCCCTTTGTACAAGCTTGGTGTTTTATTTCCTATTGTACTTGTAGCTTAAAGATGCTTTTGCCATTAGTTCTTTTTGCTTTAAAGGTTACAGTAGCAATGATGGATCGACACAGTTTCAAGCTTGCAAAGACTGCTAAGCCTGATACAGGGACAAATGCAGATAAATGGCACCCTTTCCAGGCAGACTTTATGGTCCAAAACCAGACACACAGGACATTCCCAGGTCACTTATGTTTTATTGCTTTAGCTGAGATAATTCAGATGATCTGTCTCTTTTATTCATCTTCCCATCCTAGAAGCCACCTGGCTTCTTCATCTTCTGTTTCGCAGGCATTTACAATACAGCTGGTAGTCAAGGTTTACTGAAAGAGAAGCCAGATAAGGGACAGATGCGTATTTAATTGAAAATAAAGTCTGCCTGTTTGTTAGCAATAAATCAGTGAATAACACAGCCACAAGCACATAACTCTGGTCCACCTACTCACTTGTTACAGTAATAACTTAGCTCTTCAGATTTCTCCACCTTCTTGCTGAATAACATCAAGTTGTTTCACAAACAGGGAAATGTGAGATACAGAATATTTAATTGCCCAAGCCCAAGGAGGCAACATAGTCCACAATAAACCTACACAGCACTTAGGCAGAAGGCTCCATTCTGCACACAATATAGCCGGCTGTCACCATGAGATGATTCAAAACTACTCCCTTGTCCTGACTTCTTGTGAGCCTGTGTAGGGACAGAACCATCAGCGTTGCTGCCCCTAATAACCCAGGCTCTTGGTGCTCCATGGCTTCAGAGGGTGCTGGTGGGCTAGATGCTGGGAGATGTCTTAGGAGGTGCCAAAAAAACAACTGAGAAGGACATGGGATTGACAGTAAAGGTGGTGGTGACAGAGCTAAAATCTAGAGAATGTTGCATATGAGAGGTAGGTTTTGCAGGAGTGAGAAGCCTGTAAGAAGAAAAGGGTGTTGTAAATGGAGGGGAGGTAAGATTATGGTATTGGGTATGGGAAGAGAATGGGAAGACCGTGGATGTCCTGCTGTGGAAGGCAAGTAAGAGCTACAAGGCAAGGAAGGTGTGTGTCAGTCTATGTCAGGTAAGCTACTCTCCACACATCTGAACTAATTTACTGTGCAGTGGCTGAGTACGCAACCTGATGACCTATTCATGGTGGGCGCAATATCAATCCAGCAGCTGCCGAGCTAAAGCTGCCGCCTGTGGCGAGACTGGATCTAAGGGTTTGACACCTACCACCGTTAGCAAAACAGTTAACTTCCATGGACTCATATGTGGTAAGTCCTTTAATTACTCACAGCCTTGAATGTCCTTCCCAAATCATCTTTTCAGGAGACAGGGGTGCTTATGACACTTGGGTCACAGGGTTGTGGGGACACACCTATACAGCATAGGGTAGGAAAAGTGAGTATGTGAACTATACAGTCAAGGAAGGTTATTTTTGTCACAAAACCAGTACATTAATCCTAATAACCCAGAATGAATCCAAATGTCATTCTCAAACATTCTGGTATGATTGTGGGCAAAAAAACCTATCATCCCTGGTCCAAGTTTAGTGAAGAAAATAAGCCAGACTTGATATTACACATATAGCAATGGGAAAAACATACAATGGTACACATATACTTCAAGACTTCTAAGGAAAAGTATTTTTAGGATAAATTTTTGTAACTATTCTCCATGGATGCACACTATCTAGGAAATGTTATTTGGACTTCCTGTGACTGGAAACAGCCTTCAGTCTAAACCCACAATCTTTGATTAATTCTCTTCATCTTAAAGCCAAAAAGTCCAACTCAGAAAAGCTTTCGTGGTATCACTTGGATGTGGTTTTCGTTGCTTGACAAATGGGAGGCTCCTTGACCACAGAGTAGCTCCTGTTCGGCACAGAGATGTTCCCCTCCCAAACTGCAGTGGGATGCTATGAAGATCCCTGACAGCTACAGTCCTTGGGGAACACAGCCCAGGGAAAGTGATGAGCAAAGAGCACAGAGGAAGCTGGTAGAAATCACTCCCACAGGGAGCTGAAATTAAATATTATGTTTAATGCAAAATGAACAAAAAACCCCAATGCAAAATCATTTTCCTCTGAAAAACCATTTTGATGAAAAGCTCTCTGTCAACGACTGGTAAGCAGCCTCTTCCCCTCCTCTTCAGACTATCCCCAAAGCAAACTTTTCATTCAGTGCGTATATTTCTGCAGCCTGATAATGGCTTGGCAAGCAGTGAATTGTGGCCACTGTTACTAACTCACTAATGCCTTCTTTGGGGACAAAAGGGGCATCACCATGCTGGTAAAATGGCACCTGTTTTGTATGAATAAGCAAAGGCCTTTAGCCAGCTTGTCCCAGTATAATTAAGGCAGTGCAAACAATCATCCCTGACTTCTAATCAGTGAAGGGTCTTTAAACAGACAGAAGAGTAATTATTTCAATTTAATTTATTTGTATGAATTCAGAGAACCAAACTGTACCAGACAAAATTTTATTTTATATATATTAGTTTCTATACCATATTTTTTCTTATTTAACTACTTTGCCTAAAAAAAATCTGCCTTCCACAACTTCAGTTACTGCAGTTGTTACAAAAAGTGTGTGAATTCTTGCCATGCTTGATCATAACCTGCTTTTATCTTGCTCAAATTTTGTCTTTGAGCCTAGGGCCCATATTATCCATTCTTACAGCACCTAGCGCAGTATATCAGGCATGGATCTTAAACCCCATGATAATATACATGTTAGATTAAAATAATAGGATTTGTGGCTTACACTCCCTGAGTCACTGGTTTCTGCTGCAGAGACTGTGATTGTTTCACCTCCGCTATCCTGCTTGGGCACTTGAAGCTTCACATAACCATGCTTTGAAGTGCTTCTTCCAAGTTCACAATTTACTGTTTGAAATGTCTGATGTAATGCTATCTAATCCTTTCCAGGGCTGCAGGGAAGACAAGCTTTCAATTTGGTGAAAAATGTATTTCTGTAAGATGATTAGAATAAAACTAAATAGAAACCAGTTGTGGATGATGGTTGCAAGGCAGCTTGATAAGGGTCTTTCTGAGTGAAGCAGAGGCCAGCTCCTGCCCCACTAAAAGCAATGGCAGGTTCGCTGTCAGCCTTCATAAGCTCCAGATCAAAACACAGCTTCCATTCAGGACATTTTTTATTTGTTTTTAATAAGGTTGATGTTCAGGAAGAGGTCAAATGTAAAACATAGGACCTGTTTTATAGGGTACTTGAATCCCTCTTTTTTTAAAGTGGTCATATAGATTAGAAACCATACATAGAGGACCCGAGTAATCTTACACCTGGTAGCAATCACTACTCTGCATTATGCGCTCCCTTCCTAACATTATATGTGAGCAGATGGAGTCTTTCCTCCAAGGGTGCTTTTTATTCATGTCCTTGAATTGAAGTTATCATTGCGATCTTAAACCATTTTTATTAGACAGTCTGTTTTCAATCAAGGGAGAAGGAGGGCTTGCAGTGAAGAAAAAACACTGGTGGGTAAAATGAACCACTACAGAGACAAAAATAAACAAAGAGGATTTTCCTCAATGACCTATTTCATCTTCCTTTTTCCTTTCTATTAAACAAAGCATACTAAATTATTTAGCACAATATTGTTATTATAAGCACTGTCATTAAAGTAGTTGCTTGTTTAGAACAGAAAGAAACAGCTTAGCTTCTTTCCTTCATAGTTCTTTCTTTCCTTCTTTCTTTGCTTTTTCCATTGTATATATTTAATCCATAGTCAGAAAGGAAATAAGAAACCGTTAAGGAGGAAATTTAGGACTCAAACTGTCCTAACAAGTTAAGGCAAGGGGATGTTTTGCTGCTTCTATTGGTCCTCCTGTATGTGACTCCAAAATGGTACCAGTAAATATGAGAGGTGGATGGATGATGGCAGAGCGATAGATGTGGTCTACCTTGGCTTCAGTAAAGCATTTGACACAGTCTCCCACAGCATCCTCACAGCTACACTGAGGAAGTGTGGGCTGGATGATCGGGTCGTGAGGTGGACTGTGAACTGGCTGAAGGAAAAAAGACAGAGAGTCATAGTCAATGGAGCGGAGTCCAGCTGGAGGCCGGTATCTAGTGGAGTGCCTCAAGGGTCAGTACTGGGGCCAATATTATTCAATATATTCATCAATGATTTAGATGAAGGAATTGAGTGTACTATCAGCAAGTTTGCTGATGACACTAAACTGGGAGGAGTGGCTGACAGGCCAAAGGGCTGTGCTGCTATCCAGAGAGACCTGGACAGGCTGGAGAGTTGGGCAGGGAATAACTTGATGAAGTACAACAGGGGAAAGTGTAGGGTCCTACATCTGGACAGGAACAACCCCAGGCTCCAGTATAGGTTGGGGAGCGACCTGTTAGAGAGCAGTGTAGGGGAAAGGGACCTGGGGGTCCTGGTGGACAGCAGGATGACCATGAGCCAGCACTGTGCCCTTGTGGCCAGCAAGGCCAATGGCATCCTGGGGTGGATTAGAAGGGGGTGGTTAGTAGATCAAGAGAGGTTCTCCTTCCCCTCTACTCCGCCCTGGTGAGACCACATCTGGAATATTGTGTCCAGTTCTGGGCCCC
>VWYH01006478.1:510808-576661 GCA_013399365.1 Pampusana beccarii
CACTGGAACAGGCTGCCCAGGGAGGTTGTGGAGTCTCCTTCTCTGGAGACATTGAAAACTCGCCTGGACACCTTCCTGTGTAACCTCATCTGGGTGTTCCTGCTCCAGCAGGGGGATTGGACTGGATGATCTTTTGAGGTCCCTTCCAATCCCTAGCATACTGTGATACTGTGATACTGTGAGACTCTATGCTAATTTTCACATATTTGAAAAATAAAGGTGAATGCAGTTATCAAACAGCAGTAATGCAAACATTCTGACAGTGATAGTTCATGGAGAGTCCAGATGAGAGCTAGGCATGAAAAAGGCACAGCTCAGGTTTTGTCTAGATTAGATCAAGTGACTGAAGATTGATTGATTACAAGGTTTGTGTAACTGCAGTGGGGTGGTAGGAGATAGTTTGCTGTTGCAGTCACCTTATCTATTCTTCTGCCCACAGTCACCAGCTGCACCATACAGGTAGGAGGACAGGAAGGACATCTACCCTCACAGAATCACAGAATGGCTGGAGTTGGAAGGGACCTCTAGAGATTATCCAGTCCAACCCACCTGCTAAAACAGGTACACCTAGAGTAGATTGCACAGGAGTGTGTCCAGGTGGGTCTTGAATGTCTCCAGAGAAGGAGACTCCACAACCTCTCGGGGCAGCCTGTTCCAGTGCTCTGGCATCCTCAAGGTAAAGAAGTTTTTCCTCATATTCTGATGGAACCTTCTGTGTTTCAGTCTGTGCCTGTTGCCCCTCAACAACCTTCACCCAGCCGAGAGCTGGCAGCACCAGTCCATGCTCAAGGGCCAGTTAAGCCAATGTGCACAACCATGGTGGCCCACTGGCCACACTGCTGGCTCAGCTGAAGGAGCCACCTCTCTTACAAAGGCCTGAAATCTGCCCAGCATGATTCATCAGCAGTGGCTGGCCGGAGCTGGAAGTTTAGGTTAAACTGTGCCAAGCTGAGCTGGCTGAGCCCAGTTTAGGTTTCAGGTGTTGACATACAGACACAGCAGATGAAATGCTGATAGCTGAGGTGGTTACAGTCTCCAGCTGCCTCCCTGAGTGCCTCACTCTTGTCTTTGCCACCTTTTGTGGCATGAATAAACAAATTACAGGTAGAAGTGAGTGCCTGTAGTTTACTGAATTAGGAAGTCAAACTGAATTTGTCACTGGGCTGCAGCACACCGTGCTCACAGAATTTAGGAGCAACTTCATGTGCTGTCCAGGCTTGTAGGCAGCAGTGGCAGTGGGAAGAGAGGTGGGGAAGCTGCCACAGCTGGGGGTGAGAGCTGCTGCCGCAGGCTGCATTGTATCCTACTGCGTTTGTAAGTGAACATCCTTAAGCACTTTCTTTATGGTAAATGTACCATGACTGCAGAGGTTGTATTTTTAGCAAGCTGAGTTACAGCATAGGTGGAACATAAATTCGGCCATTTTCCCAAGCTCACCCCAAGCCAGCTTAACTTGATCCCTACCCTTAAATTCTTACAGTCTCAACAGATCTTACAGCTGAGTGCAAATACGTTCAACTGAGTTCTAGTGAAATACTGGGGCCAGCTGGAGTGGACAAAACCGAGATAAGGTTTTAAAAAACAGCCTAAACCACATCACATCCTTTCCAGGCCAACTGCGTAAACGTGGTAGCAGCAATGATTAAGAAAAAAAAAAATATTGAAGAAGTCTTTGCTAGCACTCTGGGAACTACAGAGTGGGCGAACTCTGAAGAGATTTGGGTATTTGGGTGGCCTGTGTACAGTATACATATCTTATGCTTCAAAGAACCATTCCCCTCACACTTAAATTATGGCTTTTCGTACTTCCACAATCTCAAAAAGTCAGAGGAATTGGTTGAGTTAGCTCAAATTTTCCAGGGAAAAGGATTACCCCAGTACAGTAAAGCCACCTCTTCCAGCTTTGTGCTGGAAGTTGCAGATGTTCTTGGAGATGGGAATAGAAGGCCATGTAAATAATTTCATCATCCACCATCGAAAGAGAGTGAAACAGACTGAACAGTTCCCAAAAAACAATTGTATCAAATTTTCCAGTTTTTAAAGTGGATTTAACACCTTACATTCACATTGAAAAAGTTTATTAAAGTTGTAACTGCAAACAGTAACCTCTACTCCACTAACTTACTGAGCCTGGGATTTTGATAACTTACATTCATTTATGAAAATCAGGAAGTATTTCATTAATACTTCCTTTATATACTTTGCAAGAGTAGTTCAATAAAAGGTTGAATGTCTCAGTTCCATGAATTGCATCTCAGGCAGGGCAAGGTCTATAATGTTGAATATCTCTCTAAACAAATAGCCCTCATCACTTTATTTTTCTAAAGAAACATAGCCTTTCATAATTAATGTTCGAATACTCAGGATAAAATTAACAACTTGAATTTTTATCCCCCACAACCCAGTGACATTTCTGAGTTTAAAATAAGTCACATTTAAAAATAATTTGGGTGCCTCTTTTAACATCCATATTTCAGTTTGAAGTCAAAGAAAGTCAAAGATAGAAGCAGAAACACCGTGAGAAAAAAATAAGCCCATAGTATTTCAATCTGAGTGCAATACAAGAGGTATGGGAACAGACTTTGACAAGATTAACAGCTAGGCCTGTGTGCCAAAAAATTAAAGGTCTCCTATCGGTATCTTACACTCTCCCTTACGCAGATTCCTGGACCAGATCCGCAGATGATATCAGCTGGTGGGTGCAGCTACATTCATGCAAGTAGCATTACAGCGATTTAAGCTAGATAGATGATAATCAGCCTCACCAGTTTCGGGAAGTGAGCTTTATTATTCATTTGATTGAAAGGTATTTTCCAATTGTTGTGAAGTGGGAAATGTGTTTCGAATTCATCATTTTTTAAGCCTCACACACATTGTTTGGCAAACAAGGATTGTTTTGGTTGTCCTGGACTCCTCCATCGCATCCTCCCAAATGTGAGATTTCCCTGTGTTTTCCAATGGGCCTTTCTGGTCCACACAGTGGCCAGCTTTGCAAAGCAGTAAGCCTTCTTTAGAATGAGGCCTTTTGGTTTCATCTGTAATCTTTGTGGAAAAACTGGACATTACAGTAAGAAGGATTATGCTAAATTACTTTCTGCCGCTGAAGAGCTGGACAAAGCAGTAGTTCAAGGCATGGAATGAGCATTCTGAAATAAGCACTTAGTCACTGAGTTCAGCACCAAGAAATCAACCTAAACGATTTCAATTTACATATGTTTGTAATTTGCATCCCAGCTTTACACCTTACAGAGACTCCCTTGTTTGCTGTTACTGTAGTAAATGTTTGTTCACAGGCTGCTTAAAATCAAGCAGGGAGGTCAAGCTGGGACCAAATCCAAGGCTGACTGCCTTGTCCTGTCTGCATGCCTTGTCTGAATATCCTCCCAGGGCTCAAAACTGGTGGACTTGAATGGCGCAAGACTGAGTTCAAAGTCTGTTACTGCAACACAGAGGTTCCCCAGTTATGCTGGATCTGTGAATCAAACCAGAGACCTCCATGTGAATGCTTTCTCCTACTACCACTCCTGTTCCGTGCCCAATTGCTCTCTGGAGGAGATTCTGGTTTTCTTGCTAGATATTACTCTATAGACACTTCTCACGGGATGTGTTGTCTGTCCTTGGATACAAATTCATATCGCTTTTGGATGGTCATATGCAGTCAAAAAAAGATTGTGTGCCTAAAGTTAGAAGAGGTAATCTTCATGTGCATGGCTTTCGGACTGGTATGCAGAATTTTAGTCTTTCTGTACAAGACATTAGCCAGTCTCCTGCTCCTTTCTTCTCTCACTCCTCTCCATCAGATGCCTTTGTGGCTTGATAGTATTCTCCTATGAGTTTTTACCTTTCCATTTGACACAGAGTAACCTCCAAATGTAAAATCTTCATGGCGGGACAAGGAGTGCCAATGCTGTATCCATCAACAGCACTGCCTAATTCTGTCCAAGGTAAAGAAGGATTCAACCAGGGGTAATGGAAATGCAGATGTCTGTAGGGCCCAGAGGGCTGTCTGTAGCTTTCCAGCTGACACTAGATGACAAAGTCTATGTGCTTGTGCTTCTTGTTCTGTGGTCACAGCACATGACTCTCCTTCATTCTCCTTTCAGATTGAGGCTCCCTCTGCCCCAGCAGTGAAACTGAATGGTGCACAGAAGGTTTTCTGTTTTCAGGTGCTAAATTCCCTTTAGAACGACAGGATGCTGTACAGCATCTGTGATCAGTGGCTACAGAGATGGATATATAATGTTCTCTGGGGTACCAGAGGGTGTAGCAACAGGGTCATGCGAGTCTATCCCCAGTGTCTGACAGATGCAGGGGCCCATTTCAAAAAGTCATGCACTCCAGAATACAGAAATATTTATTCATGCAAGAATAATAGCATTTTACAGAAATGGCCCAATGTTTCTTAACCAGGGTCATGAACCCCTTGAAGGTCATGAGAGCATTCAAAAGGGTCATGAAATTTTAGACAGTAGAAGCCAGCAGCAACTCAGTTCCTCCAGAGAGACAAGGTGAGAATGGGCTGTAAGTATTGGCTGTCAGCGCTTGCAACAGCAAGGGAATTGCTAACTACACCACCTTTTGTTGTTGCTATCAGTGCTCCATTCTGGCAGGGGCAGGGAGGAGAGCACAAGCACGTGCACCCAGGAGTAACACCTTCCTCACTTCCTGGCCCTGAAGGGATGGAGCTGCAGTGGGCTTGGGAAGGGACGATCACACGGTGAAAGATGAACTAAAAGGGAAACGTGCTGTGTAAATGTTTGAGAAACCTTAGTCAAGCACAATGCTTCTGCATGAGAGGAAGGTAAGGAAAGCAATGTCTCTGCTGCTGGGTAGGGTCTGCCTTGGGGCTCGGTGTCTGGTAACACCACCTTGTCCATGGTCTTCAACAACCTCTGCCATTTTGTTTATTGATTTTCTGCTTCCTGCAGTGTTTTATTTCATCGGTTTAAGGGTCACTGCAGTCTTTTCACTTAGTCACTATACAAATTCTTTAGCTGGCTCACTTATTTCCTTTTTTTTTTTTCTTTATTCCCATACTCTGCAGACCCCACAGAGCCAAATTCCGGTGTGAAAGGTTTAAGACTCCAGACAGTTGTGAAACTGCTTTGGCAAATTAGCATCTTTGGTTGAGATTAGTCCTAAAGTTGTTACGTGACATCTGAAGACAAAAACCTGTACATCTTTCTAAAATGCTAGGCCAATAACTTTGATATGTAATAAATACTGAAATTCTGTAAAACATTGCAATCAATTTTATCATCTTTTCTAAACAGAAAGAGTGAAGTCAGGAAATTCATTGCTGAGGAGTTATACTTTTCTTTGAACCTACTTGATACTAAACATTTGGGGAGTTAAAGCAGCCAGGTTTCAATGTAAACAGGCAAATGACTGAATCAAATGCACGAAGTGAACTATTCATTTTTCCTTATGTGTTGAGTGAGCTCTTACGATAATGGGATAATAATGTTCTGTAATCATTTAGTGCTTTCCAGCTAGAGAAGTACAGTAAAACCTTAATCTTTTTAGTGTCGCTACTTAAATGTTATCTGTCTTACCTGCCCACTGCCTCATAGGGTATAAATGTCTATTCCTACCTGCCTGTCCTCTCTTAGGCCACAGACTCATGCTCCATAGGTGTATCAGCAAAAAGTTTACGAACCCCAGATGCTCCCAACTACCTCATCATCAAAAATTATCACTTTCTCAGAAATGCCAGTTAAACGGCTCTTTGTTCATGCCCTAATCAATTTTATTTAAATCAAGTCAGTCTAGTATAGACTAGGCTTTAAAAAACACTTTTACTAAGAAAGATTGCTTCAGCTAGTATAAGTGAAGGAGACGCTCCAAGAGCTATTCAGTCCCTGCATCTAAGAAGGTGATGCCCTAGATTAGGTGGTGAGTGAGGAGTGGAGGGGACACTTGGGAATGTAACTGCTTCAGCCATTACAGCTGGAACTTGAAAAGAATATACGGCAACGACATCATTAGCATTCTGCTGTTAATCCCCCTGCCTGCTTTTCCGCTTTTTGTTACATACTACCGTAATTTCCTGTAAAAAGTTTGGATCATATCCTCTGCTGCATCCTATGCACATTTATGTTGTCTCTTTAAAACTTACCTCTGCTGTAATGCTCAGTAGTGGCTGGTGGTCTGTGCTTTCTGCTGGGTGCTCTCATCCAAACTGGTATCTATATACTTCTGCTCTGCCTGGTATGTCCATCACTTTTCCCTCCTCCTTACCCAGACTGAATGATATTTCACATACCTTCATGCTGTGCTGATGACACCCAGAATTACATAGCTACAATCAGACAGGCATTCCTAGAAACATAGCAAAATAGCAGTAACATCAGCAGAGGATGTTAAGTGGCTCCACCTAACTCATGCAAGAGGACTGCTGCACAGATGGGGAAAGAGCCTGGATCTTCTGTCTCGGTTATTTGCTGTAACCACACACTCCTCCTTCTTACTATCCCTCTCCAAAACATACCGACGTCAATTAACCTTTTCATTGCATTGAGCGGCTGCTTTTACCTTTATGGCAATGGAAATCTCTGTAATACCAACAGTCCTCAAGGAATGTTGTCGGAGCCCAAAGGATAGTGAAGTTGTTTATTTTAAGGGTTAAAATCTGAGGAAGCAGAATAAAATAAATAGAAATGATAAATTCACATGCCAGAAATTGTACCGTGCGTGTTCGGAGTAGAAGGATTTTACTATCTGCAACTGTGAGGACAGGAAGCCTTCAAGGTGCTGCCTGGTGACCAGGCTGCGACATACATGCTGGGATGCACAGTCATGGACTCACCTGGAAGGCACAATTTGCTGTGAGAGGTTGTTTCCAAGGGGCTTCATTTCCCAAAAGCACCACTTTTCACTGATTGCCTGAATGTACCTGCTTTGTCTGGGCTCTGCCAGGGCTCAGCCCCATGGGCTCTGGGCTCAGGGGTCCTGACACCTGACAGCCACACTTGCAATTTCGAGGGGGCCAGACTGGTAACAAGCTATGACCGTGGCCTGTGTTTAGTCTTGGCAGTAGTTACAAAAAGCTGTGGTGAGGTTGCAGCTTGTTCTTTCAGACAAAGCTGTCTGGGTCTATGGCTCATGAGATAGGCACTTTTGGGCACAGAGATGGGTATAATTGCACCGAAAAAAAAAGCCTATAGACACCCTGCTTTCAAAATTTTCTCTTAATACAACCCTCCAAACCATGGGCCATTATTGAAAGTCTTCCCTAAAACTGCAGTTCTTTGCATTAACAACTACTTTCTTGTCTAGGGGATGCTTACCGAGAGTCCACCCTGTGCAGTGACCTTCACATATCATTGTGGGCTCCAAGAAGAGCAGTAGCCAAGCCACCTACGTCACCTCAGCTGTAAACAGAGCTCCCTCTCGCACCCCTCCCTTGCTGCCTGCCACACACCCTTCTGCCGTCCCCCACAAAGACGTGGTTTTCTGGAGGAGGCCAGGCTCCGCTTACCAATTACATCAGCTCCCCTCGGTGAGCACATATGCTTTCACTTCAGAGTCTTGTTTCATTTGCTTCTTGTCTCTGTAAAAAGGGGTTTCCTTAAAAAACGTTCTTCCAAGTGCACTGCCTACATTTTCTCATTACAAATAATATTTTCCTGTTCTTTCTCACAGGAATGTTTTCATTGTTCCCTGTTGTTTTCTCTCTGTACTATTTGCTAATAAAATAATTGGGAAGTGTTCACAGTAGCTGAACTGTGCAGAATGTCTCCCTGTTACGTTCTTTTCTTTTTCCCTCCCCCACCACAAAAGTAGTATCACATTCCCACTAAAAGAAGATTCAAAGATGACAGCTGTCTTCTGTGTAGTGACAATGGGTACAAAGAAGAGAAATGTGGACTGATTTCTTTAACGTGATCCTGTACACACTAATTATTGCAGTAATCCAAACTTTCCCTGCTTGCTGAGTAAGGAAATATCGGGGGGGTTCTAGTCTGACAAAGAGTTATTTGGCTGGATACCGGTTTGCTGGATTGCACTCTCAATAGGGTCTGCACAAAATCTTTGTTTATTTTGCTATGCTGAAATTGTTCAAATGGCTTCTCGTTACCATTGGGTGGGACTGAAGAGAAGCACTGATGTCAGTTTGTGACATGTCCTGTTATTTAAGTCATTCACAGTTTAGGCTGGGACACATTTGACCCTCTTGAATAATTGGCTTCTTTCCTCTTTTTTTTCTTTAGCATGAATAAATGGAGAAAGAACAAACTAACTGCCATTGGCAAGGAAAGAACTTATAGTAAACAAAAACGTCTTATGAGTTTCTTGCAAATATCACTCTGGGTTTGTCCCTCCTAGATCATATAACACCCTATATCAAACTTATCTACAGACTTGTTTAAAATCTTCCTTGGGAAGGGACTTCCTAAATTCTAAGGGCTTCAGACTCTGTGAGGGGTCCATCCTTCAAGGCTTCAAAAGCCTTAGTCTACTACTGAGCTTTGGACCTGTGAGTAGCCACCCTGAAGTTAATGGGTCTACTTACGAAATTTTAAAATTAATCACACGTTTAAGCGCTTGGTGAGAAAGCCTGAATGCTGACCCATGCTTGCAAGAAAGAAGATGTCACAGGCCGCAGTGCCATCGTCCGTCTTTGTGATAACTGTTCCTGAGGCCCTCAAAGACGAATGAGGGAGTCACGTTCCCCCCGCTGGTTTTCAAAGCAAGAAGCCATGAGTGGGCACGCATCCTTCAGTCTCACAATTACACTGCCCTGGTGACTTTGGCACTTGGGTTGTAACCAAGGAAATTTTACTTTCCTAGTTCTTGTATGGCTGCTTGCACAGACATGGATATGATTTTCACATCCACACACTAATATAGTGTTCACATTAGCGTGTCTGCTCATGGAGATAAAACATAGCTTGCACTCTGTGAAAGAGGTTTTAGAGGGTTACTGCTGTGTCCAAGCATGTTTCACAGCTGACATTTGTCAATGAAAAAGCAGAGCTCAATGAAAAGGCTAAATGTTCACAAGGAACCTCTTTACTGTGGGGTTAATCAGGACTTGAAAAGACTTGCACTTTGGCCTTAGCTGTGTATGTTTGTCTTTTCTTTTACTTTCATCTCTCCTCCCTGAGCCTTGGTCTCTTTTCATTCTTTTTTGCTGCTTTTAATTTGTGCCTCTGTATTAAACTGACCAACCAACCTTCCTTCCTTCCTTTACTTCTTCCTTTCTTTCTCTTTCTCTGTCTCTCTTTTTTTCCTTTGCACTATTTTGGGAGTCTGACTTTGACAGATTGTTAACAACAGAAACCACAGAAGTGTCTATTGGTTGCATTTACTCATGGCCTATCTTACTAATAGGCAATGATTATTAAAGATAACATTACATGGCAAAAGATGCAATAGACTCAAAAGGAAAATTCTGGTTTTGTTTGAAGATGTAAAGGTTTAACTTCACAGGATCTAACTCAGGTTTTTTTGATCTGCAACACATGGTCAGATGAAATACAGTATTTGACTGTTTTTATGCTTTTTCCTTTCTCCTTTAAATGTAGTAAGCTCAAAAAAAATGTTACATCTCACACTTAAGAGAACAAGAGTGCATATTGTCATGCAAAGAGTAGTGTGTATCATAAGGAAACAAAATATTTAATGTTATTGCACATACACTACCTGCTATGCTCAATAATGCATAGTATAAACAAAAATATGAACCCATCAGAATACTATTTTTTATATATTTTTCCCCATAAAGAGCAGTCTAAATACTAATGCAAAGTGAGACTGCTATAACCCGCAGGTAAGAGGTCTGTAAAAAGGCTTTAATTTAAAAGCTAAACTTTCAGAGTTTAAATGTGTGAACAGAAAAATGTCTCAGATCAGTGATTGCATCTAGCTTCAGTGAAGATAATCCTTGCTCCCAGTGCTCTGATGCACCCTCTTGTTATCTGACAATCCCTGGTTTATAAAGATAATGTTTATTTTCCTTGAGCCTAACGAAAGTGTACCTCAAAACTAACTATGGAATAATTGGGAGATAATAAATTAATGCTTCAGCATGTAAAATGTTTTCTAGGACAAAATACTTAATAAGACATAGACTTCATGCAGTGTTATAGATAACTGGGTGTTCTGGTTTTGGCTGGGACAGAGTTAATTTTCTCCACAGTAGCCAGTATGGGGCTACGTTTCGGATTTGTGCTGAAAACAGTGTTGATAACACAGGGATGTTTCAGTTACTGCTGAACAGTGCTTACACACAGTCAAGGACTTTTCTATTTCTCAGCCAACCCTACCAGTGAGGAGGCTGGGGTTGCGCAAGAAGTTGGGAGGAGACAGAGCTGGGACAGCTGACCCCAACTGACCAAGGGACATTCCATACCATATAATGTCATGCTCAGCATATAAATCTGGGGTGATGAAGAAGGAAAGGGGAGACATTTGGAGTGATGGAATTTGTCTTCCCAAGTAACCATTATGTGTGATGGAGCCCTACTGTCCTGGAGATGGCTGAACACCTGCCTGCCCATGGGAAGAAGTGAACAAATCCCTTGTTTTGCTTTGCTTGCACATGCAGCTTTTGCTTTACCTATTAAACAGTCTTTATGTAGGAGTTTTCTTACTTTCCTCCATCCCACTGAGGGGGTGAGAGGTGGGGTGAGTGAGTGAGTGGCTGTGTGGGGCTTAGTTGCCAGATGGGGTTAAATGACAACACTGAGTGAATTGACTCACCATACTGAATACTGAATATTGACTCACCATATTGAAGTATAGATCAGTTATCCTAGTTTCTATAGGCCCTTATATCGCCTCCATCTCTACAGGCTACACTTATACCATACATTTTACAGCGTGAAGGAATATTCCCAGGCCCTGCAAGTCAGCCTTCTATAATTTAAAATTATTAGAGGAGTTTCTGGCATATTTTTGGCCCGTGTCAGCAGTTTCTCAAATTGTTCCCAGGCATGGTTCTGAGATTAGCACATGGCAGGAGCCATTCCCAGTAGGCAGTTGGTCTGTTTTGCAGAGCAAGAGATATTAATGTATTCATGAAGTATTTAAGACGATTTAATAGTATTGGTTTTGGCAGTGCTCCATGCCAGGTGGCCTTAGTGCAAGACGAGAGTCCTGGCCATATTTAATTTTTATTAGAGATGTAGTCTCAGTACCTAAGCATCCACTTGTCGTATGCTAAGTGGCACAATTGATAGTATGATGATCTTGAACGTCTCCTCCAACCTAAATGATTCCATGATTCTATGATGCTATACATAACTGCATTAATTCTTTAGGAGAACAGTTAGGACAATAAGTACATTTAGGCTTCAGCAGACCTAGCACAGTTGTTCCTCTTGTATATATTGTGTGTCTCTAGAAGGCAGACTGAGGAAATGCAGTGAACTCTCTGAAGACCTTTCCTTCGTTAGATAATTTATTGCTGCCTCTTAGGCAGAAGTGTAGCTTAGGCCAAGCTGTAATGTATTGTACTAAAGAGAAAAAGACCCCTTGTGCTGAAGGAAAAGGGTCATCAACCTTTGAAGCCTTTGAAACTTTTCAAGATTTTTAGGGTACACTGAAATGTAGGAATCTCAATCCTTCTTTTATCAAGACCTACATTCCTACAGAGATGTCCTCCAACATTCAGGGTTTGTGGGATTTTCCTGCCTACTAATACCTTAATGCCCAGGTATTCTGGGATGTGATCATAAACATGCACACCAGACAACAAAGGCAGGTACAGTTGAAGTCGGTTTGTTGTCCACCAGAATTAGACAGAGTCCAGAGTTGCTGTGCATGATACCATTAGCAACATCAAGAAATTAATGAACATTTTTTAAATTAATCAAGAAATTAAGCCATTTTCTTTCTATACCTGTAATCTAAATGCATTTTGTACTAAACCTGCATAATTTTTCAAAGTATCTTTGCTTTCTAATCTATCTATCCCCTGTTTTGGTTGGATTAAGCCTTGGCAAGCTCTGTTTGACCAAAAGCTGATCTCATCCAAGATCGGGAGAACACCAGTGGAAGAGGTGCAGACATGAGAAAGGTAATGTTGTGTCTACTGCACATTGATGGTGTTCAGATACTTTTCCATTCTATCAGTGCTCCTTTTGCCAGTCTCTGAATATATTAATACTTTAACATCTCCAGGACCTTAATGTAATTTTTCTACAACAGGCCTTTTATCTGCTTGTATTTGTTCTAGTTTTTTGCATTGGAAAAGGTGGTGGATTCCTTAATATCCTCTGGTGAAAGGCTATAATACCAAACTCCACTGGCAGCTGGAGTCAATAAACACTGTTGTGACTCAAGTAACTGACAAAGGGGATAATAATGTGTAATAGATATGCATGCCTGTTATGTAGTAACCTGTATCTGACTTACTCATCAAAAAATCCTTAAGGACAGAAATAGACTTGTGCAGAAAGCAATTCTTCTGTTGTGTTTTTTGTGGGGTTTTTTTTGTCTGTTTGTTTGGGGTTTTTTGTTTGTTTGTTTGTTTGGTGTTTTGTTTGTTTGTGGGGCTTTTTGGTTGTTTGTTTGTTTTGGTTTCATTTGGTGTGGTTTGGTTATTTTCAGTTTTGTGTTTGGTTGGTTGGTTTGGTTTTGGTTGGTTTGTTCTGGTTGTTGTTGTTGTTGGTTGGTTGGTCTGTTGTTTTTTGCCATTTACCAGGCTGAGATCAGTAGTGTGCGTTAAATCATGGCCTATTTCTCTTTATTGACTGTAACAAATTAGCAAATTTCCTGTTCAGATGATGATGTCTACATCATGGGCATCCAAACTAGTTACGAACTCCATGTTTACTCAAACCATGTTTCCAACTCTATGAGTAGTTTTTAAGAATGGATCTAAAGAAAACATGTAGTTGGATTAATATTAGGATAAAATGTCAATATGGCAAATATATGTCTATTCATTTCTATAATTTTATCATCTTTATAGGGTTTTAAAATCCTTCATACATTACAAAACACATCAGTGGTCTGTGCAGTCACAGGCAAAAATTAAGCTTAGAAAAAAAGGCCTGCACTATATACGTGTGTGCAATGTATACACACATTCTTGTGTTCATGAGCAACAGTTTGAAAAGCAAACACACTCATGCAATGAGCTCTCTCAGTCTACAGGACTAGAGATTCTAGCTACCAACAATAAAATTAATTTCTCTCAGGTGAACAAGAAATTCTAACAGCATAAAAAACTTAATAGAGGGACAAGACAAGGAAGGGCTTAAGAGGGAAGTGTTTGAATCAACTCAATGTTTGGTAGTATTGACTAGATATTAAAGGAAATCAAAAGGTTTTCTGTGTTTCTAACAATCTATAAATAACACTTAAAACATACATTTGAAAGGAAATTGTTTATACTGGTATCAATTCTGAAAAGGATAGCTGTACATTTTGGGTTATTTTTGCTTGTTTGGTTGGGATTTTTTTTCTAAATTAAGGCCTGCTTTACAGAGAATCACCAAGAAAAATGAAGTCATTGTTAGCTGATTTCATACCTATGCAGTCCTGCTTGGAAGTCCTGCCACCAACGACGAGTGTGGTATGAACAAAATCTGGAATTAATTAAGTGAGAGTGAACTCCTAACCCATTTGAACTGTCATGCTGAAGGTCTGGCACAAAGGAACCGGGAGTTTACGAAGACTAATCACCATTGCAGGGTTCTGTGGGCTACTCTTCACACAAGTGCTTTTGTAGTAAAATGAGCCTTCAAAGTGACTGTTGCACGCAGAATGACAAAGACAGCAACAAGGAGATGCTCATTGGACATTGATTTGCTTTTGTTTAAAGATAATTTTTTTCTGTCTTTATAAATCAATAAATTATCTCAGCCTTAAAGTCATCTATCTAATTATAGCTTTGTATCCACTGACATCCAGCGAAAATATAGGCTAGAGAGGACAGATTTACTTCGGTAAATCTTTGGTAAAAATTGATTTTTTTCCCATGCAACCTGTTGGCTGTATTCTGATTATGATAATGGCAGTGTTCACAACAGTTTCTCAGTTAAATCAGCTAGAGATCTAAACACTAAAGTGAGCAGAATAGAAGAGCTAAGAAAAAATTTCCTATAATTCCTGGGTTTGAGCAGCAGTATCCTGGATGTGGCCATAAACACCAAACCATGAAGGAGGGTCCACACTGCAAGGTCTACTTGAGATTACGAGGTCTTTGCATCATCTATTACTGCTATCATTTTTTTGGGGACTTGTTTTGGGCTGTGATCTAACAGTTGCAACCTTGTTAGTGTCGTGTCCATTTGTCACATGACGTGAAAAAATAGTTTCTCAGGGGCAGCTTGTTTCAATTTTTTTGTGAGTCGGGCATTTAAAAAACCTTAGGAAGTTATACACGTGAAAGAAAAGAAGAAAGTAATGTTGATAATAACATTACTGAGGTGGTCAAGTCAAATGCTTTATTCTTAAAACCAAAATTATCCAGTGCCTCAAAAAGGTGAGATAATTACAGCTTTTTAGATGGATTTGATGGAAATATTTCTGGATTTTTCTGCCACATTATGTCATAACACTGTAAGTTCTGAATGAAGCCATCCTACTTTAGTCTCCTACTTCCACACAGGTTGTTGCTTTGGTTTGGTTTGGTTTTGTTGTTGTTTTGTTGGTTTGTTTGTTTTAGTTGTTTTTGTTTTCACTAGTTCTGTTACACCCAGATGTAAGTCTTCTCATTAAGATTTGAAATAACTTTTATTTGGTATATCTGTGTATGAAGATGATCAATACACTAGAGTTCACTGCAAGAAATCATGATAGAGATCTACCCATTGATCCTCCCAACAGTCCACTGAGACCCAAAGGTGCACAAGCATTAGGACCACCTGGAATATCTTCAGCAGTGAGAGGACATTGCATCAATTTGAAGACACTACAAGGTTTTGTATTTGTTTCAAATGTTTTTTATTCAGAAGGCATTGTGGGTCTTCGGGGGGAAGGGAAGAGGGCAACAACACAGGATTTGTAGAAAAGTTGGTGCTAATAACCTAAACATAAAAGTTCCAGCAGCACTGTTTCATGAAAGCCTCTTTAAGGTTTCATTTCTATTTGAATTCTGAAGTGAAAGCAAATTTAGAAAGCAACCCTTGAAAAAGAGTTGTGACTAACTTTATTTGATGTCTCTGCTTTACTAATGAGGAATACAATCCAAAGTGTCTTGCTTGGACTTTGGTGGCTTATGATACACTTCCCTTTCCCTTTTACGCTTTTCGTATGCATTTTCTCTGAGCTGTTGTTAAACACAGTGAGTGCGGACTCGATAGACCTTGAGAGCCTTGACCAATGTTTCTGTTCCCATGTTGTAGCAAATAAAGATCTCAGACCCTTACCGAAAAGTTTTCAGCAATGAAGGACGCTGAAAAAATTGAGTAAAAAAAGAAGGTGCAATGGAGTCTCTTCATCTATGTATCAGCTAGAACTAATCTTTGTACCATGTGTGACCTCAGTTCTACAGAATTCAGACAGGGAAAAGACAGCAAAAATAAAACCTTCAACAGTTAAACTAGCTATTTCTATTTTCAAAAATGCAAGCAAAACCAAATGCCTAGAAGAGAGCAGAGCTGGAAAGATCAAAGGGAAAGCAAAAACAGATCTGAAAACAAGTGGACTTTGCTTTCACATCCTACGCTTGGCTCTGAAAAATATGGCTGTGGCTAGACATCCTTGGCCGGCCCTGGTGGTGCCAGCTGAGGACACTGCCATAGCCAGCCCACTCCTGTTGGCTTACTACCATGCCCTTGAGTGAGGCTGCTGCCTCCTCAGATTCTCTGTCTGAGACAGACAACAAACTAAAACCAGCTCTTTTAAGTCAAAATAAGCTGAATAAGAAAGGGCTTACTGTCAATATGACTTAGATTAACCTGGCTGTGTGGCCACACTGGATCAGTAAACACCGTGCTGAGCACCAACATAACACGTTGGAGGGTCAGTGCCCACACGCAGTGGGGCAGAGACAGAGCACCAGTGGGCAGGTGGGGGGGAACGGGGCTTGACCTCCCCACACCACAGAGGTGGCAGGAGGTGCATGAGCAGCTCGTTAGCTGTTCAGACAAGCTTGTCCAAGGGGATGTGAAGCAGCTCAGGAGGCACAAGCCAATGGGCTCAGTCCCCAGCAGGATGAGAGAAGAAACCAGAGCAGGTGGCTTCTTCAGCTGGCAATGGTGTGCGCAGGACGGGTGTCTATGCACAGGTTTGGGTTAACAATAGTTTTCTGGGAGGCAAAATTCACACTGGCTGCAAAGACATGCTTTCTGCTCCCCACACATACACACTTTTCTTCTTTGCACTTTTAGTAAGTATCTTCCTCTATATGCCACTAATTGTACGGTTTATCAGCATTGATAAGGAGTATGGGATTTCTCTCATTGGCCAAGTACAGTTTTTTCTTATGTGGTGCGTGCTTACTCATAAATTCATCATTTTGGGATACTTTGGGTTCCAGAGAGTTAATGCTGGAAACATCCTTTCGAAAAAAAGGCCTCAGATGGTTGCGAAGCTATGGGGCAACACACAGCAATCCTCTGTATAACAGCTGGCTGACGGTGGTATTTATTTTCATTTGAGAAACAGCGAGAGCAGGGCCTGCCCCAGACATCTCTCACTCCATTCAGAAAGCGATGTTTATGGACAGCTGCAGGGAGTTACTCACAAGAGGCTTAAACAGGGAGGGGAGAACAGGGCCATTCCTCTGGGGCCCACCCAGCCACTGGGTTTTTCAGCTGAAGGGCAGGCTCAGCTTCATCCCAACTGGCCAGTGAAAACTGAGCCCAAACAACTGTCAGGATCACAAAAGCTGGAGAAATGGAAAAGACGGTGATAAATGTGGCGGCAATTCGTTCCCCTGGAGCCGCCTGACATACCTCTTGTTTGGACACTGTCATGGGGTTAACAGTGGTTTGTGGGCTAATGCGAGGAAACAAGGAAGGGTCATTCACAGACATCAGAAAGATGCTTGGAAAAATGTTTAAAGTGCTTATTAGTTCAGAGGCTCTTTCAATACCAACAGTTCTATGTGTTTCACCAGAGATGCAGCTGAGTTGCACAAGTAATTCTATGCTCAGCTGAAGCAGCATGAATCCCATTTGGGCAGATTTTTGTAGCTCCCACAGTGATATCTGCTTGTCCATCTCACTGCCTATTCATGTGTCCGTGCTGTTTTTCACTGTCACCCATCACAATGTCTTACAAATGTCTTCCGTACAAAACTGCAAGCTGTGCTTTTATTGTGAGTCATGGTGTTTGTGTCATTTTCCCTGTCTTAGCACAGGTGGAGGGATTAAAACTCCTCCTAGCAGAGGGATTTTTGCCTTTTGATACTTAATGATACTTAATACTTATACCAATGCCTTACTGGTACAGAGCTTTTATATTTCTCAGGTGAGTTTTTACTGTTGTTGGTATGCAGATGAGGTCCGGAGACGTTAAAAAAGGAGGGAGTTTTCTCATTGTCATGGCCAAAATGGAGCCAAATCTCAGTCTTTTCTCATCTTTCTGCAGACACAACATACCAGCTCTCCCGGTACAGAAATGGAGCAACACCCCTCCTTCTTCAATTACTCCGGTGTGTGCTGTGATTACAATGTGCAGTCAGTAAATTTATGGAATGCTCTCTCACTTGACATTTATCTGAGATTTTAGCAAAGATTCTGGGTTTTATACCACCTACTTGCACATTTACGTGTCATAAATCTTCTGTGACTTATGAAAACATGTGACGTGTAGTACAAAACAGTTTCTCTTGCATTCTATGGAAATCCGAATGCTTTGCCCATGAGTACCTTGAAATTGAAATCAAGATATGTTATCTTCACCTAGACTTTGGTTATGGTTTCATAATAAATCTGCTTGATCAGAGTTTAAGTTGGTTAGGTTTTCATCTTGATCAAAGCTACTGAACAAGATGGAAAATATTTCATGTTTCGTATTTAATTTTTTGAGAATTAAAATAAATCTATGAACTACAGAAAACATTAATAGTTTCTGTTCTTCAGCATGTGCAGTCTGTGCACACAGAAAATACAATTTTCAAATGCACTTAGCAGTGGTCTGACTAAAATCTCTGCATCTCAGTGTAAAAACAACTACCATTAGTTTGCCTCAGAGTTAAAATAACAATATTGATAATAGCACATAACGAATTTCACCACAGGAGTCTAGTCAGACATTAACATGATTTAGAACATCTATGAAAGCATTGATTTAAATCTGTTTTATCAGTTGTCATAAACTCGAAGCTCCAGTAGGCCTGTAGGTACTCTGTTCTGCTGCTGCCAAAAAAATAGTTAACACTATTATGTGCCAAGAGTAAAGAGAGGGTAAAAACATGAAAAAGTGTACATAGCCATGCACTCACAAAAAACCAGTCAGATCCACCTTGCCACTGCTGGGCAAGTGCCCCACACTACCAAGGAATGTAACGGATACTAAGGGTAGATGTCTTCCTACACCCACATTTGATGGTCACTTTGACCCCAATCATAGGAGAAGACACAACAATGAAACATGTCGGAGAGGACTCTCTGTAGTGTTTCTGCTACTGATTTACTCCGTCTGGTACTCTGTCTCTGGGGATGGTAAGTCTCTGAGACTTCAGAAGACTTGAAATACAAACATGGAAAAAATTGCTGAGAACAATGAGGAATGCTGTTTTGTTTTCTAGGGAAAAAAAGGAACGAAAAAGGTAGAAAAAGACTCACAGGACTCAATATAGAAATAGACTGAAGCAAAGATGTAAAAGATTGCATATAATGGCTTTTACAGTGTCTTCTTTGACAATATCAATATCAAGCCATTGGTACGAATAAAACACTGAAACTGTCACACTGCAGTCATGCAAAATCAACAAAGCTAAGCTTTCTTATCATCACATTCTTAAATCTCAGTAACATTAAGCATGTCCATAAATGTTTTGCCAAGGTAGACTCATAAAGAAATACCTGGTAGCATCACTTTAGTATCACTTCTTACCCCTCTGTCAGTAGTGTCACCACTTCTCAAGCAAATACTTCAGATAAAAAAAAATCTTTCAAAACCCTGAGAAAATTAGCCTTTGACTCAGTCCTAAGCTCTCATATAAATACCCCCTTAGCATTTAAGGTTTCAATTTTCTTACTTTAAAGGCTGCATGTTTTCACTATGCTCTCAGATGAATTTTCAAGTCTACTAGTGGTAAGGCTGTTTTTGAGAAGAGCTGGTGCCATGTTCCCTATCTGTCTAAAGGAACATCTTCCAGCAATGAGATGAATCTCACAGTGAGGTGCAAACTGATTGCTGATGAGCCTTTCCCTGGGGATCCATATGCTACAGCAAGTCCAGAGTGCCTGACCTGCTGAAATGAGAGCAGCTGCAAAAGGTACAGTTGAATTCACCTGCAACACATACACGAGAGGAAAGAACAGCAAATGAGTTTTGTGGTTTTCAGGAAGGATTGTCTGGATGGGCAGACTCAGCCCCCTTACACATTCTGTCCTGCTATTTTGCCTATAGTTCTCTGCTTTGTCATCCATAGTGGTGGTAAGTACAGTGTGCGCTGTCACAATCCACCATCAGTACACGTGGCTGTTTTATTGGGATCCCACTGGAAGATGGTAGACAGCCTGTGGGCCATAAATGCTGTGCTAACCAGCCAAGCACTCTTGACCACAGGGGCTCTACGTGCTCTGGAAGGTGTTTCAGCTGTCGGACTTGCCATGGTGCTATCTACAGGGAAGGTAGGCTGGCCTTGAGGCAATGCGGTCGTGCCCCAAATGCCATGGTGTTGTTAAGGCTGAACTCTGGTAAACAGAAGCTCCATGTAAAATGATGGACCTTGGCTACATGTCCCCACCACCCAGGGAGGCCAGTGAGGAAATGACCTAAGTGTGCCCTGGCCCTCCACCCCTTCAGCTTGGTTTCCACAAGGAGGAACACAAGAGCTCAGGCAAGATGGAAAGAACTGGGCACTAGCCAAGACCTTACTCAGATGGCCAGGGGCAAGAGACTGCAGACAGCATGGTGGGGCTGAGTCGAGGCAGAGACAGCTCTTGCCCATTTCTGATGTGGAGAAAGGCCAGTTTTGCCACTCCTTACCACCTGACCCAGAGCATCACCCCGGTGAGTCAGGCCACTTTTAAAACATCCATTTTCTTCACTAGCAGCAATCTGCACTGTGAAGTGAGGTGTGACTACTTCTACCCAAGGCAGCTTTGTTCCTACAGATTCAGGTAACTGGACCTCTGTGGCTATGGCAGCTCCAAGCTTGATGTGGGCCACACAAATCTGCCTGTGACGTTGGGGATTTTTACAGCAGCTGCTTAAAATCAGACACATCACTGGTCAGAGCATAATTTAACGAATAGTAATGTCTCACAGACCACATGCCTGGTTTCAGTCCCTTTCTGATGCAACTAAAATGCTCACACTAAACTAACACATGCTTAAGCTGCCAAAAGGTACTTCACGTTTTGGAGGTCCACACTGTCAGTTCCTGCAGCTCAGCTAGACACAGCCACATCTTTACCTCTGCTAACTTTACCAGGCACTTAGACACTTAAGCTCTAGCTCCAAGAAGTACTCAACAGATTTCCAACGATAATTCAAACTGCATGAGTTTCTGCTGGCAGGCACAAGGTAGGATATCACCCTGATCCCCACACAATGTGAGAAACCTTCTCAGCTGAAATTAGTAGCTATGTCAATCACGCAGAGTACAAGAGAAATGGAAACAAGGAGAAAGAATGATGTCTCAGTCTGTACACGAGACTCTCAGGTCATGCTAGGAAAAGAAGGTCTCTTAACTTCTATATGTTGTATGTCTTTTCCTTACATATTCTGACTGAGATTTCTAATGTTGTGCTAAATTGTCGCACCTCCATCGCTGTTAAAGCTTAGGAACTGAACCTCCTAGGCAGATGTGAAAACTTTGGCCAAAGTATATCATCTGTAATTCAACTTGTTTTACTGCATTTTCCAATAAGTGGATGAAAACTCCAAATGAAACTTCCCATGCTATTTTTTTGCCTGTGGGCCTGAGCAAGGCAGCTGTTTGTCCTACCATTGCTGTGGTCTCACATGTGTTTTCCAGTTTAGATGTTGGCGTATTCATTATGACCAAAAAGGCAAATGCTGGCTCTGAACAGCCTGCTTATTTGAATCTGATCTCACAATGGCCTGTTTTCTTTCAAAATATACCCTTTGAGAATGTTATTATGCTTGTTATAAAGTAAATGAACTTCACTTCCTCACCATCATGGCCATAAGGTTGACAAGGACAGCAGGAAAATGTAATCAGCAAGTCCAGTCGACAACAAACGGAAGCAAAATCAACTTTCTAGCCCTTTACTAATGACGATAAGGAACATTCAGCACCTCAGATACTTGTTTCCAGTTTGGTACAAGAGGAAGCACATCCAAGATACCATCAAATGTAGCCAAGAAAATCTGCTTTAATTAACACTCCATCCATAACTCATGTTGTTGTGGAAAATGAAAAAGGAACCACAATATCTGCTCAAAACAATCACATTTGTAATTTTCCTGATGTTCACAGGAGACCAGAGGTGAAGAAGTTATGGGGGAGAAGGTCACGATAGATATTAATGGTCCACATTTTTTTTTAAATTTGCCCTTTTAATATATTTTTTGAAACTACACTCATAAAAAAACGTCCACTGGAAAAAAAAAGTTATAAACTGCAAGTTTCTGCAGTTTCTGCAGAAGTAAACAGTTTCTGCAAGTAAACTATTTTTCAGCCTCTCAGGAAATCAGGTCTACAAAAATTATGCAACTGATTCATCAATTATCTAACAGTCTAAAATCTGATTCAGGATGATAATGGTCCCTGGAATACTTTGTTATGGAGTCTCATGAAACTACTGGGCTATTTCCCATGCTGTGGTCCTCCTTGAGTATCCTTGGCTCTGGCTGAATGAGCAGACCAATATCTCTGTCATCTTTATCTGTCACACTCACCTATCTTTCATGGAGTAATTTTGTTGAAGTGTCTCAGAGTAGTGCATCTTGCAGTTTACAAATCTGATGAGATGTAGGAAACATGTGCCACTTAAAGCAATTTTAATGCCTTGTTATCTGTGATGGCTAGTAACATTAATTATAACATCAGGACATAATCAAAAGACTCTAGGAGCTGGTGTCTCTTTTACAAATATATTTACTGTAATAACTGGATTTACAACATACATAACCTAGTAATCCCTGCTTCAGATCCAAAACTTGTGTCTGAAGCCAGGATAACTTAAGAAAGCTCATACTTTTAGCTTTAGAAGTCCATCAACAGTGTAGAAGGTTTATTAGATCCACAATGCAATACAAGAGAAAAATGCTAGAAGAGTCTCTGTCACAAAAGTTATCGTGTTCCTGGGTAACACAGCAATACTGGGAAACCTGGTTTTAGAGGCTTAAATATGATAAGCCAGATTCTCAGCTGGTACAGGCAAAGCCTACGGAAGCCAATGAAAATGTTCAAATATATAATGGCTAGAAACACAACCTGAAATTTCTCTTCTCAGTTTTTTTCTGTTTGTTTTTGACCAACTTTTCTCAAAGACACTGTTCTGGGGTATAACCAGGTAAGGCTGATGTTAAAGAGGAAAAGGAAAAATCCCCAAGCTAGATTTTAGATTTGCCTGACAGCTAACAACACAGTTGTTTTATTTACACACTGAAAAGTAATTGAATTAACCTAAATAATTAATTAGCATTGGTGTTTCAGCTGAAGAAAAATCCCACCACTGTATTTGTTTTCATCAACTTAAATCCCATGGAAAAGTATTGCCTTTCAATCTATTGAAAGTAATAGGTTGCTTGTTTGAAACAGAGGGCCCTCACTGACATAATGTGTGACATAATTATTTTGCTTAATGTGTTGACCTGGCCAATGCATTTTATCCCCAAGACAAAATAGTTGAGTTTTTACCCAGTATACTACATATAAAGAGCTAATGTGTTTTCTCATATTCACTGTAGTATGCTTCAAAGTCACTTTCTGATGCCAAATTACTTCTGAGGTGTACCTTCTTTACCTTCAGCAGAAATACACTTCTCAAATGAATCAGTCTTATCTGTGAGTTTTAAAATCTGATTGTTTGTAATATTTATGCATTTTCATTAATGTTAGAACTCCAACTGGTGCATCAGTACATCTGTAATGTTTGGGAGTGCCCTGAATGCATCACAAATGTCAACACCAGCCCTCTGTAGTTCTAGACTGAAGATTTCCACATGGACGGGAAAGAAATACGGTCACCAATGTAAGAGTTAAATCAAAGCTTGGGAGGTTACCAAATTGTCCAGATGTATCTGTCTTGCTGCTGGAATCCCTTGTTGCTTTGCATGAATACAGGGTTCCCTTCTAAAAGTGATTACAAATGTTTGTGTTCAGAAACGTCAGGAGGAAAATAGTGATAGAAAAGTTCATGGCAGCCAGCCCTTCATTCCAGCCTCCTAACACACAATGTGAGGAGAGACTTCTTGCACATAATTTCAGCAACAGACGAAAAACTATGATCGTAGCTTCCTTTGGTTTCTCGTTCTGCGATCAACATAAATGTCCATGGAGAACAAGGATAAGTTAATAAATTATTTCCACAGTGGAGAAGGTAGATATTTGCTTTCTTTTCTCCCTTTTGATAGCTCTTTTCTATACTGTTCTTCACTATAACCTTGTCTGAAGCATTATTCCGAATTAGGTTTAGAATGACTTATTATTTAGGCTGCAGAAGGGAACACAGTCATGGAGCAGGATCCTACTGTGCTACATGATCAAAGGGAACAAAGTCCTTGTCCCAGAAATTTTTTAGTCTGTAACTTGAGAAACAACAGATAAAGACACAGACAAATACAGAGCATCAGTAAGCATAATATGACTGTATTTGCAGTGGTAAATTATAGCTGCCCAGGACCAGTCAGTGGCTCTAATGCCATCAGGCACACTTATCTTCTGAAACAAGGGGTCCATACTCCCTCCACCAAAAGGAAATGTCCTTGGCCTGTACTAATCTCTAAACCCTGACTGGGAATTGTATGGGAGATGAACACAGCCAACAAAGTGCCACGGACCATTGTAACAACCTGCCAGTAGAGACCATTGAGTACCCGTGTCCAGCACATTGTTTGGTACTGCTTTATTTGCTAGTGTAGATGAAGTCACCGACCATCCTGATGGGGCTTGATCAAAGCAAACCAGCTGCCTTTCCAGTGATGTAAAACATAAGAAACCACATATGATATATCTAGATCACCTTAATAAAAACGTGATCTCAGCAAATAGATTTACTGTCAGGGTAAACCATATGAACACAATCGAAGTGTTTTGTTAGGAACCCTCAAGCTTTTGTGCATAAATTAGCCTCTAATGATTACTGGGTTAGTAGGTGATTTTCTTCCAGGGCAAGTTGTTTCTCTGAACAACTTGTTTTTCTCCCTCCAGAACAGATGGTAGTGTTCAATGTCTAACACAGATTACCAAAAGAGATGGACAACTTATGTTTAATTTGTACATGCATTTTTGCACATTTTCTGTGTTAGACAAATCTGTTCTGTTGAAACATATCCACACACACATACGCATTAAACCTACAACATCCAGAATTTGTGCATATGTGATGCATATGAAACAAAGCCACAAAAGCAATCAAACACACCTTTAAAACATCTACTAGTGTACTGCAATGTAAACCATTTATGCCTTCATCTAGAGGCAAATGTCTTCTGAATCCTAACAACCACTGGATTTAAAGGCAGTACATCGTAACTCTGTGTGTCCTCTATTGGTAGTGATGGATTGTATGGAGACACTGCCACTGTAATCCTACAAAAAAAAAAGTGAGAAAAAAAAAGGTTTTGCAAAGAAATTGCACTTGGTCACAGAAGGTTGCAGTAGGTGCAGTAGGTTGAACAACTGTAAGAATCAAAAGAATATAGTCTGTTATGTGCCTTGATGGGGGTCATGGTTCTTCCGTGCTGATAACTCGGTCTTAATAATCCAAGTGGACCACTAGCCCTATGGGACTACCCTGTGAATGTCCAGGCAGATGTATTCAAACCACCCCTCTTTAACTATGCATTGACTCTTTTCCCTTTCCTTCATGTCCCCACGCTTTTTTTCTTACCCATAACATTTTTGTTTTCCCTTTGGGGGAACAAGAAGTCAAAGATCCCTCTGGCTTTGCAGTAACAAAGTAAGAAATGGAGTTTCTGTTTTCCTAGCTACAGTAGTAACAGTATTTCTTAAGGAGCTATAGCCACCAGAGAAATCACCAAGATTTCTTTGTGTTTCTTGTGAGTTTTGATGGTAGCTGTTTAACTGTGGCACCAAACACCGTTAGCCCTTAGACTCTTTGCTATCCATTCATATCACTTCAGTTGATTGTAGTGATAGCATCCCTTCACGTTCACATACATGAACATACTGCACACAGTACAAATGACTGGCAGATCCTTTTGAGACACTACGGACCATTTGGTCCCTTTATCTCCTCAAGACAACATGATTTTATTGGGCCAGCCAGAGACAGAGCAGTGATATTTGAATGATGCAAGTTTTTTGCAACACAAATTTCTGTGATTTAGCATCAAGGTAAGCAATGATATTTTAAGGAGACAATGCACTTCAGATTACATCATTTTCTTCATCAGTGAAACAGTGCTGAAGTGTTCTCCATTAAGACCAGGTGACCATAGAGATGCTGGTTGGAGGTATGCTTGCACTGCCCACTCACTGGCAAAGCCAACCGCTGGCTTCCAGTCACCAGGTACTGAATCCCACTCTACTGTTGTCCTCTTCTGTAGGACCATGGCGTGTAGTGGAACTCAGTTCAATTAAATTATTCAGGTTTAACTAACAAAAAAAATATTTTTAACCCAGATCATTCCACTAATTCAAAGCCCAGTGTAGGTCTGCAGGCAGTGGGACTATCACTGAGAAGGTGAGGGCTTTGAGGAAAGTGGACAGAGTAGGAGGGAAAGGGAGAAGAAAATTTGGATCTAGCCATATGGACAGCTTGAGAAGGCACCACCATGGAGAAAAAAAGTGGAATTAATTTTTCTTTATTGTGGAAAACTAACAAGCAAAGTACCATTTCAGGAACTGGAGTTGAGACTGAGCAAACTAGAACTCAACTGCTGTGAATGGGGCAGACATACTTCCTAATAAGCACCAGGCTTTACACTGTGATTTAAAGCATAAACCCTCTATTTAAGTGGCATGTAAACTAATTAATGGTAATGCAATGAAAACAAGTAATAATTTTTTTAAAGGCCACAATGGAAAGAAGCTTAGCTGCTGCTTCTTGTTAAGTAAAGAGTTCCAAACCTCAAACATAAGTTGCAGCACTTTTATTAAAAAGTCTTTAAAATTATACAGAAAATCTGTCCCTATTATTTATAATATAGAGGATTATTGACCTTCTGTTATTATTTCTATACTTCTCATTTCTACGTTACTGAAAACATTTCCAAAGAAATATTTTAGCTAATATGCACTAATTTCTGAATGCCAACAAGTTCAGTCCTAACCTAGTCTGTCTGATATTTGTGACATAAAAGAAGGAGTTTGAGGAGAACCAGAGCCAGCCTGGAATATAAAGCAAATATTGCTCCCATTAAAAATCACTGGAGATGTACAATTCACTGTAGCTAAGGCTTTTGTATAGTCTTCGTTGAGAACAGACAGGTTTAATGGCTTTGGTGTTATGACCTTGAAAGATTCTGCCAGAACACATATTAGTGTGCTTTTTTTCAAATAATTTCTTATTTTCCCAAAATCAATGTGATGATTATCGGCAGAACTGTTTTAGTCATCCACCTGAAATCAAATCAAATACACTGAAGACTCATAAACTGTTAAGAAAAAAATCCAACAAAAGTTTTCCAGGTCCCCTGGACTCTATCCTAGTACCATACATAAGCAGAATTAAAACTGAAAGCAGGTCAGCCAGCTTTGTACAAGGCAAAGACCACACTCAGGTGCCGGAGAAACTCAGTTTGCCTCATGAAGGGGTCCCAGACATGTGCAGGCGCTTATGCCTGCATGGGAGCAGAACCAGGCAAAGTACAGGTATGAACGATGACAGCTGTTGTCCTTTGCAGGAAGGACATCTAGGGAGACTCCCTATGTGGTGTAGTCCTCCTCAAAGAACTTAATTTAATCCTTTAGCAATGACATCGCTCTTATCATTCCCTTTTCCCATCACCTCGTATATCACAGAAATGTTATTCATACATTCATTATTAGAACTGGGCATTGACAAGTATATTTTAATAACGCATATTCCTTACAAAGGCTGTTTATTAAGCTAATATTTCTAGGCCTCTTTACAATTAATCATAAAGCGTCCAAGACATATATTTTCATTATCTTTCTGGCTTTTTGACTGGATGAAAGCCCAAAAATCTTGTATCCTAAGATGAGAAAGTGCTGGCACAACTCTGTGTGTTTGATATCATTTAATTCCCTTGCTGCAAAAACAATAACCAATATGGCAACTTTGCTGATTTATTGACTTGGCCAAGTAAAAATGTACCTTTTTTACTTGGCAGAGGAAATAAATGTTCTACTTAAAACATAAGTGAAAAAAAAAAAAAAAAAGGTTTTAAGACATTTTTTTTGGTAATGTGGATGGTTTATGTGAAAGAAAATTTTCAATAAAAAAAAAAAAAAACAAAAAANCAGTGGACACTGATCTTGATGTGGGAAAACAGCTGTACGTCTCCTCCTTGTCCTGGTTAAGGAATTGTAATTTCTGTCAGAAACGTAATCAAACTAGAGATTTTGTATTCTTTTTCAAAAGTAATTCGGTGGCAATATAAATCATGAGTCTTGCAAACTTGTGCAACAGCAGAAAACAGATGTTAGGAAAAAGGAGTATGGAAGTGGCAAATTATCAGTGGGGCTAAACCAAACCTCTTTTCTGAAAACACATCTTCCTAGGGAGATTAATCCTGTGCAAAGTGCAGCTGAGATCACTGGTGCACCACATGAATTTGAGCATCCATCTTGGTCGAGAGGACTGTAGGTTGGGGGCCTGTGTCTTCTACAGGAGTTTTCTTCAGCAAAGCAGTGCACAATGTCTTTTAAAGTAGATGTTGCTTAGTTTCTTTTCCACAATGTAAAATTCTTTGAGTTCATCTCATGAAAATGTTAAATAAAAAAGTCAGATGTTATAATAGGACTACCGCACAGCTTTCACCATATAGCAATTCCCACCTACCACCAGTCCAGAGAGGTGGGTCTGGAGACTTTTTTCTGATGTGTCAAAACAGCTCTTAGAGCAGTAAAAAGTGATAACATTTAATACTAATAATATACAAATTATATGTAATATAATTTTAAAGAGTACCTAGTTTAGTGTTTTACAGGAAACATTTATTCAGACTGAAGTAATAAATGAACCCTGTTGACTTGTTGTTTTTTGCAATGTCATAAATTCTTCCCAAGTTGTCCGTCAATACATTTCGCAATCTTTCTGCAGAAATCTATCAACAATCGTTTCATATGAATCTGATTAAACAGAGCAAAGTCACCAAGCATGACCAATTCCTTCTTAGTTTGCCCAGAAACACGTAACAGGAATAGAAGTTTCTAACATTCCCTGTTTCCAGTCAGCATTCTATTTACATGCAAAACCCAGGAAAAAGATCAGATAGGCAACATGAGCGTGTTGGGGCTTTCTTGCCTTTGAAAGAAGTTCCTGAAACGGACACCAGGTACGTGACCCTTACAAAAGAAGCTGTTTGATATCTTTTGTTAGTGAGTCACTTTCCTTCCCCTCCACAACTTTACAAACTCACATAGGCTCAGTTTCCAGTCCTTTGTGTGAAGCCAGAGATACATTAAGGAAGAAGAATCCACAAGTGAGCAGGTAAATTGTTACTGAGGGAATATTTGTGTCGTAACCTGCAGCCACCCAGAAGTTGCTGTCAAAGAGCAAGTGAGCCATAACATGGCAGGGGTCAGCTATCCACTGGGACTGGTTTTCCAAAGTTAATACAGTAATAAACCCAGGGCTATGCTCAGAAAGAATTTGGATTCCTTAGGTGCTGGATACAGATGCTTTCTAGACTTCCTTAAAATGATCTTCAAAGACTCTATTCTTGTAAAAATGTAAAAATACTTGTAAAAATAAAAAAAGTAAATAATCTTGTAAAAATTAATAAACAAACAACAAAAAATATATATTCATTATATATTAATTAATAATTAAAAATTAAATAATGCCATTGGTCTTATCAATGAGCATGTGTTTGTCTCTATCTCATTCTGTTCAAACTTCCTGTTAGCTTTTCTTGAAAATTCTTTATGCATCTCTGAATCACAAGTTCTTCTCACTTTTGTGTTGTTTTGTTTTTTGTTTTGTTTTTCTGAAATGGTTTAGTCAAGTGAAGCCCTGAGCATTTATTATTAACCTGGATTGAGTTTGGAAGCTCACTATTCTAATTTCAGACCTGAAAGCAATGAAAGCTTGTCTGCTTTTTTGCAGCTATGCTTATTGATTTAATACAAGATACAACCCCTGCCCACTCATCTTGCCTCTCTGACTATAGTAATCCAACCTTCAAAGCAATCATCTCAACATCTTACTTCAGCCATCAATATGCGAGTTCCTCATAATGAAAAGAGAATAAACTATCTGTTTGAGGTTGTTTCCTTATGAGCTTGGAAAATATTAAGCTTTTGCTTAGATTTTCTGATAATGTTAATGATTATCTATTAATTTAAGTATTCGGGGACCGTATTATATCACACAGTTGCAAAGAGGTTGGCATATTCCCCCAGTGAACAAATGTACTTGGGCACTGTGGAAGGATAGCAGTTTTATTTATCCAGCTTGACTTTTCTGTTTGACATGCAGAAAAAGATTTGGCAGGTGTGGGAGTCTAATTATGTCAATGAGAAGTTGTAGAAATTAGCTGGGAGCTGAAGTGTGCATCAGTAATTAGTGTCCCTGTCTTTCTGAATCATTCCAAAACAACCTTCTCTAACTCATCCACCATACTGATATCTGCTTTTTGATAGACCTTCGTTATCTTCAACTGATTTGTCATCTGTTGCTCAGTATCAGAAGATCCATTTCAGGCACTGACCAACCCACCCTTTGTGAAATTTCAAGCAGACACTTGAGTGCTTTTTCCTCAGGAAGATGCCCTGTAAATTCCTGCAAATTAAGCTCATCAATCTCTCTCACAGTAATTGAGCTGCTAGACTGCTAAGATCGTAAATGTGCTGCCTATGTCTCTGACCAATATTGCCTCACTCTTTCTTTATGATTTTTTATATCAATTTGTTGTCTCTGGCCTTACCTTTAGTTTGTAATTTCACCGCTTGTCCAGGGATCAGATCTTGGGTCTTGGCTGAGATGCTCAAGAATAACATTAGTGCCACCAATGGATGAAGATGGCATTGGTAGGGAAGGCTAACTGATGTCAATGTTATTATCTGCAGAAGAGCTGGAAATTGCTTCAATAGGCAGAAAGTTGTTCAGATTCATACAGGCCTTGAGAGTCATCTGGAGCCTATGGGGCCCTGGTAAACTCACCCTTACCCCAGCGTACTCAGGAGAAGGCTGGAAGGACTCATTCCTATACCTGCTGGGAATGGGTAAACTGGTACTAAAAGGAAAGGAAAGGACAAAACTCCCACATGATGAGGAACAGACAATCAGAAAATAATTTGGATTGGAAGGGACNATTTGTTTGAGAACTGAGATGCATAATGTGAAAGTAATCTTGCAGTTGACAGCATTTTCACTGGCAGAGCTTTTCTGGTCTGAGCTGCATGGTTTTGGTCAATCTGAAAGATCAAAAAAAGACAGAAGAGCCAAATTGCCAATGATTTTTTTCCAATATGACATTTTGACTGCAGTTTTATGTCTGATCAGTATTTCTTCAGTCAAAAGCTTTCTTATCAGGAAAAAGATGATTCACACAAATCTGACTTTTCCCAGGTATGGACCAGTTTTGAAGATATTTTTATTGAGAAAAAGTCTCCCACCCTATGGACTAACCAGTAATCCAGTGGCAACATTGAAAGTAACAGTGGACACTGATCTTGATGTGGGAAAACAGCTGTACGTCTCCTCCTTGTCCTGGTTAAGGAATTGTAATTTCTGTCAGAAACGTAATCAAACTAGAGATTTTGTATTCTTTTTCAAAAGTAATTCGGTGGCAATATAAATCATGAGTCTTGCAAACTTGTGCAACAGCAGAAAACAGATGTTAGGAAAAAGGAGTATGGAAGTGGCAAATTATCAGTGGGGCTAAACCAAACCTCTTTTCTGAAAACACATCTTCCTAGGGAGATTAATCCTGTGCAAAGTGCAGCTGAGATCACTGGTGCACCACATGAATTTGAGCATCCATCTTGGTCGAGAGGACTGTAGGTTGGGGGCCTGTGTCTTCTACAGGAGTTTTCTTCAGCAAAGCAGTGCACAACGTCTTTTAAAGTAGATGTTGCTTAGTTTCTTTTCCACAATGTAAAATTCTTTGAGTTCATCTCATGAAAATGTTAAATAAAAAAGTCAGATGTTATAATAGGACTACTGCACAGCTTTCACCATATAGCAATTCCCACCTACCACCAGTCCAGAGAGGTGGGTCTGGAGACTTTTTTCTGATGTGTCAAAACAGCTCTTAGAGCAGTAAAAAGTGATAACATTTAATACTAATAATATACAAATTATATGTAATATAATTTTAAAGAGTACCTAGTTTAGTGTTTTACAGGAAACATTTATTCAGACTGAAGTAATAAATGAACCCTGTTGACTTGTTGTTTTTTGCAATGTCATAAATTCTTCCCAAGTTGTCCGTCAATACATTTCGCAATCTTTCTGCAGAAATCTATCAACAATCGTTTCATATGAATCTGATTAAACAGAGCAAAGTCACCAAGCATGACCAATTCCTTCTTAGTTTGCCCAGAAACACGTAACAGGAATAGAAGTTTCTAACATTCCCTGTTTCCAGTCAGCATTCTATTTACATGCAAAACCCAGGAAAAAGATCAGATAGGCAACATGAGCGTGTTGGGGCTTTCTTGCCTTTGAAAGAAGTTCCTGAAACGGACACCAGGTACGTGACCCTTACAAAAGAAGCTGTTTGATATCTTTTGTTAGTGAGTCACTTTCCTTCCCCTCCACAACTTTACAAACTCACATAGGCTCAGTTTCCAGTCCTTTGTGTGAAGCCAGAGATACATTAAGGAAGAAGAATCCACAAGTGAGCAGGTAAATTGTTACTGAGGGAATATTTGTGTCGTAACCTGCAGCCACCCAGAAGTTGCTGTCAAAGAGCAAGTGAGCCATAACATGGCAGGGGTCAGCTATCCACTGGGACTGGTTTTCCAAAGTTAATACAGTAATAAACCCAGGGCTATGCTCAGAAAGAATTTGGATTCCTTAGGTGCTGGATACAGATGCTTTCTAGACTTCCTTAAAATGATCTTCAAAGACTCTATTCTTGTAAAAATGTAAAAATCCTTGTAAAAATAAAAAAGTAAATAATCTTGTAAAAATTAATAAACAAACAACAAAAAATATATATTCATTATATATTAATTAATAATTAAAAATTAAATAATGCCATTGGTCTTATCAATGAGCATGTGTTTGTCTCTATCTCATTCTGTTCAAACTTCCTGTTAGCTTTTCTTGAAAATTCTTTATGCATCTCTGAATCACAAGTTCTTCTCACTTTTGTGTTGTTTTGTTTTTTGTTTTGTTTTTCTGAAATGGTTTAGTCAAGTGAAGCCCTGAGCATTTATTATTAACCTGGATTGAGTTTGGAAGCTCACTATTCTAATTTCAGACCTGAAAGCAATGAAAGCTTGTCTGCTTTTTTGCAGCTATGCTTATTGATTTAATACAAGATACAACCCCTGCCCACTCATCTTGCCTCTCTGACTATAGTAATCCAACCTTCAAAGCAATCATCTCAACATCTTACTTCAGCCATCAATATGCGAGTTCCTCATAATGAAAAGAGAATAAACTATCTGTTTGAGGTTGTTTCCTTATGAGCTTGGAAAATATTAAGCTTTTGCTTAGATTTTCTGATAATGTTAATGATTATCTATTAATTTAAGTATTCGGGGACCGTATTATATCACACAGTTGCAAAGAGGTTGGCATATTCCCCCAGTGAACAAATGTACTTGGGCACTGTGGAAGGATAGCAGTTTTATTTATCCAGCTTGACTTTTCTGTTTGACATGCAGAAAAAGATTTGGCAGGTGTGGGAGTCTAATTATGTCAATGAGAAGTTGTAGAAATTAGCTGGGAGCTGAAGTGTGCATCAGTAATTAGTGTCCCTGTCTTTCTGAATCATTCCAAAACAACCTTCTCTAACTCATCCACCATACTGATATCTGCTTTTTGATAGACCTTCGTTATCTTCAACTGATTTGTCATCTGTTGCTCAGTATCAGAAGATCCATTTCAGGCACTGACCAACCCACCCTTTGTGAAATTTCAAGCAGACACTTGAGTGCTTTTTCCTCAGGAAGATGCCCTGTAAATTCCTGCAAATTAAGCTCATCAATCTCTCTCACAGTAATTGAGCTGCTAGACTGCTAAGATCGTAAATGTGCTGCCTATGTCTCTGACCAATATTGCCTCACTCTTTCTTTATGATTTTTTATATCAATTTGTTGTCTCTGGCCTTACCTTTAGTTTGTAATTTCACCGCTTGTCCAGGGATCAGATCTTGGGTCTTGGCTGAGATGCTCAAGAATAACATTAGTGCCACCAATGGATGAAGATGGCATTGGTAGGGAAGGCTAACTGATGTCAATGTTATTATCTGCAGAAGAGCTGGAAATTGCTTCAATAGGCAGAAAGTTGTTCAGATTCATACAGGCCTTGAGAGTCAGCTGGAGCCTATGGGGCCCTGGTAAACTCACCCTTACCCCAGTGTACTCAGGAGAAGGCTGGAAGGACTCGTTCCTATACCTGCTGGGAATGGGTAAACTGGTACTAAAAGGAAAGGAAAGGACAAAACTCCCACATGATGAGGAACAGACAATCAGAAAATAATTTGGATTGGAAGGGACCTCAGGAGATCACCTAGTCCAACACAAAATTTTAACTTTTTGGAGAAAAAAAAATCCCACAAATTTAGAAGCAGTCTGTCTCTCTCTCTCTTTTTTTTTTTTTTTGGTCGGTGGGGTGCAGAGGGGAAGAGCTGATTTATGATATTTGAATGATATTTAAGCTTTCTGGATTGGCAAGAGGACAATGGCAGGATCACAGGCATAGGTTCTGACAGTCCATTTGGTAGCTGTACACGTAACTGGAAGTTAATTGGATAAGCAGACACAAATAGCCCACATAATGCCAAGATTTTCAAATTTATGCCTTTGAATGCCTCCTGGTTTTAGTACAAATTATTAAGGCATCTCATTTTCTGGAAGCACCGAACATTTGAACCTTTAAAAATCAGGCCCTGGAAAACAGATGCAAATCATGCAGCAGAAATATCTGTTTCCAGAACTACCAAGTATTTTTTAAAATCTTGCTGTGATTTAGATATTCCCTTTGTTGATAATCATTAAAATATGGTAATTGTTACCAGGCCTCTGCTAAATTTCAAGAGAAAACTGATACTCACTTTAAAGTAACAGGAACACTGCACATTTTCAGTTTTAAAAAACAAGCACATCCATATCTAGTGATCTTTCTTAATGAAGCATGTCTTGCATATCCAGCTGCCAGGCAAAGAGGGAAATAAGCTGTCCAAATTTCTGTGCAGTCAGATACTTGGTCACTCCAGCAGAGCTGCCAGATTGTTGTCATTTGGAAAGAGCCTCCTCCAATTCTTCTAGCTGTGCCGGAGGATTTAGCGTTGTGTACATCTCAGTAAGGCTTTCTATATATGATGCTGTCTTGTGGTAGTCTGCCTGTTGCTCACTCTCTCCCCATCATAAGTCTGTTTCAGTATTACTGAAGACACATTTCCTAACTGACCCACAGTCCAGTACGAAGAGTTGATTTCCCCATTCCAAGCTGTCCCCTTACATGACATGATTTGGAAAAGGATTAAACTCTTTTGTGCTATTACCTGGAAGCAATTATGCTAGTTGCTGGAGGGGGGCCTACCCCATGAATGGGAAAGGAGAAAGTCTGTCTGACTGCAAGGAGGGGATAAGCAAAGTAGTTAAAAGAATATTGTTATTAAGCGGTTGAATCACCATCCCTGGAGGTGTATAAAAGACATGTAGATGAGGTTCTCAGAGACATGGTTTAGTCCCAGTGTTAGGTTAACAGTTGGACCTGATGACCTTGACAGCATCTTCCAACTAAAATTATTCCATGATTACATGACTCTATGATTAGTAGGTAAAGACTTCCTGGTCACAGCAACAAAGAAAATATCATAGCAAATTTGTCAAAGTGGTGGTTTATCCAGCTGTATTCCTGCCTCTAGAGCTGAAGGCAGCTTAGATGTTTCATCTTAGACATCTGCGTCTGATCTCGCAAACTCCAAGTTTGGTCATAGATATAAATTAGACTGTGACAACTCCTTGAGTAAAAAGATATTCTCCCTTAGCAGCAGCCATCGCAGCATTACTGGCTCTTGTGACTTAGTTACAGAGCAGACACACTCCAAGGGGGTCTGATTTGCCACCCAGGTGAAGGTACACAA
This sequence comes from Pampusana beccarii, assembly GCA_013399365.1. NCBI lineage: Eukaryota > Metazoa > Chordata > Aves > Columbiformes > Columbidae > Pampusana > Pampusana beccarii. The sequence continues at coordinate 546,440 of VWYH01006478.1, forward strand.
ATAACTGGGCAAGAGGACTCTGAGGAAGTGTGATACTTGTAGTGGCCTTGGGCACATGGAAAAGTGTTACAGATTAAAGTGATGGGATGTTACAGAAATGCGATTGAGATGGTTGAGATGGGCGGGTGGGTTCTTTTAAAATAAGAACTAATCTTTTTATCTCGGAGAACAGAAAAAAATATTTTTAAGTACTACGTAGCAGGGGCATTACTTTTTCTTCACCTAGAAAGAATTAAAAATCTACAAAAAGTCATCATTATCTTAATATACATTTTCCATACTCAGTAAAGAAACATAATGACTAGAGTTGCTTGTGAGATGTCTGTGCTTGCTTGAGCACGCACTGGGGCTGCAACTATGCCTGTACAGCTTCATCCAAACATGCAAAACATCCCAATGGTTCACAGCAAACAGTTACTGCCTTCTGTTGGCAGCTGGTGGTGGACAGCCTACTGCTCTGAGGCTGGAGATCCCATATCACACCTCTGTCACACCTTACGATGGGGTCACCACACAGGCAGAGGTTTTCACATTTGTCAATGTACATGGCATCCTAAAAAATAAATAACAACAAAAGTAATCTCTTAATTTCTCCAGAACAAAGTCATTTAGGGATATTATAGTTTCCTTCTCTTAAATTTCATATTAAAAGAAAAATTAAACCCACAAATCAGCAGCTCATGTTATTAGCTATGCTGGTTTACGATAATCTCTGTCACCCACCAGGTTTACAGGCTAGTTTGATGGATAAGGATCTGCAGACAATTCCTCATTGTCTTTGTAATCCTCTAGTCACCAAACATGTATTTATGTATGTACGTTTGTTGCTAAACAAGAATAATCCAGAGTGGCCTCTTGCGTCATCACTCCCAGTTGCCATGGAGATGAGTCACAACATCTCTCTCTCTCAGGATGGCTTCCCGCTTGGGGAGCTCTTTGAGGGTTTTCCCTGCCTTATTTACACAGTACAAAGTGGCTCTGTGAAGCAAAATTGATGATTTAGCTCTGCTGTGCAACCAGAAATATAATTCCTCTAGCAGTGGTAAAACTTTTATGAAATCAATTTATGTGGCCCCTCAAAAGCTCGCAAACATATATTTGCATGAAAACAATTTAGATTGGAATTCCAAACACTCTCATCCTCTTAAAAAAAATGTACAGAACAAACTTCCCACCCTTTTTCTGTGGACTACAGTTTGCAAAGCAGGGCCTGCCAAGGTCTGTGGGGAGGCACCCACTTGTGTCTTGGAGAGTCCCTATGGATGAGCTGCAACAGAGAATTTAGGTAAAATTATTTCGGCTTTTATGGCTTCCCCATGATTGCCAGAGGACCTGTACAACCCAAGCATTCCCCAACTTCATCTCACTTCAGACACTCTCAGAGTCTGATCATATTGCCATTGATTTTGGCAGAGCACAGAATTTCTGCTGAGTTTCATGCCAGCAGCAGGGGAACAGGCAAGTCTTGACCTGGATGAAGCCAGAGTGATGAGGACAGAAAATACAACTGGAAAATGTAATGTTGCCTCTAAACGTGTGTTTTCCGAAAGACAGTGTATAGTTTGTATAGTTTCCCCCTTTCTGAGCAGAGTTCAAAGGCATGAACCCTCCATCGAGGGTAACAGCATCTGGGGGGGCAAGTAGCTCTCTAAAGCTGCTGCAGAGCAGAGAGGGACTTAAGAAATCCCCTTACTTAAGAAATCCTCTGACATCTCTAGTGGATATATGTCCTCAAAGCATTGCTTTCTGGTAGCACCTTGCTCCTTTGCTCTTACTTGTCAGCTTCAGTCTCCTCGCTCAGTGAAAGAACATCTATCTCAGGTTGCAGATATAGGTCTAGGGCCTGAAAATTAAATGCTATAAAGCTGAGAGTTGCAAAGCACTCAATCCTGGAGGTCTGCATTGATGGGGAATGGAACCAAAGCAAAACTGCACATTGGATTCTACAAATTCCCTTGCTGGTCAGGTGCTTACAGCCACAGGCAGATATCACAGGTGGTTTTCCGTGAATGAGCATTTGAGCTTTAAAAAATGGGCATTGACCAAGCACTTTCCTCACACAGGTACATTGTCCTAATATGCATTTTTTACCTCTGTAATACAATTTTTTGTCAATTCAGAACAAAAATCACCAAGTTTTGAAACTCAATTTAAAATAAATTGGATACAAATATTGTTGGATCGAACAAAGTGTTTCATGTTGTATTTTCTTTGGTATAAGGATATAACATATAAAAGTGAAGAATGGCATCAACTCAACGTTATTTTGAATTGAAAACTCAAAAAGCTCAACATAAAAAATGCTGAAATGGGACAGAGTTTTCAGGTGTGTCAGATCATTTATTCCCGGTCCACTTCTAAAAGGAGATTCAAGCATATTCACAATCATTTCACAAATGACATTTTGATTACAAAAGAACTGCATTTTCCAACTTAAAAAAAAAAAAAAAAGCTGTATCATGGAAGATTTTCTAATCAGCCCCAGTGTGTGAGAAGGCTTCAGCGGTCAGATACAAGATGCAAAGCCTGGGAAGGGGAAATAAAAGTTCCTGAAATGTATGTATGAAGGATTTTATTTTCATTATCAAAAAAAAAAAAAGAGAGAGGTTTTTGCATCATTCGATATTTGAGTACGAGGGCTGCAGAGACCCCACCCTGCATCTGGCAGGCGGGGAGGTAACCGAAAACTGCTCGGGTCTCCCATGGGCCATCTCCTCACAGGTGGAAAGCCCGGGGTTATGGGGGGGAGATTTCTGGGCAAAAGCAGTCAGGAGCACCCTGGGGAGCCCTATAAAAATGACTCACTAGTGAGGGGTGGGCGTTTTCTGGAAGGAGGTTAGTGGGGAGCCGGCTGCTCCACCGGCCCTTGGGGACTGGGGCTATGAAAAGTCTGGGAGTTTTTATAGCCTGAACAAGCTGCTGCTTCTCTTTTAATGTAGGAGGGAAGGAGAAGGGGAGGAGAACAGAGGGAGGGAACTGTTTTGCTTTTTGTTTGGGTAACAAAATCAGGAGAGATGGTTTGGTAGAGCTATCTACCGTGACGTTTTTTATTTTTTGCTTGTATGTTTTGCTGACATAAAACTACGGGCAGTTTGCCGTATGCAGGGCTTATGCTGCAGTTTTTGTTAAGTGCTCAATACAGAACTGCTTTAGCAAAAGCCTTCGTGTTTCTGCTGGGACAAATTGTGCTCTTACTGACAACTTATTTCACTCCGTCGAAGTGGATGTTAGGAGAGCAAGATTACCATAAGTATGCTGCTAAAAGACAGCTGTTCACACCGTAATACTTTCCTGATTTCAGCATCCCCTACACAGCCTTGGTAATTGTCTCAAACCTCATATTTATGTGACCATGATTTGCTTTGCCTTTTGCACTATGGTTTTAAGTTGTGCCATTAAGATTTTTGCACTGTGGTGGAAAAGTACTTTGGGTTAAACTGTGTTTCTCGAAAAACAAGGACAAATGCAATGCTTAACTCCCAATCCTGTTTTACATTTGAATGTTTTTTTCTATAGTTGACTTTAGAAATAAAATAGAACTGCGGTAAATTTCAGTTAAGCAGCGGACATTAAGTCTGGACTGAATTATTTTCATTTTCTCAAAGCCAAACTCTTCCAGTGACCCAAAATGTGTAGCTTCAGGTGAAAACTAGTTGTCTTCTGATTTCAGGCACTGTTATTTCAAATAATAATATTCCTTGTGGAATGGAAATTATGCTACTCTCACTGTTCTGCTTTGTTAGTTTTTCTGGGGGGGGTGTTTGTTGTTTTTTGGTTTGGAGGGGGAGGGGTTTGTGTTTGTTTTGGGGTGTTTGGTTGGTTGGTTGGGTTTTTTTTCTTGTTTTTTTGTTTTTCATGACTGGCTTTTTTACAAGCCCAAACTAACAGGTATTAGATCAGTAAAATTACAAAAGGAGTTTGCATGAATGCCCTGGAACTGAAACCAGTTTACAAAAATTTGAGTATAACACTTTGCTAAATCTCCTGTTGTCTGCAAAGATACAGCTAGATTCTCTATAGATTGTATTTTTACCTGTTTGAAGGAATGACTTAACATTAAAAGAAGGAACTATGTTTCTAAAGAGCTTTTGCAAAATAACCAATGAGGCATAAAAACCAGCAAAGTAGTCAAACTACACCTCCTTTGTTGTATACTTTGTACTTACTGCACCAAAGAGAAAGTACAAGCATGTGACAGGTTAGGATCCAAAAGAAGATGCGGCAAAGATTCATCTTTCATTTTAGATGTGTCCACACACTCCCTTTGCTAGTCCAGATGTTGGCAGATGTCTCTTAGTAGTGGTTCAGAGCTGAACACTCACTACGCTGCTCCAGTGATTTTTGTAGCCAGCCCCAGCTCCCATGGTTTTGAGGCTGCTAATGGCAGCTTTAAAGTTAGCTTGAGTATGTCTCCACTAAACTGTCGTCACTGCCAGGGCACTGACTTATTTCTACAGGAAATGACAAACCTCTAGAGGAAATTTAGTAGTTAGTAATGTCTGCAATTTCCTTCTTTTCTGTCCTTCTCCCATTCCTGATTTCCATCCCCACCTCCATTCATGCTTTGCTCCAGACTCTCAGCCTACGGCAATATGTGGAGGATATAACATTCCAGTACACCACTGCTCATAAAAAAAGATGTGTGACAAATTGTAATGACAAGGTTGATCTGGGTCTGTGTGTGGAAGGACTGTTTGCAGCACACAACTCAAGAGAAATAGAGAGCTGGGTTACCATGATGAATGCATCTAAGACACGGCATCTGAAGGATCCCAGCAAAATAGTTCACTGTGTTCTCCTCTAAATGATGCCTTTTCAGTACTCAGCTCTATAAATGTGGAAAACTAAGTTCAATATGTGCGTGTGTTTGCTGGTTTGGAACTGGCTTAACTTTCTAATAGTGAATAAAACAAAATTGTTTTGTTTTGCTCTGTTTTGTTTTGTTGCTTTCTAGGCATCCCATGACCCCGTGCTACCCAGCTGGTGTCTATGAGCACTGCCAGGCACTTTGTCACAGTTCCTGCCCTTTGGTGGATGCACCCGAGGTTTATGGATTTGTTTCCAGTTGGTCTTGGGTTGGTGGCAGTTGCACAGGTCTAAGTCCTGCTCCTATTTTATCTTGTGTGTTTGTCCCACCATTGCCCAGTTTTGTGATTCCTGTATCTCCAGTTGATGGTACTGGTAGCTCAGGCCTCCCATGGAGCAACATGAATTCTCTTCTGCTTCCCCTCGCTGTGCTGGATACGGTGAGGATCTTCACCCTGTGCTGGCCACTCGGGGCTGCCAAGTCCCAGGGTATCAGAGAAGCTGTGGAGCTGTGCACACATGTAAACATGTGATTTTCCAGACAAAGCATCTTACCACAGCCCCACACCCTTGTCAGACCCAGGGCAGAGGGAGAACCACATCACCCCACATGTGGAGTCTTATGCTTCGAGTAATTGCAGCCTGAGGTCTCTTATTTCATAAACTGCTGTGTCTGGTGGACAGGTGACACCGAAGAGAAACCTTATGTTGAGTTATGAGTTTCCAGGGTTTGGGCTAAACACTATTTACCTATAGGAACTTAACCCCTTCAGCCAATACATGAGCACATATAGACAGGACTTCAGGAATATCCTCCCTCCCTTACATTCACTTTAAGTGACGGCATCATAGAAGAGTTCCTGAATGATGATCTCCGTGCCAAATGTATTCCTGGCAAGTAATTTCCTCCCTTTCCTGAGCTTCAAAAAATATAGGAGATAAAGCCTTATCTCTGTAGCTGGTATTGGTTGTAACAGGGTGAATAGATAGACCTTTATCACAGAAATAATGAATCAGAAAAGAAGATATCTAACAGATGGAAATAAAAAAACATTTTCAGTAAATGTCATCTTATTAGACTACACCGTTTTTTGTGTGTGTCTTTTTATTTCTTCTAGGACCAGGGTAAGATGAATAGTTAGAAGCAAAAACATTAAACGTCTCTCTTCTCTGTTTTACTCTGTTATATGCAATTGCTAAAATGACAAAAAGACACAGCAAGTAAATCATCTTCATTGCTATAGTTACGATGCTATTTCCCTTCTACAGTATGGCAGCACATCCCATGCTTGCAGGGTGCTTCAAACTTTTCACTACCAGAAGGTACCAGATTTTGTAACTCTGTCCTGGCCCAGGAGAGTCGTGTTTCACCAGTGAGTATACGAAACAGGCATTTATAGTTGGGCTTTGTGTGTTGCAGCAGCACAGTTCCTTCCCATCAAAGAACTGAGCAGGAAGTAATCACCCTACAGGGTGCCTGTTGGACCAGAACAAAGGGACAGTATTTTCTCTCAGTGACAAGAGGCATTCATAGGTGGGTCTGCAAGAGATTATAAAAGGCATTTAATTCACCCAAGAACGAATTTCCTCTGGTTTCTGGGACTGTTTCCTCCCCTACAACCACTCATGAACTTTCTCCTTTTCGCTGACAGTAAGAGTGTCCCAGTAGAAAACACTTATTGGGATGGCCATGGCCATGAAGGAGACATGGGTGCTTTACCTTCTTTGTACAGTTGCTTGGAAGAAATAACCTGTGATCCAGCTGACCAGGTTTGTTTCATACGTCTGCGATATCTTGACCAGTGGTGGTGCTTTTACACACTTGAAAAGAGTATGAAAATCAGAGATCCCATTTCCAGGATGCATTTGGCTCCAGAATGTTGCATAGCCAGGCAAGCCTTGGCTTTGTTGTTGCTGACCACCTGGACATGTTTCACATCAGGGAGAAAGTAGGGGCAGTAATGATTATACAGTACACACAGGAGAGTCAATAATGGTGCCAAAAGGCAACAAACAAAGGAGTATTGAGACAGGGTTTGTTTTTGTAAGATTATACTCAATTCAGCCATTCTATGACTACATATATTCTTCTGTTTATTTATGTAATAAGCTGCCCTTGTAGGGCTCTGACAGATAAAAAAATGGAGTCTTTCCAGATGTGTGAAAAAGGCAGTTACTTGGAGAGGATTTCATACACTGTGTTGATACAAGAGATGTTAACTCACCAATCATCATCAAGAATATTTGGATTTTCCTTACTAAACCACAAAAACCTTAATGGGGAAAACCACTAAACATATAAAGTTATAGCAATATAAATATTTGACTAAAATCATTATTGAGACGGCTCTTGGGAACCTGTGTTTCTGTAAACTTTAAGGGCTATAATGAATATACACATACCCTTCTTCCTCTCTTCTTTCTCTCCTCCCATGAAAGGTCAAAATTGCTTCAAGTTATGGCTGAGAGGCTGAGTAGCTTTATGAAGTTTTCCTTCATTGCTCTGTCCTAACAACACAATTTTCATCCCAGTGTATGGCATAGCAAAAGGCATGTTAATGTCTGATGAACAAATGTAAATGTTTAAAAATGAGCTGAGAAAGCTATATAATAGCAGAACCAGGGAGGCCACCTTGTAGCACCTGTGTTTTATGATCTGTGCTTTTAACAGCACAAGTGTAGCTTGTATTTGAAAGGAGAAGAAAATCTTTCACGTGTCTTTCTAAGAAGTGCGATCACATCAAACCTCTGCAAATTAACCCCTATGAAGCTAGTCATATGGAGGGCCTCATTAGAAAGAAAAGTTACATGAGCTTCAGCATAATTGTTGACTTGTTTTGGAGTGTTTTTTCTTGCTGCTGGCTTTACAGGAATGGAAAAGTCGCTCTATCAATTGTGGGCCTTTCTGCCCTTTTTATCTGGAGAGGGAGAGAGAGAACGGAACTATGGTCTGAAACCTCAATCTTTTCTCTACACGGACAAGGAAGCTCACAAGAGAAGAGCTTAACTCGGATTCTGTTTTTTGTCATATTTTAGAAGCTTACGTAAGTTTAAACTAAGGACCCAAAACTACGATTCAGTGAGCACCCTCTGGGAATTACAGCCTGAAGGGAGAAGGTAAGAAGAAATAATGGTGGGCTGTTTCCTGGATCCAGGATGCCACTCAGGCTCCTCGAGGAGCCAAATGACTGGGAGATACCTCTGGCCTGTCTTTGAGGAACTAGTCTGTCATAGACATTGCCCTCTACAGCATCTCTTCAACTTCGAAACAGATTGTAATAATTTCCAGAACCAAATTTCACAGCTCTCTCTGGTAGGACAGACAAGGGCCTTTAGATCTCTCACCAGACCAAGGTGCAGCCCTTCACAGGGCTGCTGGGCTTTGCCCTTCACACTGAAGCTGACCAGCACCTGTAGGCACTGACCGTAACTTCACACAGCTGCTTTATGTAGGATGCACTGTACGCCTTAAGAAAGAGTTTTTTTGATGTAGCCCAATCAGTTTCCTTCTCTGCCCCCTTTGAAGAGATGTCCCTATTTTCAATTTACATGGTTAAACCAGAATAATCTTAAACACAGTGTACTCATGTGTCAGGAAATTGTGGATTTAGTGAAAGCTCACAACAAATCAAAGCAAAGTATGAAGCTCTACATTTTATGCCTTTATCAACAAGTTTAATAAAATTTTAAATTTAATTACTTGTATGATCAAACAAGGGCTCCATAGTCTCTCAGTATATTGCGCAGTTTAAGGGCCCACAGATATTGCAGAAGGGGGGTATGCCTTTTCCATAAGCCTTTAAGGGATTTAGTTACAATCACATCTCAAAAGTCATTTCAACTGGAAATGTAACTGGAAGTCATCAAATGAGTTTGCCTTAATATATAGTACCTGGCTATAGTGTGTTTGTGTGGGAATAATGAAGAATATATTCTTCATACACCCACCATACAGTCTGTGTTCCCTTCCTTATAATATATCTTAAGAACAACACAGGGTAAAGCGCTATTACTGGCTGAGTAGCAAACGTCATTATAGCATCCAGTACCTGTAAATTGTGCTATTCAGTAGAGGCAACAGCCTTAAGATACATGACCCTTTTGGTGTTCTCTTTGAAGGGTCTATTGTGTGCAGATACTGTATTTACTGAAAACTTGTACATTCTGCTGAAGATATCCCTCCATCAATAGTGTCCTGATTTGGCAACCTCTAGTGCATACGTGCTAGAAGTATGTCTTGACTCCATTTGGGTTTTGATGTATGGAAAAGTACAGCTTTTCCCATTGCGACATATAGTTGCCTGTAGTTGCACCAAAACTTCTTTGGAAGAGACTACTAAACAGAAAAGAGTTAAAAGACACTCAGGATAATGTCATTGCTAAGCAAATCTAAGTAAAAATGTAGAGTAAGATCAGTAATGACACTCTTGGCTGGGGTAGAAAAGGTTTATCTAAAGTGTAATATTGACCTGTAGGGACAGTTATGTCATTTCTTTGCAAAGTAGTCAATAGGAATGTAAATTGAAGGCTTGTGACATACATGTTATTCAACAAGAACAAAGCCTGATCTGCCACCTAACAGCAAGTGCAATACAGTACTCAGCCAAGCAACAATCCATACCTCTATTTACAGTTTCAACTCCTGTCAGACCACACATGTCCAAGCCAACAGACTAGTTTCCTGTGACATTTCGGCTATCTCTTCTTGGTGCTCACAGCAGATACACAGGGATCAAGCAGGGCCTTGGCAATCACCCCAAGCAGTGAGAGCCTCCCATACGCTAAATGGGGTATGCACAGAGTTGCTACTTGTGCAAGTGGGAATAGGTATGATCACATTAACTTATCCCCCCATTAATGTTTGTTGTGTGTTTTGTTGTGTGGGACAGTGTGTAAGAACACCAACAATAGAAGCTGGCCTGACAGCAAGGCTCAGTTTCTGTATAATAAATAATTGTTCTCTATGTGAACGTTTTCAGCTGACTTAGTGGACAGCTGTTGGAAAAACAATCTGGGAAGTAACATAATGGATCAAGATGAGAAACCTCTTGACACAGAACCAAAGAGTCATTTCAGGACATCTGCATGTTTCCTGATCATAGGCTGAAGCAGAAGAGATGTTTTGTCCATTCAGAACATCCCTGAAACAAAGAGATCAGAAGAGAATTGAACACCTAAAAACTCTTTCTCAGGAAGGAAGATACAAAGTAGTAAATCCAAGGCTGCTCCTTGCAAGTCCAAGCTCAAAAAAGATAAGCTGGAGGGAAAGGCACTTGCATTGTAGACTTTACTGAATTTTAATTGTTTGCTCATAGATGCTTTGATTCTAAAATGTTTTTGTGGGGTTTTCCTTCAACGCTTTGTTCACTGCATCAGTCAGTGCTTACTATGCTGGGATTAAGTCCAAGACTTAGTCTAGTTTGTTAAGGAAATCACTGTAAAGAAAAGAAGAGAACTGCTATGCCTCAGTTATGGTGGCTGGAGAGGAGAGGAGGTGAGCTTGTGGAAGTCATAGGAGTTAGAAGCTCTTCATACCCTCTGACTGTGAAGGACATATGGTGACATCAGCTCTTGAGCACCATATTTCATTCAAGAAGAAAAACAGAGGTAGAGCACTTGCACTGTGAAGCAACTACAACAGACAAATCTGTCTTTGGTTTTATGAAATTCACTGTAAATGGCCATGGAAGAGTTCCTGTAGTCAGAGGTCTGTACCCAGCACACACTATGTTGGTTCCATCCTAGACCATGTGTCACCAAAGGAGGAAGTGACGGGGACTGTGAGATGAAATTTCACTGGTGAAATTCAGCCTATGAGCTCAGACCATCAACAAGACACTTCATTTAGAGATGCACAGCGAACCTTCCAGGCAAAGCTGGAAGCACAGACAGTCAAAGAAGTCCTTCAGCTAGGGCTCCCCGGGTAACAGGCAGTTTGCATCACTGTCTTGAACCCAAGCAGCTAAATTCTGCCTTAACTGGCTCTGGTTTTCAAAGTAGGTGGTCTGAGCAGGAACTGCTGCTCCTGAGGAGAAATACAGGTGGCTGATGGCTGAGCTCCGTCTGCAGCCCTGCAAACAGCAATGGGGCACAGGCTTGCTGGGGGCCTCTGAGCACAGGTTTCCACTGCTCCCCATCCCCCGGCACACTGTGCAGCCGTAAATCCTCCCCCCAGCTCCCTCACTCTGCTCAGTTGTTAACTTTCACACATGATTTTTTTTTTGCTGGATTTTGCAGTGCTGAAACTTCACCAAGGCTGCAGTAACTTCAAATTTTGGCCCATTTAGCATCAGGACAACTGCCCAAGTCCATTTATTACAAACATGTGTTATGAATTCAGTTAAAACAAACAGTCTCTTATTTTCTCAAGTCACAATAATCACACTCCAGACTTACTTAAAGCAAACATAATTTAAAAGCAGTATTTTTTTAATAGCAGATCTGTTCTAGTAGTGGGTCCGAGATCAAAAGGTAGGCAAAGCCCTAATGTAGGCTAAATGAAACAACAAAACCTATCACAAAAAGTGAAATCATAGTGCTTGAAAGGCTGTTGCGGTCTCTGTCTTCACCTTCCCACTTATTTTCTTAGTTTTTATATTTAAGACAAACCAAAATGAAACAATAATAAACAAAAACAAAATAATGCAATGCCCAGAAGACAGGATGTGTCTCACAGCCAGCTTGGAGCTTTTCTGCATCCCAGCTTCAGTCCATGGGGACAGTGGCTGGAACCAGTGCTTTTATGGAAGCACAGTTAGCACTTACTTGTCTTCCTTTTATTTGTTTCAGAAGAAATCATCCCACAGAGTAGTCTAGAAACAAGGACAGGCATTCTGAAGTGAATGCCTCAGGGTGAATGATGCCACATGTCTGGTTTATGAGTGCCACACTCGGATGTGATCCCTGCAGTGAATTTCCACCATCAGAGAAGCTGAGAGTTCTGTGATGAGACAGACCACTGCCATTCAATGTCACACTTCTAAAGAGAGCCAGTGTTGAAGCCTGGCTTACTCGTATCAGGGGGACTAGCTGGTGTAGTGGAAAGCTTTTGTGTCTGAACCAATATCCTTGATTATTATGCTGTTCCGTACTTTTTGCTACAGATTTCTGCAAGGACCTGTGTATGGCTCCCCACATCTTACTGTTTCAACATGTCAGTTCTTCCTGCTGTCACCAACATGACACAAGCATGACTGTCTTTGAGCACAACACATCAAACGCATCAGAGAGCTGCTGGCTGCAGCCTTCACTCTTACGTCTTTGTCTGGAGTAGCTGATGGTGGGGAGTGCTTGCTATTGGCAGGGGGTGAGGGGAGGGGGAATGATAACACAGACCAGCTGGTGACGATAATCCATTAGCTCATCAATGAAGTATCCAACTGGCCTGGGCTCCCAGTATTTTCCACGCCTTACTCAGCTCCTTTTGGGCACTGTTCTTTCTGCCATTGTGATCCCACCTGAAATGTCAAAGGTGTCCCTACATGCTGTGCTCTCAACAACTTTGATCAAGACTACCCTTTCACAAGGAGCATGAGATCTCAACATAAAATCCACAACAGAGGATTTATTCAACGTTTCTGCAGTTCCACCGCTCCTCAGTGCATGGGGCAGGTTCCCAGTGGGTGCTAATCAGTGTTCACCAGTGCCTGTAGCAGGATGCCATTCTACCCTGGTTGTGCATCTATATCCTGATTTTGCATTCCCATATACTGCTGTGTGAAGAATCAGCTGAAAATGATGCTACTTAGTATTTTGAAAGGCATGTTCTACACAGTGTGGAAGGCAGCTCCCAGTAATTCTCTACTTGACAGTTATTTAATACGTTTCAGCTCTGGTTTCAGTTCTACATTTTGATTTACAAAAAAAAGATTCCTGACATTTTGTCGGTTTTTTCATCCATGCTTGTATTCCCACTTCATCTCACATTTCCTCAGTTCATTACAGCAACCCCTGCTATGACAGGATAAAGCCATACACAAAAAGGCCTTTCATGGCTACTTCACATCGATATCTATTTTTGAGAAACTGAACTGAAGCAGCATGACTCTCCAATTCGCTTTTCCTCCTTGTCATTAACTGGATTGACAGGACTTGGTTACAGACAGACACACTGTCACCTTCAGTTTAAATGCCCCACTGGGACATAAATTCAGAATGAAGGGAGTGAAAAAATTCCAGTCCAGCCAAAATCTAAAACATATTTAATGTATATGCTAGATGAAGACAGCTGTCATCTCTGTTTCTGAAGAGAAGCTTAGTGCTTGTGAGACAGCTTCTGTACTGAAGAATAAAGGGGTTGTGGGCTCCTTAGATCTGTAAAGTCTGGCCTTGCAGTTGTTGCCTGAATGCCAAATTATCTTTGGGCTTTTTCCTAGCAGGTATCTTTCTCCCAGCACAGCCTAACTGTTAGTGACCATTCTCATGTTAATCGGCTATAACAGCTTAGAAGATGGGGACTTTGTTCTCATACACCTGTTTTAGCCAAGGTGGGGCAGGTCATAATGTCAGAGGGCTTTTCTGTTTTGTTGTTTCTTCTGGCTTATAGCACAAGAAGGAGGAAAGATTCAATGAAATTCCAAGATAGTCAGTTCAAAATGGAAGCAAGAAAATACTTCTTCACATTTTGACACCTATAGTCATATGTGCCTTGACACAGCATCAAGAAAATTGAGACTAGGTAATGTTTTAAAATGAGATTAGATCTGGCAATGTATTCTGAAGATGTGAGGATATTGAAAGTCAATGCCAAAGATATTTTTGAAAGAATAGAGACATTGTGCCTCAAGATTTTATCTATTCTCTCTTCAGGATTAGGAGGAGATCTTCATAGATTTTAAATGATATATCAGCTGTTTTGCAGAGCATTGTTGATAGCTTTGTTTGATATGTCTGGTGTTGAACTTTCTCAGAGACAATCTTGGACTAGCCAGGCTTTCAGGCATACTGAAAAACCCTATATTATTATTAACTTCACCTCCTCTAAATCTTTTCTAGAAGTGATTTATGTTAGCCTAAATTCTCCTTCCATAGAAAGGATGCTGCTCACTCTATAGCTGCCCCTTCCTTTTTCCTGTCATGTACAAGTTACACTATTTGGAGCACAATTGCTGCCAATAGGATCAAATCAGCTGCTGAGAACTAGACAGTGATCCTAAGTATTAGCTCCATTAGTTATTTAATTGCTAGTACTATTTTATTTATTGGCTAATTGAAGTAACACTGGCTCAAACTATTGGACAGAAGTGAATTTTGGGCCCACTGAAGTCCATGTAAACACAGCCGTGCCATAGGGGAAGGCAGTTCTTCTGCCAGTCCCTTCTCCCCCATGAACTCTTTGTGTTACCGAAAACAAACTCCATTAGTCTCCTGGCACACTCAGGTTGCTGCACCTGATAAAGCAGATAACAATCTTCCTTACTTCAAGAAGGAATTATCATCTTCAGGAAGCTGTGAGAATAAATGCATAAGCAATCACAAAAACACCACATGGCCACAAATTAATAGGCAGCCTATTCACACTAACCAGCTCTATCAACTTTCACATGAGCTGAGGGTGAAAAAGTATATCCTTGTACAATCACACTTCGGACAGACGTCCACCACCGTCAGAGACTCTGTACAGTAATGTCAAACTCGTTCCACAGCCAGAGCCAAATTCCATGTCCAGCTACTCCCAGAAGGCCAGGACATGAATTTCAGACAACATAATTTTTGACAGCCCAGACTGGCACACCCACTGACCTCATGGGGAGTTCTGCACATACTTCAAGGGTAGAATATGGCTTTTAAGTAGTAAATTGTTGTTTGTCTGCTTAATGCCTTCTTACAGTCAGTGTTGCCGGGAAAGAAACTGTGTTCCCCTTCCAGGTCTATACACTTCCTTCTTGATCTTCTCCATCCTTTGCTTTCTTCTGTCCCACTTCCCACCCATCCCTTCTTTCTGTATTTCCTTCCCTCTAGTAGTTCCCAGCTTCCACCATGAAGCAAAGAAATATTTCATATCTCCATTCCTGGGATAGGACCTGTCATTAGATTAAACTTATTCAAGATAAACCCAGTAAATTGGATTTCAACTAGATATGGTTGCCATACATGCAGAGCTCACCCTCTGCTAAGCCTTTGGTTCAACCAGGTTGGTATCACACCATTTTAGTTTAAGTCGCATAATTTTAGACAATGTCAGGCATTAAATTTGATGGCTAAAGAAGTTAAATGAATCCCAAACTAGTCTGTCAGATTGCTTGTAGGCCCAGGAAAGCAATCGTGCCACAGTTACATTCGTAAAACATTTCGCAATGCTCTCTTGCTGTTGATGCAGTTGCATAAAGCCTATCAGTATTTGGTTTCTGTGTATTTCCAAGCCTCTTGGTGATACAATACCAGTCTTTTCAGATTATTCTTTTCAGTGAAAATGTTGCTGAAATTGCATGTTTTTTAAGTAGCTGTGTTTTGCTTTTCTTGTTCAAAGTCGTTAAATAACAATAATTCTCTTTTTCACTCTTTAGTTTGTTGGGTGATGGGAAAGGTAGGAAGTCCCAATCAAATGAAGGGATTTGACCCTGGAGGAGTGTGAGAGAGGAAATGGAAGGAGACTCCTAGTAGGGATACTTTTTGGCACAAAATGCCCAGAGACCTCTGGGCATTTTAACAAAATAGAAACTGTAATAGGTGCAGCAGGATAAGGTTCTGTAACATTTTACCACAAGAGGAACCGAGGAGGAAAATAACACAGGGCATGGCACTGGGCTCAGCAGTAGGAAACTCCTGCTTTGCCTGTCTGCCACTAAATTACCTGATACCCTGCCAGTCCTGGCAGCTGCCAAGGGATTTCTCACCAGTCGTTTCCTGCAGAAGCAAGGTGGCAGCGTCAGGGCTCCCTGCACCCCATGTGCCAGCCACAGAACTTGGTGGCAGTGAGAGCTCACCTGCACCCACCGCTCCTGGAAAGAGCTCTTGTGCAATCATCCCAAATCCCCACCTTTGGGAACCTCAGAAGGCCAGGCATATTCACCTCCCTAAGCGCGCAATGCGAGCAGCTCCCCTTCACTAAAGAACTGCTTAAAAAAGCACAGACAGCTCTAAATTAAGATGAGAAAACTCAATGCAGTGTAAATGATAAATATAGACAGAGGGATAACAGGTGGAGAGGCCTGGGATAGACTCTCCACGTACTTTTTGCAAGCTTTAACAGATTGGGTAAATAACTGACAAAATATATGTAACCGCAAAAGCGAGGTGTATCATCCTCCTGGCTGCTGGTCTGTCATGCAGTGACCCCCACTGCACTCCTGTGAGCTCGGAGAGCTGCTGGAAGAGAACTAAATGGAAGATCTGGGCCTAATTTACTCAAGAAAATAAGAAATAGCTTTAGGAAAAAAAATCCCAACATTTATGGATTCTTACACTAGATGCGTTTGTTTTCATAGCAGCAGGTGAATAATGTCAGAGGAGAGACTTTAATCACAACCAGAGCAAGTACACTACTGTGGATTTAATTGAGGAATAATTAATTTTAAAGTAGTGCAAGTTACATTTTCTCAGGTTGCTCATTACACAGCATTTGTATGTAATCACTCACATACACACAACACATCCTGGGACACATTAAGCATTTCATTTTGTGTATTTAAAAAGGAGCTTCTTGCTGTTAAATTACTCACAGCCCTTCCAGAATCCACAAGTATTTATACAGCTTTTGCCAATGTTTCTATTAACAGCAGAGGTGCTAACAGATAAGTAAGATAATTTTCCCTCAGGTCTGTGCAGGAATTTTCTGTACTTTCCCGAAGGAATATAGCAGATAATCCACAATATTTAAGAAAAATTGATTCATTGTCAAATACATTCGTTTTATGCCAATCCTATGGTTTCTTAGGTTATGACTGTTATCATGGCTGTCTTTCTCTCTCCTACACAGGTGTGTGCGTACACACACACACGCACACTGACACAGAACACCAGAATTGCTACAACATAACTACTTTTTAAGACTATGAGTAGTCCAGATTATGCCAGCTCAGTAAAGCTCCTAGAGCAAAAAGGCCCAAACACTTTTTCGTCTCTTTCCAACCAGTAGCTTGCCTGGATGAAGGCTTTAGGCACCCTGGCGCCAAGGCATGACTGCTTTCTTCCATGGGCAAATGCTAAATCCAGCGGAGACATCCTGCCTGCGTGACAACCTACAGACTTGACGCTCTTCTTGCAGAGGACACTGCACAAAGCCACCAGCTAGTCCCTCCTCCAACTTCTATGTAGCTGCAAAAAGTGCAAAAAGTGCAAAACCTCTGGATGACAGGCTTAAGGGACACTCAGTGCATCTTGTTGCTATCAGACACAAGCGCAATGTTGTCCAGACATCTTTACCCAGCAAATTTCAGTTTAAGGAGTGTCTCCATTAGGGCTGAAGAGCATGACTTACCATCTTGCCCAGGGTGTAACTGGGCAGGATCCCTTTGGGTCCTCGCCGGGAGAGAGCATTACAAGAGCACAAATGGACATGGAACGGGTACCAAAGCCAGTCTGTCTCTGATGCTACGCCCAGGCTGGCCTGTACTGAGAATTACACATATTGGGTAAATCAAACGAGCAATAAACATAAAGAGTATTGGATTCAGAAAACATAAGGGCAGCTGGGAAATCATATGAGTTTCCAAGTGTTTGTCAGGGACATGCAGCAATGACAGTGTAATTATACCAATCCTAGCAGCAGGGGAATACTTTTAAGAATATCTGTCAAGCGGATGGGTGCATAGATTCTGAATGTTATGTTTTTATGACTTAAAAATCACTGTTCAACAGTAATTGCTCTTTCTTAAGACAGGTGAAATTTGCATTTCTCAATGTTTGCTTCAGGATTCATTGTCTTAAATAAAACCTGAATAGGCATGTTATTAACCTGCATTGATCTAACTTACTGAGGAAAAATTTCAGGTCGTATGATCATGGATGCAGTGTAAGAATTTAGTATATTACATTTCCTAATTAACACGTTTTTCTTACTACTACAAGAAAATAAGTTTCTTGGATTGTGAATTATTACCATGAATTACTCCCCGAATTTATCACGTCTATTAATTATTTGGTTTCTAAGATAGCATTGCAGATTTAGGAAAAGCAATAGCTGAAGTCTAGAACCCGGATAAGATTTTGTGGCTGCTTTAGATGCTTTCATCTAGCTTTACAGAGACAGCAGTTCTATAACTACTTACAAAGATACAGCATTCAATATATTAAATCAATGTGCTGAAGGACACATTTGCTCAAGCAAATCTCTTGAAAGATCTTTTTTACCTGTCTATTGTGGCCAGCCATTTTCAGGTTCAGTATTGTTCTCAGTACGTGGTACGTAGAATATGCTCATTTCATAGCTTCAACTCAATTTTTAAAAGTCAAATATTCACATAAAGATGTCTAGTCAAACGTAAACCTCCAAAATTGAGCATGCTTGATGTCAGAATACTTTTTCAATACCTGAAACCACAGTTTCACATACTGTCTTGACTAATTTTTCCTTTTGTACTTTTCTGACTTTGATAATCCCTAGCTGGTTTACAGGTTGTGTCCTGATAGCATGCTTTGTTGTCATCTTTGCATCTATAATTACATATATCCACCCAATTCATCTTCTCTTCCCTCCTTATGACCAGCATGCTTGGTATGTTTGAGGAACAGGCTAATATCCTGAGAGGAAATATGTTTCATATTAAAAACCTCCACTTTGATTGTCTCATTTGTATATCTCCTATCATACTTTTAGTTTTCTCTCCCCCTTGTTTTCCTCATTTCTCTTAAAATTTGCCCTTTAGAAGTGCAACAATCTCACCTATAGTAGCTCCACTATTTACTTTGAACTGTAGTCCCTCTAGTCATCCCTTCAAAAATGTTGGCTGCCTCCACCTTTACGATTCCTTCTTCTCTTGTGCTTAAGAGGAAATACCATGTAGGATTTGTACTTTTCATGTGTCCTCCTGCAGAAAGTTACCTGCAGAAAGTTACCTGCAGATTCCACCTTAAAAACAGCTTGATGAGCTTGTGAGGGTATTTGCAAACACACAAGTTATTGCAGAGGAATTCTTCAGTGATGGGCCTGAAACACAGGGCTATTTTGTCTACTGATCAGGGTGCTGTTTTTAGCATGTCTGTGCTAGCAGTCCTCTTATTCCCAGCCTTGTCTTTGCACTCTTGCTGCTGGCATCCTCCTGCCAGTTGGGGAATCTCTTTGCCAACTGCTTTGGTCTTCATTGAAACTAAAAGACAACGCGAACATTCAGTGGATGTATTTTACTTCTGGGAAAAAACTAAGCAATGCGAACTCTCTAAGCAGGTTAAGCAGTTTCAGGAGCTAAGACAAAAGCATGCAAAGTGTCCAATCTAACTCGCACATGGCCTTAAACAACCCATGTCTTCCAGCCTTTTGTTCATGGAAATTTCCCATGTAGCAGTTTCGGGGCAGGGAAAAGCTGTCCAATATTTAGTATACATACAAGCTGTGAAGCTCTCTGTTCAGACAGAAACATTTGAGGAACAAGTGACCCTTGTAACAGGATATGTGTGATCCCAAAAGGCAGTGCATCTACTTAACCAGATGACATCGCAGTCCTGCATATATTATCATAAAGATTGGTACAGGAAGGGATTTTACTGAGAATACAAGTTATCCTACAGAACAAAGGTGAGTTGAAGGTAATGGCACTTGAGCTATTGCTCCAGCATTCTAATGACGGGACATCAAAGTGAACTCAGGACTAGCAAGCGCCATCATCTAATGAACACAGGAGCAGCTCAGACTGGATCTGATGTTTAGCTGCTGCATCATGTATGTTGGGCATGCTACATTCACTGCTAAAGTAAGTCAGCAGAGAGACAGCATAACAGTTTTAACCACTTATGTTAGAGATAAATTTCTCTTTTCTGAAGCCTTAAGTGCCTTAATTCTACACATTAGATAGCATTGAATAAACACTGTTTCATATTGTTAAAATAAATCCCAAATCATTACAAATATTTACCTGTTTTGATAAAGGCATTTATATCAAAGCTTAGAAACTGTTTGTAGCTGTATACTGAGCCATTTTAGTGTTCTTATCTTGGCATGAGGATAAAAAGCAAATCTTTCAAAAAATTAAATGGTTGTTGTGATCATCCCTAGGAGACCAGATAAGGACAGTTCCCCCTCCATCTGTTTCACTTTGAGCAAACAGAGAAAAAAAAGGTTTCCTTTTCCTACCTTGGGTTTCCTACACTATGTCAGCATCCTCAGGAATGTCTGGTCCTTGCCCTCTGCCACACCAGGCTGACATTTGACAAGTAACACAGCAGAGTGTGGGTGATTTAAATGTAGTTGCTTTTACACTTTTTGCTTGAGGTAGTTAATGTAGTTAAGTGTTGATACCTGCTTCTGATACCTGCTTCTGCTCTTCACTGGATACCTTCAGACTCTGAAACATGCTTGTGCCGAGATTTTTAAATGTAATTTGAAATGATACCTGTAACTCATTGAAGCACCCCAAGCTGGGATAGGATAGAGCACCTGCCTTTTGAAAATCAGGCACTTCCAAGTTATTTGCATGCTGAGTGCTGGAAAACAGTGGTTGCATGTGAACATCTTGATCATACTCCTTTTCTGCTGAAGCTAAAGTGTCCATTTCACAGCAGTTTATTTTTGTCTGATGTAGCAGAATAAGAACAGCCCATAACCCAATTATTTCTACAGGGATAGTTTGGGCAGACAATGCCAAAGTGCTCATTGTGCTCGCTGTCTCTATATACATTGCGAATGGACAGAAAAGGAAAGTTTCTCTGTGACTTACAGAGAAACTTATCAGATATCAAAAATAAAGGATGTTCTGCTGTTAGGCCTTGTTGCTGCACTGACAATGATGTTATTCATTTCAGACCTTCTATGGTCTCACTTCTTTGTTCAAACGTTCTTCAAGTGCTTTGGAAATGTGAATGTTGGTTCCATGGTGACAGGATGGAAAAAAAAAATACAAAGTAAAAGACCCTTTCCAGATTGTACTCTTTTCATTCACTTATCTATCCAGAGCTCAGAAAAAAAGAAAACAAAACCATAGTTGTTCCACTAATAAAGCACATTACTGATTTTCCTAATGCTGGTCAGAGATCATGCTAATCAGGAGGCCTTGTTATTCCTACTGTCTTTTTATTCATATGAAAAGTGCATTTTCTTCAGTAAGGTAACTTCTTAAAAGCTATTTCTGTGCTCAGCCATAACAGTTCTCAAATGAATTCACTATTTGGTCTAGGGTGGGAAAAAATAATTTATTCTCATTAATTTGCAGCTTCCTCAGTTGCTTTGGTAATCCCAGATGCCTTGTCACCCTCAGCAACATATGTAGACTCTGATTCACATTGAGTTCATGTGAGTCCTGTGGACCCACATGAATCGGAAGCAGGGATGAACTAGCCGGCAGACATGCCCTATGACATTTAGTTTCTGGGAACTCCAAGAAAACTCCCACCCATGTCTTCGTCCAGTAGCAATGTGATTTAAACTCTGCCTATTTAACACAGATGTGGTCATGCTCACAAAGATGCTTAAACAATTTTCCAATTGTATTTTAATGAGAAATTACTGGTTACGTGGACTCAAACTGCAAGTTGAATTATGCTGTTTCCGTTTAAAGAGAAAAAGAAAGCACATGCATTCCTGGTGAGTTCGTAGCTCCTTGGGCTTCCTTGTACGGGAAACAGATGTAAACGGAGACGTTCCAGCTATCAGAGAAACATGACATGCTGCCTTTTTCCTCTCCCCCCTTTTGGAAGACTGAAGTTTCCAGATTCCCTGCTAGAAAACCCAGACTCTGGGAAAAAGAGGAGAAGGTGAGGGACAGGAGGAAAAGAAAGGAAGACAAGAAAGGAAGAAAGGAAGAAAGGAAGAAAGGAAAGGAAGAAGTCACCTTCTTCCCCTTGAACTAGTAGTTTCTTCTCATGTCACTGATTCTCTGCTTAGACTCTCCTAGCAAAAAAGCAGAGGGAAATATTGACAAAATTATTCTTCAACACCTTTGCTTTCAGAATGCACCTTTTCTTCATTTGGATTTGCCACCTTCAGTAAACATCTTTTTGGGCAGAAGGGCAAGGTTTTACATAGAAGTGCAAGTGAAAGGTAAAGAGACAGGGAGGGATTAGTCAAATTCCTTTTTCACCTGTGCACAAGGTGGAGGGGTCGGTAGATTCACTTGCATTCCTGCTTTGGCCACAGTCTTCTGGACAGTTCTGCTGGTGTTTGGTATTGCCCAGGGAAGACGGTATGCAGAGAACAGTGGGGAGGCTCAGGATCGTAAAGTAAAGCTGATGGGAGTTTACAAGCACGAAGCTTCAGTCTGAAAGAGCAAACTCCAGGAAAAACTCAGAATTAACTAATGAATCATCCAGGGTAGTTACAGCAAGGGTGCAGCACAGTGCATCACATCAGTTTTCTGTTCATATTTTCTGTTTACGCTTTGGTATCACCTAAGGATCCCAGTTTGGACTGAGTCTCAAAAACAGTGTCTTAACTGAGTACCAGATGCACTTGGGCGTGCATCCTGCGCACATGGGCCTCCCTGTTCTTCTGCTGTCATAAGAGTTTACTGCAGCTGCCTCCTGCCCATACATTCTAGCTAGTAAAAAAACAAGCTGTGAAGAGAGGTAGTGTGTCATCACATCACACAGATGGATCCCAGGGGTAAAGTGCTTCTGGATCCCATGGTTAAATGTAGACATAGTGTCTGGCGTTGTTCGAGCACAGAGAACTAGAAAGTTTATAGCCTGAGCAGCTTCTGGTCAAAAAGACAAGCCACATAACTACATATAACCTCAAAAGCCACTTTTTGAAAGCTGAATTTGATACAAGATCTGTGTGTGTTTTCCCAGTTTCCTAATCCTGAAACATTCATTTCCCTTAACATCACCCACAGCATCCATTTGGCAGTCAAATGCCTCCATAGTGCCCATGCTGTTCAATTATTCTCTTTCCCTCCTCTCATACCAACCACAGGGTGTCCATGGCCATTTTTTGGAGGCACATTCTTTTGATACCATTTGACTTCTATAATTGCGGGTGAGTTGACCTTAGCAGTATGCCAGAAAAACGAGTGAAATGTCTTTTGCCTGGAATCTTCCCACAGGCTGAAGTCTCAGCATTCAGAAGATGCAAACCTGCAAAGTGGGGTCACAGACATGACAAAAAATTATCTTTATCTCCACATGGACTAAGCATAAGTTAGAAGGTGATGCATTGGCCATGTCCTTTACACTGGACACAGGGACATTTCAGTTCCAGTTGTGACACAGCTGCTGCACAGCTCTCACTGGACATCAGAGTTGTGCTCCTCTTGCTTTCTCTGTGCTCTGCCATTAAGGGTCGTCTTCTCCTGTAATTGAGACATCAGGCCAGACCTCTGGTGGTGTAATTCCTGCAAATGACAGAAGCTGTGCTGCAGTGCCTCAGCACTGGGGAGGCTCCAAGTAAATTCCTAAGCAGTTATTGGAAATCCTGACAGCTCACTTGATGCGTAGTAATTTGTAAAGCTGTTGTAACCTGAACATTCATCTGTGCCTTTAGAGGACCCCTATAATTCCTATCCAGGACAACCATGGCCGTTGATTCTAGGAAAATTATTTTATCCTCCCGTACACAAGGACAGAGTTGCCAGTAATAAGATATACATTTTGCAAGCCACAGATGTGGGGAAACAACTCCAAATGCAACTGCCTGAATATGAGCCAATGCGATTTGGCACCAGCTAGCTAGCTTGGAGAAAATGTCTTGTTATCACCTTCTGCATGCTTGTGTTCACACACTTTTTACATAAATCTTTTTTCTGCCCTGTAACTTAATGATAAAAATCATGCTATACCAGTTCTCCATTCAAAAACTCGAAGTCTGACAGATCATTCTCAAAATACTGGGTGGAGACTTTGGAAGGAGCTTGAAGATTGTTTGTTTGTTTGTTTGTTTGTTCATTTGTTTATTCATTTGAGTTTTCACAGGACTGGCAGAAAAACTGGTACAAATTGTTTAAGTGTGACTTGCATAGCTATTGGAACAAGAATCCACTGGTCACCATGATTTTCTTTATTGTAGCAAGTTGTTTACAGATGCAGTTCCTGGAAAAATTGCACTTCTAATGCTCTTTCATTCCTTTAAGCGTACATCTTCTCAAATCTAAGGATAAGACCTTCACTGTGAGGGTGACTGAGCACTGGAGCAGATTACCCAGAGTGGTTGTAGAGTCTCCATCCTTGCAGATATTCAGAAGCCATCTGGAATCTGGACATGGTCCTGGGCAACCAGCTCTAGATGGCTCTGCTGGAGCTTGGGTGTTGGACCAGGTGACTTCCAGAGGTGCCTTCCAACCTCAACTTTTCTGTGATTCTATCTACTGATAAGACAGCCTTTCAGACTACAATATTGTTTCTTTGAAAAAAAAAAAGCTTAGAAAAAAGAAAAAGAAAAAAAAAATAAACCAAAACATCAGATGATGTACCTGTCTAGCTTACCATCATCCATCAAGAAGCCACTTTTGAGCTTGTTTCAGCACTTTCATCTACCAGGCCCTAAATATGGCAAACCAGACTTCCAAGTCAGAGGCGGAATGCAGAAGCTCAATATCTAACACTCTTCCTATTCTCTTTCCAACATTTTTTAAGATGATGTTACTTTGCATGGGTGGATGGGGAATTATTTCTGGGTTTACTTTTTTTTTGCTTTTCTTTCTAGTAGCAATTCACACTAAATTTAAAAAAAAAAATGGAGATATAGCAGAGATACTTCTAACGTAATTAAATAGTTCATTTCAACTACGCACAACAGCTTACAGCAAAATATTGTATATCACGTCCACACCGCAATAGTCATGAGAGAATGCTATTTTATTCCTGTGTTAATGAGGAGTCCCTTAGTACTTTCCCTGTACCTCAGAAAAGTAGAATAGCTAACAAAAAGAAAAAGCAGGGAAAAAAGTTTAGTCAGGTAAATATTTTAAATATTCATTTTCAGAGTGCACTGTGTCTTTTTGCATACATTAGTTAAACAATCTTTATTTTATATCACTGTGATTGTGAACTTTGAACCCACTTTACTGGTTTATAGCAATTTTTGTAATTTCTCCAACACTTCAAAATCACCATGAGTATTTATAGTGCACCAAACGTCTTTGGATTGTGACTCAAGACACAGCCGTGCCATATATGAGATGTGTTACTACAGAATGCTTGTTGATACAGTGACATGCATCTGAGTCAGACTTTCTTCTTTTTTTATTCATCTAGTGAGTGGGACATAAATTATTGCTAGCCTATAATGCGTCAGCTATTATAGTAGGGTGGATCAAGAGATGTCTCTGTCTGTTCCTTAACTCTGTCCCAGGAGATTAAGCAAGCTTGCTATTTTTTTTCTTAATTTAATATTTATTTTCTTCTTTAATATTTAATTCTTAATAATGAAACCTGTGGGAAACAGTCTAACTCACCATGACCCACCTCTAACACTCTTTCCAACCCTGGTGTCTGTTATGGCTCATCTGCATTCAGAATATGCTTCCCATATCTGACGACTGTCTGGCACTGATTTAGAGTGGCAGATACATATATGAAATACACATCACTTCAAATAATTTGCCAACCATATTATTCTGAAACTTGTTTTATATCAAATGTGAAATTTCTGATGTGGGGGACCATGTCTTGCTTCAAGACCATTGGGACCAATAACTTGCTGTTGCTTTTCGATTTGGTGCTTTAATGCCATTTAATGGCAAGGGCTGCAGGAGAGGGCAATGTCTCATGCTAAGTGTAATGAGTGTTTAAATCCCTTCATTGACAAGGAAGAAGGGATCCTTGGTGTCCTCTACCAATAAACGGGTGCCTAGACAAAAGGCTTCATTGAGCTCGATGCCAGACTCTCATCCTGGTGATCAAGCACTGCCTAACTCCATCTCAGGAAGTGCCAGAACATATGGAGAGAGTTGTTTTCCCCGCGACGGGAGAGTCAGAAACTGAAAGCAAGGCTGCCAGGAAAATCAAACTGCTGCAAAACCAGGAGATGTGAATAGTTGAATCCACGTAAGAACATCCACAAGGACACCACTATGTCCCAGTCTTGCTGTGCTCATTTTCTCTGGTCCATGTGTGATATTTGCATATCCAAAAGGTCAGAAGGACAAAAGAGTATCTAGAAATGAGAACGATCAATGATTAGATGTCAAATAAATACCCTGCACAGACAGTTTGCACCTCCTTTCAGAAACTGAGAACACCATATACCCTAGCATTTGTAAGGCAAGCTCAAAAGTTCATGAAGAAGCCAAAGTTGTCCAGTTTGGAGTGTTTTCCCATGTTACTGAGTCTCCAAGGAACTTTTGACATCTGCAGGTCATAAACAAGCTTTAAGACAGGACAGAACATACCAACCACAGGTAACAAATAAAATACATATTGCAGTGTTTTCAGCAGGTAAGTAAAGCAATGCTATAAGGATTACAAGGTATTTAGAGAGAGGTCAGAAAAGTTCAGCAGCAGATCTTGTTTCAAGATGAAGTGCTCCCCAAAGTTCAGGTGTATGTTTTCCCTGGTTCTGAAATTGGTCCCAGCTGCAGTTTTATTTCATGTTTTTTCTTGCTTTCCTTATTTTCCTCATTTGGATATTCTAATCAAAGCCAATAGAGTTCCTTCTGAGTATGTGGGAGTAAGAAAGCTGGCCCTCACTAAGCACTTTTTTAGTGATAATATGGAAAGAGGACAGATTCCTTCTCTAACTATGATGATGTTTAATGATTTTTACACATTTGTAGCAAGTACCTTGAGAAATTAGGAGAATAAAGTTGTTTTCCTCTTAAAAAAAAAAATCTGTAGCATATACACAAAGCTGATACAGTAACACAATTTTAAAATGTCATAATTGACCCATTCATGCTTGTCACAGAAGTATCCCAAAAATCAATTTAGACAGAGAACCAACTAGAAACGGGGTTTATCCAAAAACATTAATGACTCTGACAACATTATAAACCACAGGTTCAGATACCAGTTAGAAGTTAAGTTACTACACAGCAGATTCAGACTGAGGGGATAACAAAACTTTAGTGTGTTGATTCAAAAATATGCATCTACCCACTCACAAAAAGTGAGGACTCTCAAGGGTACCCAGAAGATATAATCACTCACTAAAAAGGCAAGGTGTTTCAATCCTCGAGGAAGTTTCCTTAGATGCTGTCCCAGATCTAAGGAGTAAAGTTTTCCACTGCAGACCCACTACTCCAAGAAAGACCATCTCAAAGGGGGCTCTGGGAGACTTCATTTACAGCTTAGTTGAGTCTGAGCATGTGGTCATTTATGGTAGTGGTCTAGAAACTTCTCTCAGCCAAGGCATTTCATTGGTCAAGGGCCCTGCCTGTTGACCAAGGGGTATGTACATGACCATAGTAGTCCTTCAGTTTAGAAGTTTCTGGTGCTTTGGAGGGTGGGGAGAGGAGTGTGTCTGCCACAATACTGGTTTTCTCAGGAAGACAAAGTAGTCATTTTTTAGTGAGAACTTTATGCGATACCCACTTTTACACATATGCATAACTTTTATATACATATGTGAGCCAGCCTCACATTGGAGCTGATCCCATGAATGAAGTTAGAAATAAAGGCCTGGATCCTCAGAAATGCATGGAAGAGTACATCAAGTATATCATGTTTATTTATGTTGATCTCAATAATAACTAATCTCTTAGGCAGGATTTAGAAATGGGAACCATCTTGCTGAAGTTTGGGTGTCTACTCGTGAACTAGTTGTCACATCTCCCTTTCCAGACAATGTGTGTCCACTCAGTACAATCAGTAGTATGTAAAGGCTGATAATCATTTCAGGATCAGATGAATCTACTCAGCACAAAGTATGGTGACTGTATTGGTGATCTTCACTGCTTACAAAGGGAATCTAAGGTGACTAACACAGAGATAGAGACCTTCACTAAAGACATCCACAATTGAGATGACTTTCCCCTCTTTTTTCTCCTCAGGAAAAAAGGTCCTCTGGGCAGGAGCTGGCCAGTGTCTGGAACACTCATTGCTTTTTCTGAGCTGGGAAACACAGTTGACATTTATGACAAACAAATGCATTTGTATGAGTTATAGCCCAAGATATAATACTGGAAGTACTTCCATACATGACTGCTACATATCATACAGGCAAAACTACAAAGCTACGGAAGAGTTGTGCTCAGATAGTGGCAGATCATTGTTTCTGCTTGACTGAGCAGACCAATAGCACCAAAGTTTGAAGTCAATGAAGTGTGGTTTCAAGGAGATATTTAAAAAACAGCTAGGCCAGATACCAGCAGGAAAGAGCTGCTGGGTATCATCTACAGAGTTCTCATCTGAGTCCAACTGTTAAATCTGCTTTTGACATTTTTTTGCAGAGTGTCTGCATGTTTGAGCTTACTGAGATATTTGTCTGGAAGACTGACTAGTATATAAATAGCGTTTACTCTGTAAATGTGATAACTATAAATTTAAATCACCTCATTGAGCAGATCTTATTGTATCAAAAGAAATCCACTTCTTTTCCTGCTCCGAGAGAGAGGAGATTATTTGTGAGCTAGACACCTATCTCACATTTAGGATGAGAGCACCACAGCTCGCTCTGTTTCAAAGCAGATAATCTCTCCATCTCGTGTTATTCCCCGCCTCATCCACAAATCGGTTGCAGAAGGTTGACGAAACCAGAAATGACGAAAGGCTTCTGGTGACGGAGACACTGAGCAAAGGAGAGACAGACGCAGGCGGCGGCTTGTGCGAGATGGCTGTCCCACCCTCCGACTGCTGCGGAGCATCCTGGGAACACCCCGACATCCCCAGGGGACGCCAGCGGAAGAGGAGTC
This sequence comes from Pampusana beccarii, assembly GCA_013399365.1. Lineage (NCBI taxonomy): Eukaryota > Metazoa > Chordata > Aves > Columbiformes > Columbidae > Pampusana > Pampusana beccarii. The sequence goes on from VWYH01006478.1 coordinate 575,119, forward strand.
ACAGCCGCTCACCCACCGCCTGCCCGGCACCATCTGATGGAGTGGGCTGCAGGCACAGTAGGAAGTAATTACGACTACAAAAAGCCCTCAGGATGACCTCAGAGGGGCCCCAGCTATGCCGATGAGAGTCTTGCATCGAAACATTTTGTATAGCTCCCTGAACTCTTCCACTGTTTTGTTTTCTACAAAACAAAAGGAAAAAAAAAGTCATAAGGTGTTGGAGATGCTTGTGTTGATTGTATAATAAAAGGCAGGTTAAAAAGATCTCTCTACACGATACACAGTTTAGCTAAACAGAGGTTTCAGCCCTGCTTCATGGATATTAAAAATGTCTTAGGACCATTTTTGCTCAGAAAACATTGAATGTGGAAATTAAATGCCTTCCTCTAACGGGGAGATAAGATGTATAAACAGCTGAGCATGTTAAAATGCTCTCACATCTTCTTTTAATTAAATATTACTAAGCCACCCTGATATAGTCCTGTCTGTGTCCTGTGAGTCAGCCACAGCATAAGGACCTGTCAAATTTCTACTTGATTTGCAGTGGCCAGGGGTTAACACATCCAAATAAGACAGGAAACACCCTGAACTTCCAAATAAATCTCACACCTGTTTAGTGCCCTGAAAACAGCTTTTTGTTGAATCAGCTTACAAATTCCCAGTAGTTTTCAGGATAATTCCAGCTTGAATGGAAGTAGACAGACCCCTGGACCTCAAATGGAAGTGCTCCGTCTATCTCTCCTTGGCAAATTTTCCAATATGAATTTAGTGAGCTGAAGGTATAGCTTTCCCTAAAATGGGTGTGGAGAGAATCATCTCTTCTTCAGGTACTGTTATTATTACTGAGAGAACCAACATTGCAATACTAAGTTACAGAAGGAAATAGAAATTTAAAACTAACATAATAGAAGAAACATCTGTGCAACCTAACCGTGTCATTCAATATAAAAATCCTGTTCGGTACCTCCCCTAACATTTTACTTCTTATCTGCTTGAGGGTGGTCTAATGGCACTTTGGATTATATTACAAATATAGATAGATTGGTTCAGAATGTCCTACAGGACCACTTCCTACTCTCCTTGCCATTACCTACTATCATTTGGAAATGGACCAGAAAATATGTGATTTGATTCTTCTGTTAAAAGAAAACTAAAGTGATTATTTGAGGTTAGTAAGTAAAGCACTTTTCAGATAGAAAAGAAATTTGGTTTGGGTCAAACCAAAACTAAATTTGTCCAAGGTTTCTAGTGAAATGAATTTTTGGCTGAAGCTTTAATGTTTCCTTGCAATCTGGAATGAAGAGTTTTCTCTAATTGTCAGTTTGTTTAACCCTTTTGCTTAACTCTTTTCTTTTCTTTTCTTTTCTTTTCTTTTCTTTTCTTCTCTTCTCTTCTCTTCTCTTTTCTTCTCTTCTCTTTTCTTTTCTTTTCTTTTCTTTTCTTTTCTTTTCTTCTCTTTTCTTCTCTTTTCTTTTCTTTTCCTTTCTTTTCTTTTCTTTTCTTTTCTTTTCTTTTCTTTTCTTTTCTTTTCTTTTCTTTTCTT
>VWYH01006478.1:577451-678351 GCA_013399365.1 Pampusana beccarii
CCTCTCCTCTCCTCTCCTCTCCTCTCCTCTCCTCTCCTCTCCTCTCCTCTTCTCTTTCCTTTTTTAACATTGGGTTAATTTCTTATCCAAACTGCATTTGTAGAAGGAAAAGTCAGAATTTTGTTGAGAAGACACGTCAAGTGCAAAAATTCAGAACTTCTGACACAAGGGGTTTTGATATTACTCATTTCCTCTTTGCTTCTTTCCATCCTTTTCAAGTAAGACCTATCTAACAATTTGAAGCTGAATTTTCCAAAGAAAATAATATCTTTAAACAACATGCCGTAAGCAACTTGCTGGTTTTAAGCACTTCAGCTGTAGGAATTGGTAGCAACTCCTTGCATGAGCAAGAGGCTTGAGTCCCCAATGTGACTCCATTTTCCTTATGAAAGTGCCTTTTATTCTGGCCTATAGTGGAATAACAGGATAATCGTGTCTTAAAGAATGTTACTGTGATATATGTATCCATTCCACTTTTCTCCGTTCCTGTTACTGTTTCAATGTTTCTGTTCAATGAAGGATGCTAAGGACTCCTTCAATGTGAGCTTGCAGCTCAGTTGTACCCCAGGGATGGCTTGGGTTCAGAAGAAGTTGGAGGTGGAACGGGTTATGATATTCCACACTGTGGCTAACTATTTAACACCAATAAAGGTGAAAGAAGAAATAGGCACAGGCAACTTAGTCTGCCATCCTAAAGACAGGGAAAGGCACCCATAGTAAATGACTGGAGGGCCACTGTCAAATTCACCTACTTACTTGAAAGGGGAGTATTCCTCTAATTTACCTTAAATAACATCTGACAGCATTCACAGTGACAACTTCCTGCATGTGCTCCAGCAGTGGCTGCGTTTTCTGATGCTTCCCAATCTTTGATCAATATGATGTCCTGAAGAAAATAATTCCTAAATACTAGAAATATAGAAACACACTCAAAAACTTGTATCAATTAGCATGTTCAGTGTGTGGCTTTCAGCTTGTTCTGGATCTTGCTGTCTTATTTTATTTGCTCTCTGGCTTAGCCTCGTGGTGTTCTGTTACAGAAAAAATAGGGGTCAATATTGTATTTTTCAGAGGTTTTAATGGTGGATATTCATATGAGATATGCAGTCACTAATATTCAGAACTTGGTGTGCATTCGCAGTCAGAAAGCACAGTTCTTTGACCATGTGCCCAGCAGGACTGCAAAAATACCTGTCTGGTTTTCAAGAAAAATCTCATGCCTCTGTATTTGAAAGGGAAAGTTGCTTGTTTCCTTGTTAATCAGATGTTGTAACTGGAAAACTTCTTTCTTTACTAGTTTCCTTGAATCATATTTTAATAGCTGCAGGGAAGCAGTGAAATGAGATGAAAGGAGGATGTCAGGGGCACCATAGGGAAAAAAAATCCCTCAATTTTGAGCTGCAGAATTTGCTGTACAATGGTGTGCAGCTGTTTGAACAAGCCACAGATGTGCAACACATGACCACAGGTGAAGACACGATGGGGAAGAGTGTGGTGGTACCTCTGCATGGAGACAACATCCACCTCCAGCATCTGTTCCACCCTGAAGCACTTGCTCCTTTGGTTCATCAGCCCCAGAAAGATGTCAGATGGCCACTCTCTCTGCTCTGATAAGCCCAGCACAGGGGAACTACTGGAACAGCACAGCCAGGGGGTTGGGACTTAGATGTCATCACTGCAGGTGGGGACATGGTAAGAGCAAAGGCTGTTAGCTGAGCAGTTCAGGGTCCCTGAGTTCAGAGGCTCCCACTGAACTGTAATATGTTTTTAAACAGATTTTGTTTGTAATAACCCACAAAATCTTTGGCCTAAGCAAGGTCTGAAGGATCACACCACAGGGTGTTTGATTTAGGACACATGGGAGCAAACCCTGGTTTGTGCCTAAGGTGAAATTCAGGGTCCCAGATACAAGGACCTAATGTCTCTTTGAGGCTGAGAGTATCCAAACGTTTGCTTGGATACTTGCCAGTGTGAAACGGCATCCCCAGTGGATATGCACCCTTCAGGACTAGCAGCTGGAGGCAGGATAAGATAGACAGACCCTCTAAAACACTTTTAGAAAATTATCACTGGGTTTTCTTACCTAGTGTCTTATGTCTGGTGTTGAAACTAAACATGTTGGAAGGTACAAGAGGGTAAGACCAACCAAACTCCTCTGTTGAAGAGTCTTGCCTTTTCTTATGTAAGAATAAATAATCTTTCCCTCTCTGGCAGTCATCCTTTTCCTCCTTCCTCACTTCCTTGTCCTGCTGTGGTATAGCTGATTTTCACATCTGGTTTATGCAAATATTTTGTCAGCAGAGAGTGAGATACAAGTGTACGATTTTCTTCTGAATGAGATTATTTTGATCCACAGATCCTCCCATGGAAGGAAGAAGAGAATGGATCTTGTCGTCTGTCGCTGTCCCTGATATATCCCAGGGGTGTTGCCTTACAGGTGAGTGACAGTCAATACCATGTGCTCTAGAGGTCTTGTCTAATGTTCTCTTCTGGCCTTCAAAACCAGGAATCCATGATTAACAGCTTGTGCCCGACATCTACTTTGATGTCCAGCAGTGCTTTGCTTTAGGTAATGCGAGCCATTTCAAATACCACAGAACCAGTGTTTCCTACCTGGCCAATATGGGCTGACACAGGGTGGAGGGTGACCGAGAAGTCACGCAACGTTGGATGCACAGTGTGATCAGCAGCCAGCGTGCAGTACCCAGTGAAGCTGCTGAGGATGGACCACAGCCTCCAGGTGAGTTCAGTGAAATACCTCCTTACCTTTCTTGTTTGTAAGAGTAGTATATTTAGGGGTTTTCTGCCAAATAAATACACAACACTTTTTATTGTGGCTATATCCCTTGCTAAGACCCACCAATTATTCTTCTTACTCCAATGATTCATTTCCCTTATGAGTAAAGATTACTGCTTGCAATTTTCCTCCAGTGTTAAACTCAATCACCCCTTGTGCTTGCATGTTGTATGGGAATTACTACCTTGCATGGAAGCCATGGCTGAGCCTACAAAGTGGTGGTCGTAGCCACATTCATACACCCCATTTCCAGGGGTTGAACTTCAGCCGTGGGAAGACGAATTGCTTCATCTTGTCCCGTTCATCTGTCAGCACAAAATTTAGGCTTTAACTTTCATCATCACAGGGGTTTTTTTTTTCTGCATTTGGGTGGTCACATGTTGACAGATCCACTTGATTTAGAGATCTTCTCTTTGTCTTTGTAACTGCATTTACTATATAAAAAATATTTGTATTTCTAGCTGATTATTGAGCCAACCAGCCAATCAGTCATGATAAATAGAGGTTGAAGGGCAATTCTTACTTCCACTTACAGTAGGACAAAAAAAAAACCCAAGGAGAGTGATCTCTCCTCTCTGTGGAGGAATGTGTGATTCCCAATTCTCTATTTCTTATGCAGCCAGCATTTTCCAAAGTGTTATCCTCCCTTGCAATTCATTAGCTTCATTTTTACTTTAATTACAAGGCAGACAAATGTATACTTAAGGACAGTATTTTCTTGCCACACTTCTTAATTTTTTGCCTTGAAATCTAACTAATCTAGCATGAGTTCATAAAAACAGGTAAGGAATACATAAACGGCATTAGCAGGCTTAGTCAGAAGTATAAACTGACAGTGTCTCAAATCAGTGGAAAGTCTCTTTTGTTAATTGCTGAATGCAGAGCTGTGGGATACCCTGGTGTGCACCAAGCAGCCTGCCAGGGCTCAGGGTGCTGCTGCTGTTCTGCAGGCTGCCAGCAGAGAGAGCAAAAGGTGCCCAGACCAAAACCATCTGCCAGCTCCCGCCTTGTACCCTTTATACACACAGCACACAGTGAAGGAAATCATGTTTCCTTATACTGTATCGGCAACACAGGATTTTCTCACGTATTGTAGAAAGCAGGTATAGTTCAGCTACTTAACTACAAACAATATGGTTCGTTTAACCCTTTCAAAAAGCTACAACAGAGAGAACAGACACACAAGCTGTGACAATGCATATAAGTGACCTCTGTGGTTTATTTAGTTGAAGCTCCTGCTAGCACTCGGATTCCATCCATCTGGAGCATGACCTCCATGCATAAGGTGACTGTATGATCCCACCACCAGAAGATACGAACAACCTTCAATCTTTTACTGTGCTCATTAAAAGGGGCTGACAGCTGGGTTCTATGTTTGCATCAGCCTGTGGCCAGGAGCCTTAACTATTGACTCAGTCTTACAAACGTGTAAAATTACAGTTGCAGTCAATAGCCTGTGGCTGATGGCTGTGGCTAGACTTGTTCAAGATAGGGGTTTGTGTTTCTCTCTCAGCAGCAATGGCACTGTTTGCACCGTCCTGGTCCGAAGTGCTTCCACTTGCTGCTATGTGAAACCTTCTCGCACTTCATGTTAGCAAAAGCCACAAGGGAAACGATTTGGGCTGATAACTGGAAGCAATGTTCAAATAGCAGTCAGTGTGTGCTGAAGGTGGTGTTGGTATTTCAGGTCTCCATAGCTCCCAGCCCAAAGCTGAGAAATAACTAGCACAGGTGGGACACAGCAGAGTGGGAACACAGGGTGGGGGAAATTACTGAAAGAGGAGTTTTTTTCCACTTTTCTCTTTTATAACTTTGAGTAAGTGCAGGTCTGGTACAGATTAGAGTTTATGAACCAGAAAGCAGTGAGCCTTTGGAAAGGGGATTTGACCAGGGTCTTACAAAGTGGCTCGTTAGCCTAAACTCCTCTCACTCAACAACAGAAAACAAAGCAAGGCCTCTGCAGAGGTTTACGGGGTGAGCTGCCAACACCTGCTTTCCACAGCAGGCAGACAGAGGGGCCACTAGGCTTTCGTGCTGAGCTATGTTGATGGGCAATGCACGGACCCCACCGAAAGATTTCCAGTGAACTGACCTTGAGCGGGAGCACAAATAGGAGATAGAGGATATGTCTGCAGCATGGACTGAGTCGGAAAGCAAATATTTCCTCTCCAGCAGCACTTCATAACCAAAAGATTGTTTTAACTGGGTTCATTATATGAATTACTATACAGTACTTTTGACAACCCTGATATGCAAAAGGACAGAAGAGTGAATGGTTTCCAAGAATAGTCACTTCAAAGGCAAACTAAAATATATAAAATGTGAGTTAACAAGGGAAGGATCAGCCATCTTCAGTTTTGCTGACTTTGACGGTGAAAAGTAAATTACTGTAGGCTGAATCAATCAAGTCTTGGGGCCAAAAGCAAGGGAAAAATGTTCTTAAAGTCAGTTACAACGTTAAGAACATGTTAAGTCAGACGAAAATTCAAGATGCAGATTTTGTTCTTAAATGCTTTTTAAAAGATATGTAGTTACTATTTTCCTCTAGAATTTCGTTGTGGCTTCAGTCTATTCACTCCATAGATATTTCTGTCTGAAATTGTTTCTAGCATCTCATACTGGTGTGAAAACAGTAACTCAATTAATTTAGACTAGGAGAATGAATGAGAAAAGAACAGTGAGAATTGTATTCTGACCATATTATAAATATTTGGTTGATATAATCCTGGCCAAAACTGAATTGGTATCTCATGGGTTTTGCAATGTTCTATATCTCTGCAAACAAGGTCATTTGGAGGCCTACATGTGGATTAAAGTTGAAAACTTCATGTATCCACTTAAAAAACCAAGCAAACAAAAAAACCCATACCAAACCAAACCAAAAAAAACCCCCACAAACAAACAAACAAAAAACCCCCCCCAAAAAAACAAAAACAAACAAAAAAACCCAATTAAAAAAACCCCACAAAATAAAACAAACAACCCACACTTGTATTTGTCTCATTCCCTTTACTTGCAATATTGGTCTACAATCTCATTGTCTGAACTATAGTATCATGAGGAAATTCTGGAAAAACTTTGGAAATCTGGTTCCTCTTACTGATGGTGATTTTGTTTTTCTCATTTTATTCTTATTTCTTCAGATCAATAAGAAGATTGGAAGTACTGACCAAATAGTTGAAAGCCTTGCCCTTCACTTATTTGATACTTACTTTGCATGCTGTGCAATTGCTCACATGTGAATCATGACAGTATTTCTGCTCTGTAACTTGAAGTTTTCCACCACGAATTTCCATTACAATCACACTAACATTCAAGAATAATTTGTACCTATGCATGCCTTCAAGGTGTCCTGACTGATAGTCAGACATGCTTGAGTGTCAAACCAACTTGTGAATACTGGCAAATCTCTAATCTATTTGCAAATCCTTTCTTAAACTGTCTGGACGGCTTGAATAGAAAAGAAAGGCTGTTAATGGTGAGAAATATGCTTGAAGTGTAGTAGTTCAATGGTCAGAAATGTGCCATCTCTCTGAACTCCTGCTGGTCTCATGTGCAGGTGTTTCACCCAGGCGCTTTCTGGCATTGCCTTCTTTATTTTTTGTTACATTTTGAGCTGAACTCCGAGGTTCATCTGAACAACACTTTTCACCTCAATTAAACTATAACAATACCACAAACTGAAGCCAGCTGAGGCACAATTACACATCATTAAAAGCAGCTCAGTGTATGGGGGCTCTGCATGCACATTAAAGGGCACTCAAGCTCTTCCTTCATGATGCTGATTTTACATCTCCCTCTTGTCACCGCTTGGCGTTTCTGACACTTTTGCTGAAGTGTTCTCATGGGATTTTGGCTGAGATCCTAAGAGCATAAAAACTGCGGCTACGAGCAAAGATTGCTGTTTAATATCCCTTTTAACCCAGAAGTGTCAGAAGCCCATTTTGTAATACAATTGTTAAGGGAAGCAATGCCACAGAATGGTAATGGACATCTGGAACCTGGATATCAGTAAGTCTCTCTAATGAACGTTCCCTCATACCTGGATGAGGGATGGTCAAAAAAAAAAAAAAAAAATCTTGAATTCTGGATTTTAAATTGCAGTCCAGGAAAATGTTTTCCAACATGAAGACAATCAGCAGTACATAACTCGAGAAAACTCTGGAAGACTGGGTTGCCTGATGGTGTCACAGGTGTTAGAGTCTGAGCAGACCTATGGATTTTAGGTTATGAAGGCTGTAACTGTTGGCAGCTACAGCTATGAAATTATTTCTATGATGAAATGTGAAGCTGTGTGAGGTGTCTTGTAGGCAGGATATACACACATATATATATATTCTTTACCCTTCTCCCTCAACAAGGTCTGGCAGCTCTCCTACACTCATCCATCATATCAAGTGGTTTACAAGGGGGTCTATCACACTGCTCCCACTTGGTCACTGTGGTGGATAACAGGTGAAGACTCCTCTTGCTGTTCCTGGGACAGTCCTCACTGTGAGGCTGAGTAATCTTCTAGAGCTGGGCTCTGACTTCAGAGGAGGCATAGAGAAAAGTCTGCTTTAGAAAAAAAAATGGAAAAATGATGATTAAAAAATAAGGAAACAATATACAGAAATTGAAACTGTTTTGGAGACAGGAGAGCCTGCCATTTCCTTTTACATATTTTCAAGCTATTTCCTCAGTTACACCGTAAGAAAGAGGCATTGGACAGCAGGACGAATCTTCATAGGAAGTCTCAAAGCTACATTTAAGCCAAAATCATGCACTGGAAGAAGTGATTCTGCATCTGCAGAAGAAGAGATAACGTAGGAGGTCATTTACACTTTGTCATGTAATCCAGGAAAAGTTAAATAGTTGGTGTAGGATGAAGTGCATGGGAAGGAAAGAAGATGAAGGGGATTACCTTTCCCTGTAAAGTTTTCTTGGGCTTCTAGTCTCAATTACAGGGCCTAATGGCAAACCTCATTTGTTTCCCATTAGCTGTAGAAATGGAGGGAAAAAACATTGCCTTCACCTGAACCACAAGATGAAACAGCCTTCCATGCACTAAAAGTTACTGAATGTGTTCTGTTTCTTTAAAAAATGGGAAGAAAAAATATGCTAGCCTATCTTTATTTTTCCTCTATTAATTTCCATTAATTGCATGGAAATGATTATTTTTTAGTAGTATTAGATGATTATTTTTTAGTATTTTTCCATTAATTTGAAATCCATGACCCTAATGTTCACAAAGACAGAAACCTGATTAGCTGAACCAAACACACAAAAATGGTGTTTGAAGACAATGATTAGGTCCACACAGGTCCACATTGTGTAGAGCCTAGAGATTTCTCCTGAACTAATATTTGATGTTTGCCTGCTGAGTGAACTACTCAGCTTTCATTAAGATAATCGCTGAAGAAAAAACACAGGCAAGGAATTACAAGATATATTAACAACATGCATTATTACACTTCAGAGGGAACATTTACGAGTATAAGGAAAAAATGTACTCATTGTTTATTATTATTTGCAGTACTTTCTTGGTGCATGAAGCAGATCGATTCTGCTAACTCTCACTGAATTTTAAAATGTATAGGAACATGCTACTGAATTTGTTTTCTTCTTTATTTTTTTTCTTAGTCACAAGAAGTTTTACTCTCTGAAGGAAACTTACCTTGTAATTTTTCAGTTTCCTAAATTTTTTGCTTCACATATTATTGTATACCTACCCTGAGACAAAGTGAATATTCTATCTCTGTATCTGTAGTCCCAGTGAAACACTATGGTAAATCTTTGATTCAAGGAATCGGAATGCATGTGCTAAAGTGCACCTTTTGTTTTCACATAAAGAAAAATAATCTCTTTTTAAAGAAAATCTTCTTATGCTAGGGAAAGGCAGCTAGCTGTTATTAAAAGTTAAAACATAGTGATCTGGACCTGTTTTGCCTAAAATGTTGTTCCACGATATACATAAAATAACCATAGTATTATGTCTCTTATGAGATTAGCAGCTGAGAGAAATGATGGAAAGAAGTAGTACACTGTTTGCTAAAGTTGAATAATGGACAGTACTGATAAATAAAAAGCTAAGGAGTTTAATTAGCTTAATGGATTTAAATATTACTCATTTATGGCTTCGTATCTCAGTGGCACATACTCGGTGCAAAACACTGTCCCAGTCCCCCTGTGTAAGACACGGATAACACTTCTTCCTGATTAGAAAAATCGTGCTTAATAATGTCCATGAAATAACGGGATGCTCAGGCAAAGAGTCAAGGGAATGGTATGAATACAAAACAGGAATTCACCCATAAGTCTTTTCCCTTGCCCATGTAGAATGGCAAACTGTCACTGTGGACTGGATCAGTCTACAGGATTCCAAAAGAATCTCACCTGAGGTTTGCCATATATTTGGAAAACATAAAAGTGTTTTTCAGTGTTTTTCTGCTCAGACCTGTGGTCCCTCCAAAGCCACCTTTGTGCCCAGAGCACAGAAAAGCTGAGAAGATTACTGAGTTGTGTGACAGTACGTATGACACATTCAAAATGCCAGACCGCTGTGACTATTTAAATCTGAGTTAGGTTTACAAGACTGGGGTTTGTATATAGCCACATGGATAGCTTAGAGTGCTGGATTTTCTATGGAGAACTCATACTAGCTCTCTTGCTACCAGAAAAATTGTCCAGAAATCTTCTTGCAACATCACTATGATAATGTACCATATCTCCATAAAATTTTCAAACTTCATGGCATACTGCCTGCTGGAAACAACCAATAGGCTGTAGCCTGCAGTTACACTGCAGCCTTTAATCTAGAGTTTTATTAAACACAAATCTTCTAGATATTCAAGCTTGTTTCAGATTTGTGTGTAGATGTGAATGACGAATGCCGGAAAAATTGTCAGAGTTGTTTAGGAGAGCTTTGATTTCCACTTCTAGTTGGACCAAATCCTTATCTGGAATATCAAGCCCTGGGATGCAACTTAGAAAATGGCAAACAACTTCAGGAAACTTCAACTTCCTTAGAGTACCTTTTGCTACTGACAAAACACGGGGCATTAAAATTCTTACTCTAGATTCAGTCCTTCTGCATTTGTGTGAAAAGTCCTTTTCTCCGGTTTCAGAATCTTTTACAGAAGAGCAACAACTTAGTATTTTCATACGTTTTAAAGAATTATGAGAAACATTCGCTTCCTCGTGTTTTGATTTTTTTTTTCACTTCTAATTGTTTTTCATATCAGATTTGATTCAGGAAGCACACTGACACCAGATTAAGGATCTGACCCTTGGTCACTGTTAGACACAAACCAACCAAGCAATGGAACCAGTTAGTAACACTGACCATAGTAGCAGCAGTGCTGAACAGTTGGGTTAGTATTGTATAAAAGACTTCTGCATGCAGATAGCATCTTACACAACTATTATTGAATAAAAGTGGTGCTTTGGCACCCTGTCCTGGTTTTGTTAAAAACAAGTTTCTCTTTTAGTGAATTTTCCTTTCAGCTAAAGTCTTCTTACTGCACTTTTCTGAAAGCTAGATACATGTTTTGGTAGACAAAGCAACGGAATGCAAGGTCACTGGTAAGGATGCATTCCATCCCATTCACGCAAGCAGAAAGCAACTGAAACTGACCAACTGAGTATTCCATCCCATTCACGTGATACTTCATATGAAAGTGGGAGATCACGAGGATCTCATCCCTTTTCCCTATGGCCAACATTAGGACTGGACCTTGCGAGTCGTCACTGAGAACTGAGACCTAGTGACAGACTGAATCCAGTTCCGGTTGTCTTCAGAGTCCAGTCCAGGACTTCTGGGTGCAGGCTCTGCTGCTGCTGGAGCAGCGCTGATCTTCGCAGGGACTTTCGAGATTGGTTTTGTATATTTTGTGTTATTTTCTCTATTTTATTAGTAGCATTAGTAAAACATTTTTAATTTTTTCCAAATCTTTCTCTCTGTCCTTAGTGGTAAGAAGGGAGTGGGGCAGAGAAGCGGTTAACAAAACATCCATGGTTTATCGTCACCCTGCAATCAAACCTTGACACAGCCCCAATTCTAGGGAAATTCTTAGAGAACAGAATCAAGGTGTACGAAAGAAGAGGCTGAAGAATCTACCAGTCCTCTAGGATTTTTTGACTGTGTCCATCCCTCAGAGTGGTGTCTGCTCCTCACAGAGCCCTGGCAGCAAAAGGATCCAGGCTGTGGATCTCAAACCCCCATGTCAAAACAAAGGGGTGGGTGCCATCACTTCCCTTTTAACAGACATTAGCTCTCTTAACATTTATGGAATGATCATAGGGCTTATGTACGTGACCAAATGTATCACCTTATTGCCAGCAGCTTAATTACACTTACATTTACAACTTTTCCAGCTGCTGGAAAACACGGTAGTGCCTCTCCTAGTTTCAGATGCAGTATTCAAGGGCTTTTTCCCTCCATGTGTCATAACAACAAGGGTTGTGGTCCATTTTACCTACCAGTGGATTATAATTCTCTACAGCAAGACTTCAATAGAAGGAGGACATTTCTAGGCCACAGGATTGTGTCTGATTGGAAAGACTGCCTGATCTCACTGAATAAATTGAACTATTGTCTTTTTTATCAGGGTATTAACAGTGACAAAGTGAATACGGAGGCTGATTTCAAACAAAACAAACAGTTCAGTCTGTGTTGGGTCTGACTGCTCTGGAAACAAAGAACCAAAAAGTATTTAATGTTACAATGACTTAAAATATTACATCTGTGAATGTATCCAAAAAGAGACACACTAAAAAATGTGGGAATACATTGTTTATATAAGCTTGGATAAGTATAAAACAAAGACCTAACCACAGTCTTGCAGTAGTACTTTCTTTTCATTAAAAATGAAAGAGATAGAGACTGAGGAATCATTGCAGCATTAGTAAAGTTTTTTTTGTTTTGGTTTGGCTTTTTTTCCTTAGCCCCATCCTACTCTCTTCTTTCCAACTACATATGGGGGTGTCTGTTGGCAGGTCCCATATTTATGGTTTGGATCTTGCAAAAGGCCATTTTTTTTCCCTCTCATTCATGACCTTTCCAAACCATCTAGCCAGTAATGGGTTTACAAGTAATTTAATATTTCTGCAGGCTGCCTCTGACCAAATCAATGTAGAAATAATAGCAACCATTTGTGATAAAACATTGTGCTGGTTTGGGCTGGGATAGAGTTAACTTTCTTCATAGTAGCTAGTATGGTGCTGTGTTTTGGATTTGTGCTGGAAACAGTGTTGATAACACAGGGATGATTTAGCTGTTGCTGAGAAGCACTTACACATAGTCAAGGCCTTTTCTGCTGCTCACACCACCCCACCAGTAAGTAGACTGGGGGTGAACAAGAAGCTGGGAGGGGACACAGACAGGATAGCTGATCCCAACTGACCAAAGGGATATTCCCTACCATATGATGTCATGCTCAGCATATAATTCAGGGGAGCGGAACGTGGAGGGAGAAGAAGAAAGAGTCAGGGTAAAGATTGAAAATCCCAGATACAGGTTCATGATTGGGTCACTTTCCTTGGTATGATCATTTCAATTGACCTCTGTGAAGCTGCAGTCTTGGGTAGGATTTGGGTTATTGCTTTAAACTGAATATTTAAGAGCTGAAAGATGCTTCCCCTGCTCTGCATCTGTCTGTTCTTGAGGACAAATGGGACCACTGATTGCTACTACGGAGAAGTTCCCCTCTTGATGTGACACCCACAGCTCAGCCAAGCACCTCCACAGTTTATTAAAAAGCATTTAAGAACAATTATGACTTCAAAATTAACAGATTTTTTGAAGAACGTCTAAGAGTTAAGGATTGGCAGGTTGTCTAAAATAAAAAAAAGCTGGAGCTTGGCAATGGTCTACAGATACTTGAAGAATGCAAACAGATAAAGGTGAAGTTATTACCTAGATATAGTAATTGTGGATCTGAATACGAAATAAATGTGTAGAGCTTAGCACCAAGCAAATCCACGTCTGAATGGAGAAAATTCCCAAGGGAAAGTGATAAAAACATCAGTTGTGTTTGAAAACAAAGTAGAGCTTCTTCCTCTTTCTGTACACAAGAGAATAATTTTTCACTCACAAGAACATAGATGACATGACCTAGTAGACCTTTTCTACCACTAGCCTCCAGGATTAAAATCCAAGAGCTATATCCTGAACTACTGAAAAAATGACTCAGGACAAGAGTGTTATGCTGATTTCTATCACTTTAAGTTTTGGCCTTACCCTAATTTTTTAAAGAATAAAACTGGGAAACTCACTTCCTGAATCAATAAACCTGTGTGTGATAAGTGTTGCATGCAAGGAAGTATCAGATGTACTCAACCTGTTCTGCAAAAACATTTTTCTGTTTGGAAGTGCTGCAATAGTGCCAAAAATATCAAACCTAATCACACTTGTTGGTGTTTAAAGATTTATAGTTTGTTCTTAGCCAAAAGCTGTAGTAATTAGTACCGCACTGGGGCATGGACACAATCCAGTTCTTTAAGGAATAGCTAGTAAAGTGCTACACGAAGTGGTTTTGCTGAGGTCAGATCTGGGACATTGCTTTCTACTTGGAAAAAGTCTTTGTCATCCCTTCTTCCCTTTATGGAGACTAAATTTTCTGTCACCAGAGAGAAAATTGAGAGTGAAATACTCAGTAGCAAAGATGCTGGAGTAAGGGCAGCAGGCAACAGAGACCTACCAGCCAAACCTCCCTGCTTCATGAACCACCAAGGCTGATGGAAGATGCATAAATGCAATCCATAACTACAAAAAAAAATAATCACAAAGCAGGCAAGAGAATGACTGTCACGATTCATGCCACTTTGTAATGAAATACGTTTTTGCTTAGCCCTCAAGAAGTTGACACGGCTGTAAACGAGGTTGGCCTGGCCTTGATACAACCCCCAAATGATACTTCTGAAAAGGTGATGAACACGTGATCTTCCCTAAAAAGGGGCTGGAAGTTACAAATAAGAAGTTAAAAAGCATTAAATGGAAGCTTAATGTAGCTATACAACAAAATCCAGTAAGCCAAATGTTAGTTGAAAGGGTACCTTCTGGGTTTGTGCCAAAAGTCATCTGCACCCTTCTTCCTCTAAAGATATCCCTCACAGGTGGCTTGAATATATTTTTGAGCCCATGGTGGGGCTGTAGATTCCACAAATGGTTTACTGACTGAGTCAGTCTTTGTGTAACTAATATATCCACAGGTCAGGTAGAAAGTGAGATACATCATTATGATGCCTGCAGCCAGTGCGAAACATGAGTCAGTACACTTATTTATAGCTGAGGCCCAGCACTTTGTGCTGGGATGTAATATCAGACTGAAACACAAAAATAATAGTGACAATGTCACCACAGTTTCTGAAGCTGCACCCTCACTCCTGTAGTTCCTGTACAAAAGTTGTGATGGGAAGCTTTGCTGTCATGTAGTGATGTGAAATACCTGATTGATACTCACACCTGGCTGACCTAGGAGAAAAAATATCGTGGGTCAAGCAGCCAGGGCATAAGTTCCCTGAGGACCTCGATGTGTGACAGCACATCACCTTTATCAGCTAACAGGCTAACCTAGGAGGAAAACACAAGCTCCAGCACTTTGTCTCCAAGGCTATTTTTCCATCATATTTAGCTCTTGGATTGACTGCCATTTCTCATGCATGAGATACTGTGCAAAAAAACATTAAAGTGGTTCAGACTTCCAAAAAATATGTAGAGCTCTGAAACTCTACCGGTATTACATACTTCTTTCTGTGCTGTGTAGCACTTTAGAAGTTGTCCTACTTTTGCAGCACCTATATTTTTCTTATAAATGAAAGATTCGTCATACTTGTTTTCCTTTATTGTACAACATATCTATATGAGCACTTATTTTACACAAACGTATGTAAGGTTATTTGCTAGGCAAGAGAGATTTAAAATTTTTGCAAGATATGATTTATTGGAATACACAAAAAAATATAATTTTAAAAAATAGATGGAAGTAAGCTTGATTTCTGGCCCCGTTTTCAGTTTTGATTGAAACAAAAAAGGTGCAAGCAACAAGAAAATAATATTATCTCTGACAACTTCTCTGCATATGACAAATTCTGAGAAGTTCATGCCACATTCATAGGATACATTTCCACTGGGTATATATGGATTCTCTTTGGCTCAGATGCTGTAAAACTCCCGACAAGCAATACAAAAGCAGTTCTAGTGGTTTGGAATGATTTCTACTTTGATTGGCCGTTAAAGGATAGACACTATGATTGCGTAAAAAAAAATAGTTTTGTATGACTCTGCTGCCTTTCTGTGGTTTCCTGGCAGCACTGAGCAGCCGTGATCTGTAAGCGGAGAGGAAGGCTCCCACAGAACCCTTCTAGGAAGGGAAGGGAATATCCCCGCCCTGACTCATCACCCTCTTACGCCTGCTCTTTCTGTGACAGCAGCGAGCAATGACTCCTGCATGAACCAGCACGACAAGAATTGATTGTGAAAAGGGTTTATTTCATAGTTATGTGCTTTAGCCAATGTCTACATAAGGTAGACCCCAACATACAGACATAAATCCTGTAGGCTAGAGCTAATATTAAATTCCCCCAACTACTGCTGTTTAAAGCAGTCAACCCAAATGCTGTAAGATTTAGCATAGAATTTTTGACACATTAGTAAGCTAACAGTGGTTTGTTCATATTACTTGTGGCTAGGGCTGGGGACCCATGCAGAGTTCCTTTAGCTCTTGAAACTTCTCTTTAATAGCACATGCCAAGGATAAACTGTGCTCAGCCTCTGTTCTCCATCCAGTTTTGTGAAAATGGCACCACTTCTCTGCTCTCTAAAAGAAGCTTGATGGTGACTGAATATCTGCAAAATGCTTTGAAAAAATAAAGCATTGAATTTGTGCAATTTTTTTCACAGGAGGAAGAGGATTCACCTCACCAGCTTCAGCAAACTAGGGACTGTTCAAACAAATGGAAGTAGCTTAGCAGATCATCTCTTACTTTCTAATAAGATTTGACAGGGTTCCCCTGAAGATGAAGAATTTCCTGCTTCAGAGCTTGTAAACCTCATCCTGAAACTGTTCCAGCTTGGAAAGAAAGATTGGGCCCATTTCAGGAGGAATCTGAATCATAGGATCACTTCAGTACTCCTTTCTTCACTGACCCATGCAATCTGATGCTGTCTTACACTGTGAGCAATGCAGCTGACAGACGTGGATTTTGTATAATGAAGAAATCATGCAAGTTTTGCAGTTGAAGATAGATACTTCACAGTCAGTTGCTCGCAGCACTGTCTGGGGACCGGAGAGGGTATATCAGCTACTGTTTGGGTGTCCTCTTTTCCCAGAGATTGTCAGCTGCTGTAAACCAAAGGTTGGTGACGCCTGCACAGACCAGGAGAACCCTGTGTATTTGCTACCACTGCTCCCATTGACAGTCACTCAGCCCCTCCTGTGGCAGCAGAGTAGCAAAACAAGGAATATTTTTAATTCTAAATAAAATATGAGTTCTTTAGCAGGTTGAAAACTTCAGGGTGCGCTTCTTGCTTCAAAGAAGGTCACCGCAGTGGAAGCCCACTTGTGCTCAGAGGTGTTACTGTCCATCTGTGCAACGTTTGAGACTGGCATTGCGTCTGGTGACTGCTGACCAAGAGGTTAAAACTTTGATGTCCTTTTTTTTTTTACAGAACAGAACAGTCACTTGAGCTTCAGCCTGACTCTGAAACCAGCCCTCAAAGAGGTTATACTGTCTGCTCTGGTGTGGGAAACTATGTCCCTGCCTCAGTCAAGTTGAGAGATGGTTCCGTACTGTGTATGGTACAAAATGCAGTAGGCTTACCACAAAAGCTTTTGAAACCTTCTGTTCTGTGGATGTTTCATTAACCAGTCTGTTAAGACAGGTTCCAACATCTATTTCCTTTGAAACAATAGATAAATATAGGCCTGAGCCCAGGAGGTATACTCTTGGGAAACTTCATAGTTGGTGTTTTTGTATAACCTGGAGTTATGGGGAAGCAGAATGCTATGAATGAACTTCTTTCCATCCTGCAAGACTGCTCGCTGTGGAATCAAAAAAGCTGTGTAAAACATGCTCTGATTTGGGAGTGTAAGAAAGGAAAGATCTGCTTATTTGCCACCTCTGACAAGAGAACAAAATATATTTGGAAAGGAAGATCAGCTCTTCCATGCTTATTATATTAATCTTCCTTTGCTACTTTTCCTCTATATTTCTGGATCCCTCCCTTAGGTAGGAAGTCTTCTTACTCTCACTTGTACTATAACTTCTATGCCTCAGTAGCAGGTTCAAAGAAAAAAAGGTGTCTTCAACGGTCAATATCAAATCTCTCCTTGAAGCTAACTCTTCCCACCAAACAACTGGCAGAGATTTAACAAAGAATGTTCCTCAGCTGCACCATATGTCTGCCCACCTGCCCTAGTGGCAAAATGAATGTGTGAACTTAAACCAGTACATTTTAGCTTACAATTTAGGTGTGCTAATAACACCTGCATAGTCAGTTATGGTGGCTCATGTGCCTTGCCAAACCAGCACATTAAATTGCAGCTGATCACATCCCCATCCTATAAATGGAAATTGAATTTCTTAAAAGAGTTGATCCAGCAAGATTTCCTCTTTCTAATCACATGGGAATAATAGCTTGGCACCAGAGCCTTACCTGCAGAAACAGGTGCAGACTAAGTTGAAGTCTGTATTTGTGACTCATACAATTATAACTAGTAAAATTTTTTTTTTTTTTTTCAAATCTTGGTTCATTCATAAGAATGCAGTTGGCATTTATTTGTTCCCTAAAATTCTGTGACAGCTTTTTGGCTGATCTAAGGTACTATGTGTCTTTGAGCATGGAACAAATTTGGCTTCCCTAAACTATGCAAAAAATTCTGTTGTCTTTTATTTTTACTATGATAATTTAATTGAGCCCTACTGGGTACACAGTATGGTGGAAATTTTGCCTGTATTTACTAAAGAGACAAAAAAGAGACATTATTCAATCTCAAGTAGTAGGTCTGGATGTATGTGGGTCTGCAAATACTAATATGAAATAAAATTTCTCCCCAACACAGCCAGAAGGATTTTTCACACAAGTAAATATTTAAAGCAGATTATGTGATAGGTCACCCTGCCGAGTGTGGAGAGACCTGTGCTAGCTCTCAAGGAAGTAACTCAGGTCCCAGGAAGATTTTTACCCATGGCTTCGTGATGATTAATTTATCCAGCTCTGTATTTGGTGCTACCTCAGGTAACACGGAACTGTGCAGTCTGAACGTAGCCTTTAAGAACACCACAGAACATTTCTAGATCTTCCTGCAAACTAAGATCTCATTGTAATTCGATCTCAAAAAAATCTTTTCTCATAAATCTGTCATGGAAATGTAAATGCTTTTAATTTCACGTTAGATACCACCCTTTGTGAATATGGCTCCGCTAATTACCCTTCTAGCAATGAATAGTCTGAGATTTCATAGATCTTTCAACTAAAGTAGATTCTGATAAACAGTCTTGTAATTAAAACCTTACATCTTCAGTTTTCTCATCAACCATATGCAGTCCCTTTTAGCAGTCTGGAGTCTGTCACAAGTTTAATTTGCAATACAGTATATTGCATTGTTACAGTGGCTTCAGACCTATAAAACTTCTACAGAAGGATGTCAAAATTCCATAAGTAATAGAGCTGGTAAACGATACATAAAAGAGTTGTAAATGACAGTTATAATGGTATGGGAATGTGAAAAATACTTGCTAATATTTAAATAGAAATTTTCAAATTGTGAATGTAAATTCATGAATCTCATTGTTTACTTGAGTTTGAGCACTCAACCTAGAGCTTAGTTTAACATCTAAAACAGATTCATCAAATATTTGAAAGTAATTGACCCCCTTCTTTACAGAAATTAGTACAGTTTCAAAGGGCATTTCCCTCACTTCTCATGAAAGCTCCAGTGCTCCCAGTTAACGAAAAAAGTATTTCAAGGCGTTGCAGTCCTACCCAATTCTGGTAGGATCAACTCCATTTATTGCTTTTGGCCATCTGTCCTGCTTGTCTATTCACATGACTGAAAAGTGATAAACCAATTTGAAGTTAAGCAAGTCAAAACTAAACTAAGATTGATGGTTTAGCAT
Source organism: Pampusana beccarii (assembly GCA_013399365.1). Lineage (NCBI taxonomy): Eukaryota > Metazoa > Chordata > Aves > Columbiformes > Columbidae > Pampusana > Pampusana beccarii. Next base: position 596,347 of record VWYH01006478.1, read on the forward strand.
AACCAAGGAGATTTCAGAGCTGCTGATGACTGAATAAGTTTAGGGTTTTTTTAAATGATGGGAAGTCATTTTTGGATACTTTGTCACAGACACCGTTTTGATGTTTAGCTCCAAATTTTAATTAATAAGTATAACCAGGTTTATATGTTTGCACCAACACTTTTCTGGGCTTCAGTTATCCCAGCTGACATAAGAAATGGGTCCAATAAATGGGATATTCTGAAAACAGTGGGAAGTGGCACAGGACAGAAATTCTAGCTCTACTGTTCAAAACACTAGGCGTTCTATTAAACCATTTTTTTAGTTACATCCATTTTCTGAAAAGAAGATTGCACTTTTTCAAGGCAAATATCAATGGCACTTAATATATTATAAGTTCCATAAAGTTTTATGCAGGATCAAAATTTAGAACAGATGAAAGTGACAAATTCTTTATAATCGGTACTTTCAATAGTAACACACCTTGGATTTGACCTCGATCTGTCATTCTAAAGAATATAAATATTACTGAAGAAAATAGACTAGTGATATTATTCAAAACTGTATAAATATATTCCATATTACCTTACGTATATGCGAGTCTTGATCTTCCTCTATTGCAGCACTAATGTTATTATTACCATATGGTTGGCCATGTGCCTTCATTTGCCCTGGTTCAGTGGTCCAACAAATAAGGGAGAAAAAGATTGGAATCACATTCAGTGCATATAACTGATGAAATAAGGATATGTAACAGAAAAAGCAGTATGCCAAAGGAGAAAAACCTTCTCCAATAAACAGGAGAACATGCCAAAAAACTAAGGAATTTCACTTTCAGAAACAATTCTGATTTGTGAGCAAAATCCAGTGGCTGTAGGAACAATATGTACTTAATGCCTTCCCATTAGCCCCTATGTTCAAAGGTTTTGTCTTTGCTTTGCAAGACTTGCTTGATGAAGGTGATGAAATATACAATATCCCAATGCCCATCCAAGTGATGTATAACAAGGCTTGCCTGCGTTATATTATTCTTTGGTCCATGGATTAATCCTGACAGTTGTTTTCTAGCAAATATCAATCCTTGGTGGATCATGTTGAATCAGTTACCTTGAAGTATGGGTTTCATTGTCATTCAACTAAACAATAATGCTTTGTTTACTTAACTGGATTCAGGCAGTGTAAATTACCCAGATATATCTACAGAGTGAATTTTGGAGTATTATCTCTATGAAACAATTCTGCCAACCTGAAAATGCACATCTGTATTCCTTTAAGACTTTGAGGTGAAATAGGCTCAGTTTACCACATCTAAACATTATGTTGCAACTGTATTCACTTCCTCTCATCCTCTCCCTCCAGTTAGCCCTCAAGCCAACCAAATGTCCTCATCTGAAGCTAACAGAAGATTTTAATAAAAACTTCAAATGTGCCTATGGTATACTAGTGCAAGACTGAGCCAGAGGATGTTTAAGAGTTTAAATCTCTATTACATGGTTATTCTCAATACGTCAGTTTGACACTGGGACTTATTGCCGTGTATTCCAAAAGACTATTCCATGCAGAACAGAGCCTCTCTAAATGCTGACTGACTGTATATGGGGCAAACATTTCTGCTGCAGGGCAAATGTTTGAGGAAATGCTTTCTTTCAATGCTGAACTTGTGTAATATATACATAGAAGACTCCATAGATACAATTGATGATGTGATTGCTATACAAAAAAAAAAAAAAAAAAAGGATATGAGTCACTCAGAAATAAAACAGGTAGGGATAATAAGTAAACAGTAAATAAAACAGTAAAATGTGTTTGAATAATTCTGAAAAGGTTAATGGTCAGCTTGGGGTCCAGATCTTCTGTGTGAGAGAGTCCATAAGAAGTAAAGAAACATCATGATGCCAAAATATTATGGCATTCTAGTGTTCAAACACTTGGACAGCCTAGTAACTTATTGTCTTACAATACCATTGTTGTCTGTGGAAAGGTATCCATTGCATTTGTCTGACCCTCAGCTGCTCTTTACAGCATCTTGAAGAAGGGACATGAAGAGGAAAGTGCTGGGCTCTTCTCCCTGGTATCCAGTGACAGAACACGTGGGAATGGTTCAAAGCTGTGCCAGGGGAGGTTCAGACTGGACATTAGGAAGTATTTCTTTACCAAGAGGGTGGCCAAGCACTGGAACCGGCTTCGTAGAGATGTAGTTGATGCCCCAAGGCTGTCAGTGTCTAAGAGGCATCTGGACAATGTCCTTAATAACATGGTTTAACTCAGTCAGCCCTGTATTAGTCAGGCAGCTGGACCAGATGACTGTTAGTCCCTTCTAGCCTGGAGGAGACTGAGGGTGTCTACAGTTTCCTCACAAAAGGAGGAGGAGGGGCAGGCACTGATCTCTCTGGTGACCAGTGACAGAACTCGAGGGAATGGCAGGAAGATGTGCCAGAGGAAGTTTAGGTTGGAAATTAGGAAAAGGTTCTTCACCCAAGGGGTGCTGGACACTGGAACAGGCTCCCCAGGGAGGTGTCATGGCCCCAAGCCTGACAGTGTTCAAGAAGCAACTGGACAACACCCTTAGACATACGGTGTGAACTGTGGGATTGTCATATGCAGGGACTTGATAATCCTTGTAGGTCCCTTCCAACTCAGGACATTCTATGATTCCAAATGAAATCTATTCTATTCTATTCTATTCTATTCTATTCTATTCTATTCTATTCTATTCTATTCTATTCTATTCTATTCTATTCTCTATCTACCTCTGCATAGCTCTGAGTCTTGTCAAGACCACCATGGCCTTGGAAAAAACAAACAAGTCTGTTACACACAACGGTGCTTACAAGGTTTTATTACAGTGAGCATCTGGTAAGATGAGGACAAAGGGATATCCTAGTGGAAATTCTCTGCAGTGCTTCCCACTGTTTGCTGAACAATGTCTGGAGAACTAGAGGTGAATACTCATGCACAGGACTGTGGCAGGATAGCAGAGAATTGCTGAGTGGGTCTGTATAAGCTAAAAATTAACCATTGGCATTAAAGCAAATTCAAAGAATGTAAGAGATTTACTGACTGTTGTAGGCCTTCAGTTCCTCACTGGACATGCTAATGTTCACAGTTAATTGACCAAAAATGTCTGCGTTATTTTCTGAATGTCATTTGTCTGGGAGACCAGTGTGTCTTCTATGCATTCCACATGGAGTGGGGACAACAAGAGAAAAAGATGCTGTTATTTTTAGGTGGGTGGCTGCTGTTGGCGAATTTGAGGTGTTCAACATATTTTCCCTCTTGATTTCTGTATGTCTATTATTGCTAATTACCAAATTTTTTTAGCCTTTTAGTCTCCAAGATATTTATATCATGTAATACTTTCATGCAACGCTTCTTCCATATGTATATTTAATTACTGTTTTTACTTTGCAAATAGACATCATTATAGAGAACTGTACATGTCTTTAAAGATAATAAGAAATAAGAACTGAAGCAATATTAAAGGTGGAGCAGTTGGGTATGATGATTTGGGCTTGCTAAGCAGGTAATGGCCAAGGCCAGACAAGAGAGGTACTCGAGTGTTAGTCTGTGTGGATGACAAACATGAAGTGACTGCTGATGTTTGGCTAATGAAGAGCTGCATTTCGTTTTCTGAACCTGGACCAAACATGCTGCAGTCCCACATATTGCAGTGTAAACACTGAGAAGCAGCAAAACACAAACTCATTAAACTGAGGCACCACAAAGAAAGCAAAACAAACAAAGAAAGGAGCCACCCAGGAGTCCTGTAGTGCTGCTGTTGCACTCTATTTGCCAGTGGAAAGTAGCAAGTTCAGTTTCTAGAGGGTCTCTACTGAAAATTTAAGTTATTCCATCTTGTGCTTACACCTGGCAACACAGAAAGCTAAGTTACACTATCAGGATGCATGAGGATAAACAGTATTTCCCTGCAGACTGTCTTAAAGGTACACTGTGTCCCAAGGCTGAAAACAAGCACTGTCTGATTGGGGAAAAGCAGAAACTTTAAACAACTTGAAAGGAAGCATTGCAGAGAAGGACCTGGGAGTTCTGGTCAACAACAGGCTGACCATGAGTCAAGAAGGCCAAAGGTATTCTGGGGTGCATTAAGAAAAGTGTGACCAGCAAGTCAAGGGAGGTAATCCTCCCCTTCTACTCTGCCCTGGTGAGGCCACATCTGGAGGACTGCATCCAGTTAAGAAGGAAAAGGAATTATTGGAGGGAGTCCAGCGAAGAGCTACGAAGATGATCAAGGGCCTAGAACGTATTTCTTATGAGGAGAGACACTGAGAGCTGGGTCTGTTCAGCCTGGAGAAGGCTGAGAAGGGATCTCATAAGTGCTTATAAATATCTGAAGGGGATGTCTGTCAAGAGGATGGCACTCTTTTCAGTGGTGCCCAACAATAAGATGAGGGGCAATGGGCACAGTCTGAAGCATAGGAAGTTCCATCTAAACATGAGAAGAAACTTCTTTACCTTGAGAGTGACAGAGCACTGGAACAGGCTGCCCAGAGAGGTTGTGGAGTCTCCTTCTCTGGAGACATTCAACACCCACCTGGACATACCTCTGTGCAATCTGCTCTGGTGAACCTGCTTTAGCAGCTAGGTTGGACTAGATGATCTCCAGAGGTCCCTTCCAACCACAATCATTGTGTGATTCTGTGACCTGGATAATTAACAACAGAGGATGCTACTAGGTCTTGCCCCAGCCTTTACCACAACACCAGTCTTTACCCAGTCTTCCAATCGCACTGCGTCCTGCTTCATTTCATCTTTTGCACCTAGATGGCTTCAGAAAGGAGTGAAAGAGATTGCCAAATAAAAAGTATGAACCACATTAGAAGTAGGGTCCTAAATCTCCTCTTTCATTCACATCCTCACCACTGCGGTGCACTGGGTATATTCTTACTTGTCCTCTCCCCAGATCTAAATCTGATATCTCTGGTCACACATGTCCTGCCTGTACTAGGAGTGGTATTTCTTCCTAATATTAATTATAGTTTGGGAAATGAAGACACTTTATTGAAAAATGAGACCTCTGGCTTTGAGACCTCTTATTCTGAAAGATCAAGAACCTCATTTAACATCCTGTGTGTCACTCCAGGGTAGAAGAAAGCTCCTTCCTCCTCAGTTTGGTGGGGTCAGAAGTTGTTTTAGGCACATCTGTTGTGAGCTGTCATGCTGTGAGCTTTAAGTAGAGGCATTTTCTGTGAAAAAGGAAGAGTGAATTTGTTTACCTCTTAGGCAGGATTGGTACTTGCAATCTGTTTCTTAATGCTTCCAGTGGGTCATTGTTGAAAGCCTCAAACACTTTGCTTCCCTTGGAAAAAGAATGCATAATGAAAGAGGTCTCATCAACAAGCATTCATTAATTTTATATTAGTATTCAGCACAGAGTTACTTAATTTCACATTTGAAGGATGTTTCCAATGGCGTCTACAGCAAGCTTCCCTTGTTAAGTATATTTTTATTCCTAGTACTATTATTTCTGTTTCAGAGAAGAATGAAGCACTCATCATTCAGGTCTTCATTTGCCAAATTTCTTTCCTACAAAAACCTACAAGGGCTTCCCTGGGAACTGAGGTGGAAATTCAGTTTCTTTAACTGGCTATACTACTGGGTGGATCCTGCCTTCAAATTCCTGTTTCCTAGACATACTTCACACCCATGTTAGAACAATCTCACTCACGCAAATGTGCAGTTAGTATTTCTCCTGCTGAGAACACGGCGTGACCACGGAGGAATGGGAGGAATGAGTCCTCTTTCACACTTGATTTGGTAATCAGCTACTGAGAGGCAGCAGTCACCACTGGGAAAAAAAATGCCTTATAGTAACAAATCACTCAGATTCCTGGAAAACTAGTGGGGAAACCTGCCATCAAAAAAGACGTATACTCTCATGTGAGTATTCATCCTTTCATTTTACAATATTTCATGAGTATGGCAAAAAAAGCAGCCACTGCATGATATACTCAGATATAAAGTCATGTTTCACAACCCACTCAGGATACTTTCTATTAGCTGGATTTCATCCTGCAGTTTTTCTGTGTCATTACTAGGAAAACACGCTGAATCTTATATGAAAAAGATTTAATGTTCTGTTCTTATTCTCTGCCAAAATCTTTATACATGTCCAGATTGTACAAGTAGGTGCATGTTGAATTCTCTATTAAATATTTTTCATTATTTGGGGAAAATAAGTCAGCAGAATACATTATTCATCAGTCTTCCAACAAAAAACTGAAACTAAATAAAGTCTGAGACATCCTGAACCACAGAAAGATTGACTACCATGTCTAGTGAAAGGCCTGGGGAAGACAGACAGACATTGTCTCCCATGCACGTGAATAATTCATATAAGGTTTTTCAGACCTGAAAATTAATGGGATGTGGAATTAACCCTCACTACAAGCCTGCAAACATATTTGAGCCTGTATCCTCCCAAACTGAATACCAATACATTCAGGAACAGAAGCAACTTTACCAGTTTTCATTCTGACACTGAGACGGTTATTGATATTTAAACACCTTTTCAAGTCATGATACATGAAGTTGTTTAGTGCCTTGGAGGGCTACAGGGTCTAAAATGATAACACACAGAAGTGGGGAAAAACAAAAGAAAACAAAACAAAAGAAAACAAAACAAAAGAAAACAAAACAAAAGAAAACAAAACAAAAGAAAACAAAACAAAAAATAAAACAAAACAAAACAAACAAACAAAACCAAAAAACCCCAACAACCTACTGATCTTAAATGCTTAAGTTATATTAGCTTCACTGGTTGCTGAATCAGGACCTGTATCCTCACTGTTTTTTGAGATAGACTCATCAGCTGGCAGTGAGATAAATGGGGCAGTCAAAACCTTTCAAGAATATCTGTACTCAGCTGATAATTACTTTGACAGGTAACATCTGGCCTGACATATAAGAGGACAGGTTAGTAAGATGGATTGTGCCAAAAGAGGTTATGAGTACAAATCATGCTTTGTGAGTATTTGGAAAAGACTGAGTTCATGTTTTATTCAACTGTAGGAGGTAACTGTGTGTAGAGTGTACATTATAGCATTTCAACCAGGCAGGTTTCTGCCTTCTTCTTCCCAGAGGAACATGAGGATATCAATAATTCTGAACACTGGCAGAAACAGGGGAAACAGCAGTAAACACGTAGCCCTGTTCTGCTTTTAATGTAGACTGTAAAATACTCACAAGGGTGTTGGCCAACAAAGAGCTTCCCTCATCAGATTTCATGAACAAAAATCAAAGCAAACTGATAAAATTGTGACATTTGAACATGTATATCCACCTCTGTTTCTCAATTACAATTGTAAACCAGGCTAGCAGTCTTCAGGGAAGTGCTATTCCATTGCAGAAAGATTAAGTTCATTGAGTTATTTTATTAGAAAAATATTTTCTCTCCCCCTTTTTTTTTAATAAGAAAACTTATAAATAGATCAAATCCACCTCTGAGGATAACAGTGATAAGCAAATTAGTCTTTTTGGATGTGTGTACTTCAGGTAATGAGGATTTCTTTGTTTCAGAGAATATTCACAGTGGTTGGGGTTCTTATTAAATTTGGCTCTGTTATTGCTTGCAGCTTATTTATGTTGATTCTTTATTCCTATGAGGCAGATACAAGGCAGAGATTTCAACAGTCCTTGCTGGTTAATGTATCTTGTATTTAATTCCAATTACTTTAGCAGATTTATTGTGTCAGAGAGAGAGACACAACAAAACTCATAAATAAACACTTTTCTGTCAATCAAACAGCATGACTTCTATTTCCAGGCACCAAGATAAAAGAAATTAGCTGTGCCTTAGCAATCAAAGGTGAACAGGGTAGTTCAGTAGAGCTCTTGGAAAGATCAAGGCCTACATTTTCCCTTGACTGTGCTGCTTAAACTAACAAACTCAGTTGGTGTCCATTTAACATGATCAACAAAATTTGACTATTTTTTACAACACTTACATCTTTAAAATTTTTGTATTATTTTGTTATTATTAATCTGTGCTTTTGTTTTAAATATTTGTCTTCTTGTTGTGTGTAGAAGTGCTGCACTCAGCTGACTCTTGGAAATGAGTGGATAAGTCCATTGTAATGAAGAAGAGCTACAAAAGCCATTGACTGACCATTACTGAGGGGTTTTATTCTAGGAATAAACAAGTAAGGAAAACTTATTGATCTGGAGAAGTAGGACTAGATAACATTTATGGATGCTCTGAACAGCCCACTGTTCGTATTCTTTCTTCATCATTTTATATCTATCATATGACCAGGTTTTATCTCTTCACATGACATCTAGTCAGACAGTGGGAGAGAACCCCACACAGCACATTCTGTCATGTGGAATCAAGGACTGCAAGGTCTTTCAAGAAAGAAGGCAGTGAAAAGTGAGATGCTAGCACAGTTTGTCAGTCTTGCAACTTTTTCCCTGAACATGTTTGAGAGGTTTCTGAAGAAGAACAGCAACAACTGAGGCACAAGTTCATTTTGTAATTATTATGAGCTCATGGGCTGCATGTCCCTCACTGTGTGGAGAGAAGTGCTCCACAAACATATGGTCAGAGTCCTGTAGTCAAAAGGGAAGATGCCAGTTTTGTCTACCTGAATACACAGACAAAAAGTAAAGAGGAAACAGAAACACAGCGGTAGATGACTTGTCCAACATCACTTGGAAGTTGCAAGTAAATCCCAAATTTCATTGCAGTGTCTTTGTCCATCAGATCGTACTATGGTGGGTTGACTTTACCTGGCATCAGCAGCCCACCAAGTCATTCTATCACTCCTCCTCTTCCTCCTCAGCAGGATGAAGGAAGAAAGTACAATGAAAAACTTGTGAGTTGAGATAAATGCAGTCTAAGGAAGAAAAGCAAAGGCCATGCAAGGTGAAGGAATAAGATTTATTTTCTACTTCCCGTCAGCAGGCGATGTCCATCCACTGCCTCGAAAGTAGGGTCCCAGTATGTGTAGTGGTTGCCTTGGAAGACAAATGTCTTAATAATGGATGCCCTCTCCTCCTCCTTTCTCTCTCTCTTTCTCTCTCTTTTTTTTTTTTTTTTTTTTCTTTTCTTTTCTTTATATATTCTTTTTTTTTTTTTTCCTGAGCATGACATCATATAGTCTGGAATATCTCTTTGGTCAGTTTTTACATCAACTGTCCTGGCTATGTCCCCTCCCAGCTTCTAGGCAACTGGTAACTCCAACCTACTGGCATTTGGGAGTGGGGTGCGAGGTAGAGACAGCCTTGATGCTGTGTGAGCACTGCTCAGCAGTAGCCAAGACAGGGGTGTGTTCTCAACACCTTCTAGCTACAGCTAGAAAGCATGGCACTATGAGGGCTGCTATGGTGAAAGTTAGCTCCATCCCATCCAGACCACATACACATATTAAACAAAATGTACACCCTGAGTCATACTGCAGCCATCAAAATGTATTAACAAGGAATCAGCAGATAATTGGAGTGAGAGAAAGATGGAGAAATTGATGCAGTTTACTTTGATACTGTCCAGAAAATAATTGCAAGAAGAAAGCACAAGCTACAGGTTGCATATGATTTTGGGAAATGATTTTCCACTTGACCTATGAACTTTTACTTTGCAGTACCCTGAGACTTCCTCTGTTGTTAAGTGCATTTGTATCCATAGGATGCATTTTGAAATCTGTCTATATACTAGGCACAACAAAATGACACCAAATATAAGATTAGAGCAGTAGCAAATCTAAAAATGATACCATGATTGTGAAAGAAAACAAACACTCAGATACACAAAAGACACTGCAAACATGGAGTCTGTGTAAGTAAGTTCCTGCATTCATTTTGCAGCTGACCATAGCTGGTTCCCTTGCCATCGTATTTGTTCCTTCATACTTTGCACAGTTTAACAGGACTGAGTCTAGTTTCTTTCATACTCTTCACGTTTTGAATATAAAAACCGATCTCCAAGTCTATCTCTACCTACCTTGTGTTACTCTGACTACACAAGATCATCTGGATCCAAACCCTTCCAGGGTCCATGACTCAAGGTTAGCCCACAAACAAATTAACCTGGGACAATTCATATCTAGAATCAAAGACTTGAAGGTTGCCAGGCTCTCTTCTTGGGGTCTAACTTCACTTCTTATGCAGGGATGTTCAGAATAAGTCCAGCACTATCATTTTAACGAGATCTCCTAAAGCTGCTTCCATGTAAGGGTAGCTGGCAGCATGCAGCAGTCATTCTAGCAGCTTTGTAGTTTTGTACTCTTTCAAGAAACCGGGAAAAAAAAGAGTGTCTGTATTGTCATTATGACCTGGTAAATCCCAGACACAAGAGCTGTCTCCTGGGGCCGGGGTTATCCGTTCATGACTTAGTACATTGTCCTGTGTTCTTCTGCAGCCCAGGGCAGCCAGCCCAGAGCCAGACACAGCCCTGCAGAGCACAGCCTTGGCCTGGGGCTCCCAGTGCTCCTGTTCCTCAGCTGTCTCTGGCATAATGATTTAGCTCATTGTGTTTGTATGGGCAACATATAAGCTCATTGTTCTTGCATGTTTGCATAGTCCTTTCAGAAACTCATGAACTTCCTGTAATCAATTAATTACATTTTCGTTTCACTTAATTTGTGTTTTTGTGCTGTGACTCAAAGGAGTACAACATGGAGTTTGGAACCTCAGAGGAGCTGGAGCGAAAAACAACAGTTACATTTCTTCCTTCCCAATCCTAGATTGCTCCAGCATGTGTGGACTCACCAGATATGACTTAGCCCCAATGGCTGCAGTTTCTGAGGAGTCCTCCAAAGGGACTCGACAGGGAGGGAGGAGTTTCCTTCAAATACAGTTTCACTGGAGCTGAACTGGTAGGATCCTGTCAGAGGCAAAACTATTAGGAGTCCTTTACCACACAAAAAAGAGAAAACTTTTCAACTTTTCACTCTTTAGAGCAAAGTGTATATAAAATAACCAAGTGAGAAGACAAGAAAAACCTTTCAGCTATTTATTTATTTAGCTGAGAGTAAAGTGAAGATTATGATGAGGATGAAAGCAACATCGTAACATCCTTCCAAACACCGTGCACCATTCTCATGTGGAAAGGGGGCTCTGCCCAATGGTTAAATTGAGACTAAAACTTCAGCATCTAAAGTCAGACAAATACATGCTGACCCTGTTGGTGTTCAGGACAGCTTCTTGCTTGTTGTATAGCAAGAGGCTTGGGATCTCTGAAGAGGTCAGATGTGCATCTGCAAGAGAGGTAAGAGCCCATAAATCTTTATTTTTATTGTACCTATGATGCTCAAAATGAATAGATTCTCTGGCAGAAATGCATCCAGAAACATGAAATCCCCAAGGTCCATTCACGACTACTCACAGGACGACAGCTTCTGCAGGCAGCCTGTTACCTTTTCGTTTGTTCCAGGTTGCAAGGGCAGAACTGAGCAACTAAGCCTGGTGATCTGAATTGGGCGGGGTTCTTCAAAAATATCACCCCATTGTGTCATCTCATCGTTGTGAAGTGAGTGTTATTTTTCTGGAGATGATGGAACACCTGCAGAAGCCATTGAATCCAATCAAAACTCAGACTGAAACAATATTTTGTTTCTTAAGTCTGGCATCCAAAATAATCCATATTGAAGTTAAGAAACCTGAATTAGTAGGCACTTTTCCAAATATTTGGCCTGAGGATTAATATTTCTTCATTTTCAAAATACTAACCCATCTAAGCAAGTATTTTACAGCCCTTGGTTGAAAGGAACTTTAGAATTAAAAACTATATGTTATTAAATAGGAGAGAAAACCAGTTTCACACAAATATGAGAAATTATCTAAGAGAGTGTAAAAATAATGAAAAGCTTTAAGGAAATACTTGCATATGTTTACTAAGAAGGCACAGTAATTCAAGTATATATGATAGTAAACTCAAAAAGTATGGTGAAACAAAGGAACATATACTTTTCAATAAGTTCATGCGATGCAAAGCTGAGGGAATTTTGTTAGCATTATTCAGGCAGGCCACAGAAAATAGATACATATACATGCTACAAGGATCGTTTGAGCATCACAAGGCAACAGTTCACCTCTTTGAATGGATGTCACTCGGAAATATGTACAGGACATGCAATAGTTGCAGGATACACTAATTACTGTAGAACAAATAAAACTGTAGAGTCATTGCTGTGAATTTATAACAGAATCAAGGAACTCTTTTCATGCTCACTGCTTCAGAGCAGATGGAAGTTATTGACTCACCTAAATTGCTTCTCTACTTGCACAGTGTGTTACACAGAAGACTGTACTGGTATTTTTCTAGGAAAAGAACATGTTGCAACATGCAATAGCACCCTAAGTGGATCGATCGGGTCATTTGCAATTCAGGTGTTAGCAGTTAACTGTTATGCTCTTCATAAAAGTTTCCAGGCAAACGAAAAAAGATAATTATTTTTCATTAGCTTTTTTTCAGAGTGAGGGCTCTTCAAGTCAAATTGAATTTTAAAGCAGGATTATTGCCATAAAGTTTCACAGAGGGTCAGTTCAGAATAAATTTAATTGTAATGAATTAATACAGGATTTGGCAGATGTTGTGGGCCTTGTTTGCAGCAGTGCTGTAGAACACAACTGTTCCAGTGAGTCATAAGCACGGAAGTGGATTTTCACATAATGGGCCATAGCAAATAGCGAGAGAATAAGATTTGGGGAACACCTGTATTTACAGTCTAGAAATTGTGGTGACTAGTATGTAGCTGCTATTGGTTGTGCATAATCAGGCCAAGAGCAGTGGAGAGTATCTAACCTTAACATTTCTCGCTGCTGGAACACTTGAAATGGGAAGCAAGGTAATCAGAGATGAAAGGAGCCTCTTCTCTTACCCATCTGCAAATACAGGGTTTGGAGGGAGAAGAAATGGCTTATGTAGGAGGAAAAGACTGAAGCAAGGAAAGGGATAGTTACAGAGTACCAAGAGTGACAAGGGGCAGAAAAGCAGTGCTGGAAGACCAGACTCTGAACAAAGAAGCTTTCAGAGTGCTGAGGAAACAAACACAGGGAAATACATACCCCTCAGATCTGTGTATTTTTCTTAAACTACTCAGAGCAGACACCTATGTGTGTTTTATGCTCCAAATAAGTACTGTAATATGGAAGGTTGATATCTTATGGGTGAGTTTCAAAGGTGGTGATTTAAGTTACGTGCAAATCTAGGGAACGGGACAGGTTTCAGGGCCAAGGATGGCAGGGCCGTACAGTTTTATATTCGGGAAGGCAAAACCTACCTTGAGAAGTGAACTGTGCTTTTCTGAGATCGAGGAACAATTTGCACAAATTAATATATGGGCTGATCCAACACAACAAATTAGTGAGGGCACAGTCAGCAAGACCTTAACAGTAAGGATGGACAAGAGACACCACAAGACACATTGTATCCATTTAACCATCTGGAGGCTTCTACTGCTCTACCTATGTCCTCATGAATAACTGTGTTAAATGTTTCCGAGAAATCTGGCGGTAGTCCTACCATTGCAGATTGTCTGCTGGCCACCATCACAGGGGAAGTCAGCCATGAATGCTGCTATGGTCACCTCCATGTCGCGTTTAGGTCTGAACTTTGCTTGTGTGTTCTACACTCTGCCTCAGTTTTACAGCACTTTCTTAAGAGGAAACTTTACTCTTGGTACCTGTCCCATGATTACTATAAATCCCTGTGCTCGTTTTTCAAGTTTTCAGATTCCTCGTATTTTTCAGTTTCTCTTTATCCTGATTCGTTTACCTTCTCCTCCTCCCTTATTCAGCGCTGCCAAGTACCTTTGTTTCTTGTTGGATAAGTAAGCAGAACCAGATGCCAAACAAGGCTCATGGGGACCGGGAAGCTCAGCTGCCTCCCTCTAACCCTGAACAAGTCACTTGACACACACATCCCCTTTCAGAAGAGAACTGAGAGTTTGTTACATTTTGGAAACGAATAGCAAAGTCAGTTCAGCTGCAGCTTTACCCTGGGGCCACCTCCAAACATTACATGGCTATTGGAGTGATCAAAACAAAAACAAAATAAATTAAGTACAAGAATCATCTCTGCCCTATTGAGAATTTCTATTAAAAATTGGAAGTCTTTTCCTTTACTGATGCTTCAGGCATGCCTGCAACAATAGAGTTGGAAGCACTTTCTGATCTAAATCCAAAGGCATATCTGTCCTGTCGAAGTAAAACAGTAGGGCACTTTCTGTTCGTTTTTAGTTAAAAAAAAGTCTCTCTATATATTATGGTTAACAATATGATGTACTTTTTCTTAAGTGTGTTGTTCCATAGTTACATGGCAAGGAGGCATTTTAGAATACCCTTTGAAAGAGAAAAACAGGCTCGTTTCCTTTTCTGCTAAAGGAAACTGATGAGTACTTATGCTGAAAACACCAATAAATCTTCAGTTCTTTCTTTCCAGTTCCTTATGTTCTGTTTCCCCAAGGTTCTGGTTTTACAGGACGAGAGGAGTGCATGGGGTCCTTAAACAACTTTAAACTCTTTTACAGTTTGAAACTGGGGGTAGTGGTTCTTTGGCCTCCTTCCCTCAATCAGTTTCTTTCAAACATAGTGAAAAGATTGCATGTCGTTCCTTCCTTCAGTGAGACTGTTTACAGGGCCTGCTCTTAATTCAGAGTGGCAAAGTATTTCCCTTTTGTTCTTCCACAACTCTAAACTGGAGAGACGTGCTGCAGAAAAGAGTGGTTTAATCCTCTCCAATTTATGACACAGCTAAACTATCCCAGCTTGCGGAACTCCCTTGTGTTTCTGTGCCAAAGTCTCCTACATGTGCTCCTACCAAATCCTTCCAAAAGTCAGGTGAAACATTTAAACCTTTTCCATGGGGATAACTGGCCTCTGCAGTGGTGTGAAATGGGAAGATGCTGTACCCAAACAGCTGATGCTCAGTGATCTGTCAGCAGTATGAAATAAGCCAGCTTTTGGTATGGAGGTTTGAACAAAAACCACTCCCACAGATAGACCGAGACTCTCTGCAACCTCCTGTTTACTTTTGTCTTTCTAAGACATGATCAGGTACTGGCTTAGACTGCACCTTCTGCAAATGGAGATCGTTTGCATACCTTGGTGTTTGCTGAACATCTCAACCTGCATTCATGCTCCGTCTCCTAAGAAATGTACAGAATTAGATAGAATTAATAATATGTAATATTTATATAGCATTTTAGGAAGCTGAGGAACCCTTATGCCTAACCTTGCCACATTTACATGCCTGCTGAGGATAACAGCATTCAATGCCAGCCATGCAGCAAATGGAAATAGAGGGAGTTTCCCTCCGGACCTGAGTTTGCTTACATTTGTATCTTCTCCTGCAGAAAATCCAGGGGCAGGGGCACCTACTGCCAGATGCAAGCAATGTCCCATTTCATGACCTGGGCTCAGAAACCTGAACCACCACATCCTTCCCCCGGCAACACACACACCAAGCACAACCTGGTCTCTTAAACTCCCTTTTACTTCAAGACTATGCTTGAAAGCAGGCTGGCACTGGGTATGCCTGGAGGGATAGCACTTCATGGCTGCTTTTGTATGACAATATTTAGTCACACAGCATGTTTTTGTTTACAGTCGCAAAGTTTACAATTGCACCATATGGAGCAGATTTTGTTTTACTTCAGTTTATCATCAGAAATCAGCTTCTCGGCACAGAGCCCAGCTGATTTCATATTCTGTTGGTTTAAGGGAAGCAATGTAGGATTCACTGTCTGTATATTCAAGCTCTTTAATTGACATAAACAAACAGAAAAACATTGTCTAGCGTGAGTGGATGTTTACTCAGCCCTGCAGAATGGCAAAGCATATCTCTACAAAAACCACACTATAAAAATAATCTGAGCTGTGATTGTTCTGAGGAATCCTGCAGCACTTACACAATATGAGATAGTGTTATCTTTATTTAACCAGCACTCAAAACATGAATGCAAGATTGACTGAAAAATATCAGATAAATTGTTATAGTAGCTGTGTAAATTAAAAACCCAGCAGTGTCAACAGTGGCTTCAGAGGCTGTGAAGGGAATTTTTCATTCCAGAGGCTAAAATGGTACCTGCAAATGGCCTTAGTACTCCAGAAGCCTTAACTAGACACAACACCTTGTGGCTAGCCTCACTAAATATTCCAAGTTCTATCATCATCAAGGCTGGATATTTTGGACGAAGGTGCTCAACACAGGAAGCATTTTATTTCGTTCTACAGGACTCCATCACAAGAGAAGATGGGACCCATCAAGAGGATGGGACCAGACTCCTTTTAGTGGTGCCCAGTGATAGGATGAGGGGCAACAGGCACAGACATAGAAACATAGAAGGTTCCATCTGAATATGACGAAAAACTTCCTTATCTTGAGCGTGACAGAGCACTGGAACAGGCTGCCCAGAGATGTTGTGGAGTCTCCTTTTCCAGAGACATTCAAAACCTGACTGGACGCATTCCTGTGCTATCTACTTTAGGTGTACCTGTCTTAGCAGGTGGGTTGGACTAGATGATCTCCAGAGATCCCTTCCAACCCCAACCATTCTGTGATTCTGTGAAGACATTTTTTCTTTTCTCAGTGATTGAATAGCCAACAACAAGGGGATTTTAGCAGCTTTTAAACAGTTGCATGTGCGAAATATTTAATTGTTTATTTTATCTGAGAATATTTTGTAGTATTCCAAAAGTGAATTGGACCTTCCTGGCAGAGTTAAAGGGAAGAATTACTTGGTAAAATACGGTATTACAGTGCTGGTCTGGATGACACCCTGCTGCTTGATGGATTTGCAATCCTAAGCTAGGATCTAATGACCCCCTGTACAGAGTTTGGAGAAAAGTAAGCTTCTGAGATTGGTACCCTGGAAAACTAAGATGCTAACCTGGGATCAGTTGATCCCACCTTGTAGGAAGTCCTGAGGAGGCAGATGAGACAGAGAGAAATGGATGCTTAATAGTGGCTAAAAGGAGATACCTCTGTCCATTCAGGACTGGTGTTCGGAGTCCCTACCCTGAAGGAGAGCAACCAATACCATTGAGTCACAATATCATGAGAAATCTTGTACTTCTTTCCTAGGGAACATTTCAGCAATATTTTCTCTGTAGAAGGAACTGCATTCAGGTGTTCTATGTTGTCAGGCTTAAACATCTTTTCACTTGTTAAATACCAGATAGGCTTGTGCACTCTGCTTCATAGCTGCTGTGTTGCCTGCGGTGGAACATGGTGCTAACAGGGCATTGCTGCATCTAGTAGTTGGAGCAATTAATTTGTCCAACTCAAGGTGCCCGACCAAGGACTATGCTGTGACCTGAGTTTCAGGTTCTTTGCTCTATTCTGGTTTGAGGCCTCCCTCTGGCATAGAAATGGCACAAGACCCATTGCTCACAGATGGCAAAAAAAGCAAATCACTAATGCATATTTAAAGGACTCTGGCAAATCTAAAAGATAACCATAAGGTAGTGTTGGTGCAACTGACTACTACAAGCACTTCAAAAGATTGCTGTAAAAAATGAGCGGTCTTTTATAATGTTTTTAAATAACTGCCTTCTCTCCCTAGGTGGGCCAATGATGAGAATTTTAAAGGTGCAAAGATTTTAGCCTAACTCTCTGATGAACTCATCAGTTTTAAAATACTTGTAATGAATAATAGTACATCGTGATTTATTCCTTTTTATTCTTCCTGAGTATGAGGGAATTACAAACCAGGCAAATCCCTGGGGAATTCTGATGAACTACATTCACTGAAGTGGAAAATGTACTTTGCTCTGTGAATCTCAGAGACCCTTCAGAGGAGCTCTTTTCTAACGAATGCCCCCTCTTAAAGCCATAGGAAGGACTGTAAGGTGCTAGAAGTTCCTGTGTTCTTGTGGTCTACTACCATTGCACTGGTGTGTCCTTCCTGAAAGAAGACATGTAGTCCTTCTAGCAAGGACCAGAAGCAGATGTACAGGTAGCAAGTATCTTTCAACATAACCCAGCACCTTACGGAATTTCATTCAATATCCTGGGAGAACACGTCTTTACCTTTTCTATTAAACAAACTCAATTAGAAACAAACATTTATAATAAAGAACCCAAATTCAACTCACGTAGTCAACAGTATTTGATCATGTTCATCTATAAAGCTAACACTTAGCTACCGTTGAGTTTTCATGAGGAAGAATTAACATTTCAACACCATTGCAGCTCTTCTAAAGAATAAGGCCAAAGAAGGTATGTAGAGAGCAGTGTTGAACAAAGTTCCCAAGCAATATTAAAGGTTATACCACATCACTGTCCTTTAACTTCTATCCCTAATATGAATTGTCCTATGATTTTCATTTTCCCACTTATTACATTTTTTCCCTCTGATTTTTAAAGTGAATTAATAGTTTAAGAAGTGAAACAGAAGCCATGAGAACTGTACAAGAACATCACTATTGTAGCAATTGAGCATTTTAATGGTCAGGTATTATTCACAGATCTTTCTTTTCAAAAAAAGAAACATTCTGAGAAATCTTGATTTAACCAGAAATATAAACAGGGATCTTCTCCACCCTTTTTTACAGGGTAAACAGCTGTACACCAAGTTTTCTTAAACACAATGTGAACAGATTTGAAGCAAAATTAACACAATCTGATTTTCATGGGACAAAGAACATTTTATTTTCTGAAAAACAGCTGTTTCAGGAGAGGAAATGATCCATATTCGGTATGACAGAACCTGACTAGCTTATGTTTCTATTGAACACTATGAAGCTGCTAGGGTCTCATCAGTCCACTTTCAGTTCCCACCAGTGATTTCTGGAAAACACTCAGTGATCCAACATCCAAATTCCACATTAAGGGAGGGAAAAAAAATCAGTATATGAGCTTCATGTCAGTTTCACTAACATACATTTCCCTCAATGAACAAGGCTTTATGTGTGAAACAATATATCTGTGGTCAAGACTTTTGGTATTATGTACAGAATCATATTTCATACTAACCAAATAACAATACAGTGAAAATATAGAGTTATTGTAGACTAAATTCAGTTTTATTTGCCCACTAATTTCTACTCAGCCTAGTTATTTTTTCTTTTTCTAAAAAGAGTTTTGATCACAGTAATATGACATTACATATACTACTTCGTAATACATCAGGTGAAATCCCACTAGTAAATGTGGAATATATCCTATACGAGGGATATAAAATACAGCAATTGCATTAACAGCAGGCCCTTCTAAGACTGGGACAGCAATCCGTATCCTAAAGGGCACCTTCAGCGCACACTCTGAAATGTAAGCCAAAGACTGACCATTGTTAAGGAGTTGTTTTTCCCTAGGTTTCCCAAAGCAGCGACTCAGGAACAGATTCCAGAAATAATTCTTAAATATATAATTTATTTGTAAGGTATAGCATAGAGCAGCTCAAGCTGAGTGCCTTCAGAAGAGGGACCTCAAGGAAAGAAAACCTTGGGCAATTATAGCCTTACAATCCTTAAAATCCTTACAATTCCTGCCCATCTTGTGTCAATTTCGGCCTATCGTAAATTTAGAGTCTGGGGTCTCCCCGTTCTTCACTGGATCCCTTCATTTTCATCAGGTGGGCTGTTTCTTATCCCTGCAGATAGTTGTTTGTCTTTTACCAACCAGACTAGATGTCAATCAAAGTCTTGTCCTTCAGTTGGTATTTTGCATTTGTGGCTGGGGATAAAAATAAGTCCTTGGTGATAACCAAAACACTCCTCTGTTTCTTGTCTTCTTCTCACATGTGCCATTCCATTCCTTTACTTACATCTAGGGATGTAGCTCCTGATGATGATTAAATGCTCTTCTATCCTATTGCTTGAGCAGTATCTGGGGCCCTTTTTGCTTAATGAGGCAGAAAGTTCAAAAGTTCACAGTTTGTAGCCTAAGTTGCTTATGCTAAGCTAGTTCTACATAAGAAGGTTCTAAACAAGTTCTGTGAGAAGCTGTATACCAAATCATCAATAAGTTAAGGCAGTCCATTTCCTAATAGCATTAAGAAAAGGGTTGGTTTTATGTGCAATATTTTTGAAATCTGAATATTGATAGGAAGATTCTGGTTTGATCAACCCAAATGTGAAGTTTCTTGTTCAAAAAAAACCTCAGTTTTTGATGTAATCCTACATTACTTGGCCTACAATTGAATTAATATTTTTGTCACATTTTGGGTATCCCTTTTTACTTTTTAGAGCTCTAAAAAACAATAATCCATTTCGCAATAAAAAAAAGTCAAAAAGGTTTGTCTAGAAAATTTCACTGAATCTTTTTCTCAGAATTTGTTTTCTTTGACCACTTCCTCTTTGACAAAGGTATCTGTTGATCTCAACAGGATCTTACAACTTGTCTCAACCAATCAAAATGTGCACTGTTTAGCCATTAAAATATTCCAATTATTTTGTGTTATCCAACCTATAATTCTACTTCGCCTGAGTACAGCAAGAAAATGCCTGGTAATTCCCTAAATGGCTTTAGAAGTGGCCTTAGGAGGCCGCTGAGTCATGGAGTGTCAAAAGAAGGTGAGCACCTGTACCTACTAACTAACTGTGTAAGCCACATTAGCTTCTCAAACAATTTAAATCTCTCTGTATTTTAGCAATTTAAACAGTGTTTTTGTAAAGTCTATTTAAACCAATAAACAGTAATTCATCATATACAATGAACAAATCAAACAATTAAACATCCAAAGCAAACCACTAAGGATCAGAGGCAATTTTATGTATATATATATATATATATGTATGTATATATATATGGCTGGTGTGCTTTCTATAAACTAACATGGAATGTTTCCCAAAAGTAAACTGTATAAGAGGACCGTGCAACACCAAGAGAAGGATAAAAAGCAATTTAAAATCCATACAACACTAACGGGATTTAAAAATGCCCTTGAAAACATTGTGGAGGTGAAAACTAGCTTTTCTTTTCTCTACCACTGTCTTGTCTAGAAAAATGTCTATGTCTCAGCTGGCTATTTTTCTCTACATAAAAACCCCTATATTTTTGCTGTTCACACAAGAAAAAGCTTATTTTGAAGTCTGAAATTTCCCTGCCAGTTGTGGCTTTCCACTCTCTAACAACTTCAGCCAATTTCTGCATATCCTGAATTCGTCACTAGAAAGGGAAGAAGCTGAATATTATTACACAAAACATTTTCAAGACACAAACACCCCCAAAACTGTGCACAGCTTCTTTAAGAATGCCAAAAACAAGATCATGGACACTTCTAGGCACGTTTTCTTCTCACAAGCTAAATATACTTCTGCTACTGCTCATTTGTCATGGTAATGTGGGGGCTGCTGTACACATCTACCCTCTGCTTGTCATGAAAATGTTCTGCAATGTAATACAGTTTTCAGAAAAAACACAGAGCCCATATTTTTTTATCCCTAGGAAATTTTAAAGTTAGAAATTCAGATGATGAGATTTCAGTTTTATGTTGAACTGCACCAAAACATGAAAAAAACCCACATGTTCTTTTCAGGCTGCAGGACTGCTAGCTCTGTGTGGCAGCATTGTTTTGTTTGTCCAATGAAGGAGGGAGCGAAAATTGCAAGAAACAATTTTCAGGCATTACCAGCTTTGGTCTCAGCATGTAACCTTAACAAAGCAGGAGAGCATTTAGCTATTTAGCATAGTTAAGCCATCATGGGTTGCACTAAAATACTTGAACTCTTATGGAGCTGCACCTGGTTGACAGCCATATATTGGTCTATATGAAATTGATGGCACGTGGTAAATTATAGGCTTCTATAGGGCACACGTGTTAAATGTTAGCCCTGAGAGGCTTGTTACAAGTGTTATAGCCCTAAAGAGCCCCTTAAAATAATAGGCTTTTATATTCACTGACTTTTGCAAGTACCATAGTTTGCATCTTGACCAGGCCTGTATGTCGGATATACACATTAGAAGCAAGGACCGAGATGAGAAAATTTTCATTTAAGCCAGCTACACTTAAATACATATATTGTTGCTTGGGGTAAAATGGACTAATTACAAATTTAACATCTATCATAATTATAAACAGAGATGTTCTCAAAGCTGAGGGATATAGCTGCATTCAGTTATAGTGAATTCCCTTTGCTTCTGAAAATTCAGCCATATTCAGTTTATTTTATCATAATAGACATTAAATATGTAGCTAATGGAGTTGATCGGACTGCAGAATTGTAAGATGCATATTTTCATTATCATCTTTGTATATCTATAGAGCTAAAACTGGTGCAAATTTACAGACAAACAGAAAAAATCCAAGAGCTTCAGAACAGGGCTCCACAGATTGTTCTGTGTAGATGAACGTGAACTCTAATGCTTGGAGGCATAGGAAATCTTCCCCAAAGTTCTAGGTTCCACTACAAGTTACCTCCTTCAGGTATTTCCATTTATCAAGACAACCTTTTTCAGCCTCTGCACAGTGAGCCCAATGGGCTAAACTGTTAAACATGACACAGCATAGCCATTACATGTTTAGGTGACACAAGTCTTACAAGTTCAGGGGAAGATGATTCATGGAGACTATGGAAATTGGGGTATCTTGCAGAAAGAGCACAGGCAAAAGATGATGACTGATGGGGTGGACAGAGCTTCTAAAGTTTTGGCTGAGTTTCATCTAAGGGTAGAGGTAAAACAACTTTTTATCAGGATTTTTTATGGCATATTGTCCAGCAAATTATATGGGAGGAAATCAGAAAGAGCATGTCTATGTGAAGTTTATGTCTGAAGGTTGTCAATAATTCAGTGCAGTAAAGAGACGCTACCAGGTCTCTAAGCTAAGAAGGTGCATACTCAGTGGGAAAGCAGCACTGCTTTTACAAGCTACCTTTCCAAACCAGCTGGGTGGCTTAATCTTATACTATCCGAAAAGTTTCCCAACAAAGCTGCAGCAGAGAGCATCACAGCAATTTGAAAAAAGTTCAAATAACTTCTAATATCCCTACTGTCCCTGCTGAATATTTGTTATGGAATGGTTGTTTAATCAACACCCTTTGTATCATTTGCAGGGGGGAAGAGGCCCAGTGTAGATTGTGGCATAATATGCACATCAGATGTTAAATTTTTGCCCCCATTACAGTCAATAGCAAAGCATGGTTCAGTTTCTCCAAGAACATCTTTTTTTGACATCTGCTTCCCATTCAACCAGCTGAACCCTAGAATAATTAACTATTTGTCTGAAGAAATAAGGTATAACTCATTGTATCACCTTTGTCCTACACTAATGCTTAATTTTTAGTTAGCTTACATTAGATTAGGAGACCTCATCTCCACATCCTTCCATGATCAATGGACAGAGAAAGGCAGCTCTAGAGGTAAGCTCAACCCTTTCCCAGAAACCAGTCTTAGAGTGAGTTGAATTATTCTTCTACTGACTGGGAATGGAGTTCGATTTACTGATTTAAACAGTTCAGACTTTAGGTAGTTTATATTAAGAGACACAAAGCCAATTTGTAATTAAGCCTCTGAGAAATGTAATGTAAACTACAGTAAACTGTAGTTTAATTTTGTCTACCAGCTCTGCATATTTTACTTTCCTCATGGGAAAAAAAGTTATTCTTCTGTAACTTTTTCGGTTATAGAAGATGCAGCAATCTTCAGGTCACCTATCAGAGGTACCTAAGTTAAAGGCTTAGCTACTAGTCTTCACAGTTCATGTCCTCAAAAAGGAACAGTCCAACTCTCAATCACTACTCCAGGGAAACTCTACGGGAAAAGGCATCATAGATATGACATCAGGTATCATATGGAATTTGCATGCTCCTCACCAGCATGTCCACACTAAAGACACCTGCCACTTTTTTGATATATATGTAAAGCAACAGATTATTGAGATAGAAACAAGTCTTGGGTAAGAAGAGAAGAGGGGGACACAGAGATCCTTTACTTTTCTCCTCTGCTCCTTGCAGAAAATATTTGTCCACACAATACAGTAGTTGACATGTTTGATATGGTCAACATTTTTTACATAGCTGGAATCAAGAAGGAAGCTATAATGCTGAAGTGACTGCCCACAAGAAGTGGGTAACATCTCTTCAAGGAATTGAAATAGAACATTTTCTTCCCCTGCAAACGTGGTGTGGACTCCTCAGCACTCCGTAATATTTGAACAAAGTTTTTCCTTATAATGAACCATTCATTTGGATTTCACAATATCTCATCACTTCAGCCACAGCTGATGACCATGCCAGGAGCACTTCTCATAGATAATTTGCAACGTTTTCCTTCCAGTTACTCCAGGGAGAAGAGGGGAAAGAAGTGCGTGGGACAGAGCTGTAGTTCCTGCTGAAGATTTTACATTGAATCTCTTTTTTCACTGTAGTGCTACTCAGAGCTGCACTGTTGGAGTGCTAGGGAGAATCACACACTAAGCAACGCTTTTGCCCTGTTATTAGTGGTCCTGCTAGTGCTTGGAGAACATGATGGTGTGTTATAACAGTGCTTCTTGCAACACCACACATTAATGTTAGCACTTCGTGTGTATGTAAGAATAGTCCAACTGTGACCTACTAAATGTCCTCCTAGATTGCTGTCTTGTCCCCTACAGGGGTCAAAACAAAAGGGACATGACAAGTCTGAAATTTTATTGTTTTGGAAGATGCTTTTAGTTCCCAGCAATTAGGGGATTTTTCACACCCTTGGCCAAACATTTCAGCCAGATTATTAATGTTAACAGCTTCAAGGGCCACTTTTAAACTCATTTCTCCCCTTGGCTCCAGCAATATCCTAACCAACACTTCCACATTTTATTTATACACTGAGTAGAAAACAAAGAAAAAAGAATGACAGTCTTGAACATTTTGGTAAGTAAATATCAGATACAATATTATTCCATGATGCAAAAGTTTAACAATCAGGCTGCTTAAATTTCCATTCTGGTTCAGCGGCTGCCCTATGATTTCTAAGAGCCTTTTACTGGCTACATAACACTTTCTGGGAGGAACCATTCACCAAAAGAAAGAAAAACAATATTTCATATCTGTTTAAAACATTAGTCATTATCTTGTCTCTGGCTAAACAAAATCCTCACCAGCCAACTTTTAGTGTAGTGTTTCTCCTCTCGCAAACACAAGCTCAAAATTTTGGTTTGTGCAACATGCTAAAAAAGGGATGGTCGTAAGTGCAAGGATTGTTTATGCGACAAAGACTCACCAGTCAGTATCATTATAAAACACAACAAGATATTTTACTTACAGTAGGTTTGTTCCTTTTTCACAGCAAAAGTTGGGTCAGGCTGGCTACAGTGACTATACGACAGTGGAGTGAAGGATTCCAAAAGGAGTAAGCAAAGCAAGAAAAAAAAGAGAGAAGATTTTAGAGTGTTCAGGGACCTGCTTGGTAGAATCTCACGGGAGGTAGTCCAGAAAAGTGGTTGATTTTCAAAGATCACCTCCTCTGAGCTCAAGAAATGTCAGTCTGGCAGTGCAGGAAGTTAGATTAACGGTGGCAGGACACCACCACGGATGAACAAGTAGCTCATGACGAGACTCAGATATAAAAAGGAAGCATGAAGGAGGTAGAAGCGGGATTAAGTCACTTAAGAGTAATACAGAGACACTCTCTGAGCATGCAGAGACAGGATCAGAAATGCCAAAGCCCATCTTGAGTTGAATCTGATGGAGGACATGTGAGGCAATTAGAAGAACTTCTACAGGTACATAAACAGCAAAAGGAAGACAGGGGAAAACATGGTCATGCTGCTGAACATGGCAGGGGACATGGTGGCAAAAGACACAGAAAAGGCCAAGCTGCTCAGTGTCCTCTCTGCCTTAGTCTTCACTGGTAAGGCTGTCCTTCAGGAGCTCCATGCCCCTGATACCAGTGGAAAAGTCCAGGGCAAGAAAGACTTCCTCTTGATGAGTGTGGAACAGGTTAGGGAACATTTAGACAAAATTTAAACACAAGCCTATGGGGCCTGATGAGATGCACCCATGAGTGATGAGAGAGCTGCTCAATATCATTGCAAGGCCACTCTATTATCTTTGGAGGATCATGGTGAATGGGAAGGCTTCTGAGGACTGGAAGAAAGCAAATGTCATGCCTACTCTCAAGAGGGGCAAGGAAGATCCTGGGAGCTATAAGCTGGTCAGTCTCACCTTGATCCCTGGGAAGGTGATGGAGAAATTATTCTGGATGCATATTTCCAAATATATCAAGGACATGAAGGTGATTTCGAAACATATGAAGGAGAAGAAAGTGATTGTGAGTAGTCAGTATAGTTTCAGAAAAAGGAAATCACACTCGATCAAACTGGCAGCCTTCTACAAGGAGATGACTATCTCTGTGGATGTTGTTTATCTTGAATTTAGTAAAAGTTTCAGCACTGTCTGCTGTAACTTTTCATAGACAAACCACAGAAATGCAGGTTAGAAAAGTAGGCATTGAAGTGGACTGAAAGCTGAATGGATTCCAGGTTGAAAGGATTGTGATGAGTGGCACGAAGCCCAGGTGAATACCAGTCACTACTAGTGTATCACCTAGTGGATACTGGCACCAATAGTCTTTAACATCTTCATTAATGACCTGGATGTTGAGGCAAATCTCCAAAGGTCCCTTCCAACCCCAACCATTGTGTGGCTTTCAAATAGCTTCGCTAGAACTCTTTGTTTCAACAAATGAACCTACCTTTGGTGGCTAATTTTGGGATCCCGAATACAAGGACTGTGGTCTCGGGTCATAGGTTCCTTAATATTTTTATCTATGTTTTTCTGCTCTGTTGTTTACAGTTATGTTAACAAAACCATGATAGATTTTACCTGTTTTCTGAGCATCTATCAATGAGGTCTCAGGTCCAAGAAAAAGAATGACTAATGAACTTCTATAGACTTCAGTAAAGCCAGGATTTTCTTTCAACTATGCAGGGGTTTGTATGTTTGTATAAAGACACTTTACAAAACCAATAGAAATAAAACACAAAATAGAAACCGTGTAAAGATCAGAATGCAACCATATACTACTAACGGTACAACAAGTAAGTCGTGAAGGAGGATTTTCTAAACGTCTCTAACAACAACAGTTTCATTTGGGACATTAAACGTGTAATCAAATATAAACTCCCATTCAACAGTTGCCAATTTTGCCCTCCCTCTTTTTTTCTTGGATCCTCTATTATTTCTGCTAGCCAAAGATAACAATGTTAAAGATAGAAATGTACAAAAAAAAAGCACCTTGATGATTTCATTTCATTGTCTGGCAGTGCTAATCATTTAGAGGCCAAGTTTTTTGTGTGTCTCTAGTACAGGGATAAAAATAAGTTAAGTCATTCTCATATCAGGACTATACTCCTTGACTCAGTGAGAAACCGTTTTACAGTTTAGTGGAGATCTCAAGAAATTTCAGCTTAATTTTGTTGCCTAACCACGAGGTGCTCAGGGCAACCTGCTTGACTTTCAGCTGCCAGTCCAGAAGGTCATGGATCTCCTGTAGATCCCATGTCATAATTACCATCTGTTCTGGATCTCTCAGATAACATGAGAAGTTTCAAATGGCACTTGGAACCTATTTTCAAACAATGCAGATGCTAAAATAGGTTGTTCTTAGTCTCCTTTGATCACGTCAAATAGGCATCAACATTTGGCTTGGCACACTTTGTCCACACAGGCACCTACATGTTGTATTCTAAACTTAGAGGGCTTTGTTTGGAGCTGAATCCTACCTATCTGGTTTCTACAGAGGCGAACAATTTTCTACCATGCCTAACTACAAGGTATCTCACTTGGCCTTTAGCTGTTGTTCCAGGAAGGTCTAGATCTTCTCTAAGTTGTGTGTTATATCAGCAATCTCAGGTCAAGACCTTGGATATCCTAAAAGCCTTAAATGGCAATTAATACTCATATTTAGCCAACTGAATCCACTCTTCCTTTTGATACAGCTAAATTTAGATGGGCTTCTTGAACTGGAAAAGGAATTTGCATCTTGGAAGAATCCTGAGAAACTTCAGACATGGGATTATTATTAGTCAATATTAGACACTGTATAGAAATAATTCACTTATGCTGAAGGAGTTGGACAGTAAACTTGTAGACAACTGTACTAAGTCACTCTGAGAGACAAAGGTAGCTGTAGTGTCTTACTTCTTACTTTTTCAGGAAATAGTGGCTGTAGAGATGAGGCCGGAGTGCAGATATCATTATTAATTCATAGCATCTGGGCTGCTAGAAGTTGTCATGAATAAGGGTGACTGGCAGACCCTTACTTATCCTGCAGACCTCCTGTGTTGACTGTATGACTTTAAGAAAGGGATCCATAAACTTAAGTCACTTTCTAGGGATAGTTCCTTTGAACTTTAAGAGTCAAGAGAAGGTTGAGACACAGTAACAGCCTTCAAAATTGTAATATAACAGATGGTCTGTAGAAATGGACAATTGAATGTGTTCAAGCTGTAAATACATTTATATTTATTGCATACATTTATACTGCTTACCACTGGCTCAGCAGGGAAATAAAATTCCATATATGAAGGAAAAAGTATATGTTTTCAACTACAATGGGACAATGATATCTAAAAATATGGAGATTTTTAGTGTAAATGGATATTAAAAACACCAGTGTATAACCTGAATTCTCTAAAATAATGCACTTACTACATCATCGCAAATTACAGCCTGAAAAATAACTCGGCTCTTCAAGCATCATACACAGTAAGAAGCTACAAACTGGACTCTCTTCATCTTATATTCACCTTCTAGTGTAAAACCAAAGATATGGTTGTTGTCTGTTTTCTTCATACAGACCGTACATAAACATGTCATTAAAATTCAGTTGGCACCGTAGTCACTGGTACAGAATTCATTAAAAGTCTTCGGTTTTAAGTATCAGCACCAAGTTTGTTTAATGTATAATATGGCAGACTTCATTACTGATAATAATAAGCAACATGTTTTCCTAAGATTCATTATCTCTTCTTCACACAACCAAAGACAACGAGTCTGCTGGATGTTTGTTTGGCTTTCCTTTCATGTCATCACAGGAGATCAAGATAGCCACTCAGCAGTTATTATGTGATGTTAGCGCAAGCAACCTCTCTGCTCAGATATCTCTGACTTACTTTGAGCATAATTACATACAGAAAATAAAACTCAACCCTAAATAAACACAGAGAATCTGATGTCAACTGATTAGAGCTCAGAGGGGACCCAGAGGAAAGGTCCCATTCCTCCATTCTTAGCGCCTCCATTTCTTTATAATTAAAACAGTCTGTAGTCCACTCAGAAGGTGAAGTGTTCAAATCTTTGAACATTAACAGAGTTTTTCAGCTAGAGTGTTACTTCAGGCAACATATTAAAAGAATACACAACACAAACGATACATACTATCATGGACTCAGATAAACTGTGGCTGAGGCTCCCAGATGAAGCTGTCATTTGGGGTTTCTTCAGGCTCCATTAAGAAACAAAGACATCTTCAGAGGGCTATTTAGCCCTCTTCTCCTATACACTGTGTTTCTCAGCGTGGGAAGGATAAACCTCCCACTCCATAATTAAGGAAGGACTCCACATTACCAGCTCAGCACGAAGACCTGCCTTCCAGAGAGCAGAAATTTATATGAGATTATGCCTGTTCTTGGAGACCAAAGTCAACTGTGATGGAGTGAGCAGGATTCGCTCTAAACTAGATTCTGCTCGTCTTAAACACGCCGATTTGTTCTGCTTTCTATTCCCATCTGGGCTACCTAGTTTCCTTCTCCAATAAATGGCATTAAAAATTTACTCAGAGGGAAAAAAAATAAAAAAGGTTATTTGTAGTTATTGTACCAAACTTCCTCTCCCAGAATAGCTGTGTGATATGCAGAACCAGTTTACCCATCAGGAGCATTTGATCTTCATCTCTATCAGTTGACACTTGCCTCTTAGAGACACCCTGCTGTTATTTCACCTGTGTTATGATGAAAATTAACTGTCCATCTCTAGTTACAATCCACCTCTGTTGGAAGCAGTCTGTGTAGGATGTAACACTTCCTCCTCTCGTGCTTGGACTTGAGCAGCTCCACCCACGAAGAGGTCTGAGCATTGCATACCACGACGCTAACATGCTGTAGCCCTCTCCTCTGTGCTTGAGTGCCCCAGGTGGACCACCTGCACTCTTGATCACGTGAGGTAGATTTGGCTGTGTACTTCCTGTTACATTCGAAATTTTGTTTATTATTGAAGAGGAGGCACACCTTTCTTATTTATGAACATATAAATAACAGTAATAATGTAATTAAAGTCATAATGTACAAACTGCTCAGTTTCTGTCCCTTTTCCTGGGGCTATACTCACTCTTCTCCTGTTTCTCTGCATGGTAAGGTGACTGGTTTCACACTGATGTTGGCAGTAGCCGGATGTTGCAGGGGGTAGTCAGCATCTGGAGTCCTTCACTAGGAAGAATAAGATGTTCAGGTAGAGGGTTTCCTCTTCCTATCTGCTTCTTTCTTCCTTTTTAACTCTTTTTTTTCTTCTTCCTTTAATTTGGTGTCATTTATATATATTAACTAACACATATTTCTAGCTTTCTCTTCCTTCATTGGTCTGCTGCTCCAGGTTACATCCACAATTGCTACATATAGTGCCATTTACATATGTTAGATACTATTTGCTCTCTGTGTTACACCTGTAACCAGTTTTGTCAGGCTCCAGGTCTGCAGTGCCTTCAGTTCCCAAGGTCTTTCCTGTTATACAAGGCCTGTACTTCTTTATGCTGCATCATTTTGTTAGGTTCATAAATATCTCGTTCTGCCTAGAAAAACTTATTGTTACTGCCACCCATATAAAAACATAGTTGTACCACACAAAGGTAAAGAAAAATTTTAAACATTTAGATCTAGACAGCTGGCCAGTTAGACAAATTGCTCACACAGCTGAACCAAAGTCAAATGGAGGAACATTTTCTTTTTTTTTTTTTTTTTTTTGGGAAATTTCATTTTGATCTACCGTTTTTAACATTTAGGAAATAAAGTTGACATTGAACCGACTTTTAATTTACCAACTGAAAAATCTTCCTTGCTCAGAACTCTAAAGCTGGTTATTTATTGCGAAAACCAGAGTCATGTCAAAAAAAAATCAGAGATGGTTTTTGCGTTTTGGTCAGTTTACGTCAATGGAAAAAAGCAATTCTCCCAGCCAGCACTCAGGATGAGCAGAACCCCAAGTTAATCCACTGCACCAAACACAACCTGCGACCTGCTCTGCTGATAGCAAAGCATTCAGTACAGTCATGTGCAATAAAGAACTGGATGGAGTTGCAAGACTCCTCAGAAAAGTGGCATAGATTACACGCTACACATTACGTCTGCAGGCAAATGAAAGTTCTTCCATCAGGGACAGAGTGCCTACCAATTGCAGGACTACCCCTCTCAAGTATTAAGACTTCTCTGACACCCAGTATAAAAGTCTCTTGAAACTGAAAACAAAGAGGAAAACTGATGATAAATGCTGGAAACCAAACAAGAACTAAAAAATAAATTGGAAGCTGGCATGGAGTATTACATTGCAAACCCAATTGTTTACTGGCAGATATTATAAACAATATTCTCCTTCCCTTTCTCCTCCTTCCCCCCTTTTTTTTTGAGACTCAGAGAATCGAAGAGTTTTCATACTTAGCTGGCTTTGTTTATTTACTGTCCTGGAGACATCTAAGTTGCTCATAGCCAGTTAGTGGGAAGTGAAGAGCAATATTACAGGGTAAACAATGAGGTTGACAGGACAACCATGCACTTTGAGGAACAGTTATGTTCGTGGGTAGGTTTGTTTCAGTCCCTAGGGAGAACCAAATGCATAACAGAAGGAGAAAATAAGATTGCCAAATAATGGTAGGCAACAGACTAAGTCTTTTCTGATACAGAGAACAAGAGCACTGCAAGCAAATGTTTTCCCTCCTGTTTCTCTTAACTTGCTTGGCCCTGTCAACCATCTTCATGATCAACTAGGAACACATTCCCACAGGACTTCATCAAAGCAAAAAGTTTGACAACGCCGGGTAGAAGTTGACATTTACGTGGATTATGAGGTTAACCAGAATTACAGTATTAAAGAATTTATTAACCTATTAAAAAATGAGGGGTTTTGGAAAAGCCATCCATATTACTTCAGTGCAGAAGATAATCTCCCTGAGGAACTATCTGGGATAATTTTATACAAGTAATAATGAACTATGGTGAACTATAGATATTTTTCTTATAATACTTCAAATTTTCTGTGTCACTTATTGCTGATGGAAAAGACTCCTTTGGTCTTATAATACCCATGCAGTTAAAACAAAGGTTTTTGAAACAGTTCTCTATAATTGAGACCACCTTACGCAAGAGTCCTTCTTCATGTTATTAAACTGTTACCCTTCAAAACACTTCAGTTGTGCTCAGAATGTCTAATGGAAATGGTTCCTGGTTCTTGCTAATTCCTGACCACAAGAACTTATACAAAGTGTTAACTGGTCCCAGCCAAATCTGATCAAGCCAAACCTGCCCTAGTGCCAGGGATCATGCTGACAGTTAATCAGCTTGCACTGGTTCCAGTGCCAGTGCTCATGCCCTGGCATTGTATAGTTTATTAGCAGAAGAGATTAGTATAACTACTATGATAGTATTCTCTAGTAGAAGGGACTCAACATGCCAGTCAAGCAATCGTGTTGTGGCACAGCACATCAGTGTCTCATGCAAGCTCTGCAGCCACCCCCAAGCCTTTTCCTTTAAGTCCCTTTCAAACAGGTAGGATACAGCTTGCCCCTATGTGTGTAAGCTCAAAGGAAGCATGACCCTCTTATAACAACCCCCAATGGATGGCAACTTTGCTCAACACTTCACAGCTTTGACCTAATTCCAATGAGAGCTTTTATAATGGCAAATACAGTCATTAACCAGTAGAATTTCTCATAGCCAAAATGCATTGTTTCATTGCTAGAAGATGGATTTAATGTGTCAGTATGTGACTTGACATTATTAATATGTACCGTCAGTACAATAAAAGTTATTTTCTTCCCTTAATCTTCACATATGTTCAGTATGCTGCTTGCAGAAGTTAAGCTGTAAGTTCACCTTCGTTAATTTAGTCACAACAGCCCCTACCCAGCTGGTATTTTTTTTCCTCCATAAGCTATGCATTCTTCCCAGCTGTATATGCCTCATGCAGTAAAATACAAATCCATTACGGATTGTTAAGTACGTAACTAAGCTGTTTACCTTGTAACAGATTAATTAAAATACTTCACATTTGTAGCCAGCCATGCGATGTGGTCACTGGCACTAACTTGCTTCTAACCACTACATTCTGAGGGACACAAGGGATTTAAAAATATGTACATGAACACTTCATCTTTTCCGTTTACTGTAGCAAGTTGTTCTCTGAAGAGAGCAATTTGCTAGGATATGTGACAATTTCATCATGCTCTTTCTTGTTCATGCATGCTGTCTTCTATTTCTTAAAAAATGTCTGTATAGATTTCCTAATTTGGCTTCCACCTTGAGTAAATATCTGTCAACAGAATAGTAGAGCCATGAGCATAGTGAAATTTTTAACTCAGTTTCTATGGGAAAATATAGACATATGAGAAATTTTAAATTATTCTAAACCAAAATGTTTAGCTGAAAACTAAATGCTCTGCTTTGCTTTCTGGATATTTAAAATTACTATTTTTCTTAACTGAGGTAATTTCACAAAAGAAAACGTCTTTTCATCAGGAGAAGTTAAAACATTCAATTTTGAAAATTACAAAATATATCTTGACATTTTCTTCCCTTTCTCTATTTCTTTCTGAAGCTATTTAGAAATTACCTATGAATTTATGAATATTTTATCTCAAAATTACATTTTCTGGTAAATCTCTTTTAACCAAAACAGGTTCAGGGAGAAGGGGCAGATCTTCAAAGAGGTTTCTGTTTCTTATACTGCGGGCAGCCTACCAAAATAACATCATCTTTTGAGTCAAATGCAAAAGTACTAAATTAGGATGTGGGTCAAAGGGAGATGCATCTGACTACAATTTTGATATTAGAGTTGACTTTTGTCTACAGTGCCTCAACAGTTCAGCCCTGATGCTGCCAAGTACACTGCACAGTTCATGTAATGTGATGCTATGTTGGTCTAAGTTTATGCTCAGACAATTGATTAGTAGTTGAGCATTGTAGGTTAAAAGGCAGCTTTCAGTGCGCATCAGCCAGTCAGTGAGGGATCACAGCCAACAATAATAGGCAATGTGACCTATGCTCAAGGAAAACAGGAAACTATCAACCACAAGGGTGTAAGAAAGGAAACTCTGTGACCTTTCCTAGTCCTTCATTGAGATGGTCTGTAACTATGCTACTAAAGGGCATCATGAATTTGGCCTTTGGTACCTTAAATTTGTCTTTCCTAGAATAAAACTGAGCTCTTATTGGGGCGTATTTGTCCTCTAGTCAAACAACTTTTCTCACAAAATACTCACAAAGATCAAGATCTTTGAGAGTTCTATCCATCTTTCAATCTGGTTTGAAGTGGCCCAGCAGGTCCAAGTATTCTTTGGGGTGAGAAGTGACTAACAGCCACACAAATAGACCTCAAGCAAGTATTAAATTCCTTTCCTCAGAAAATCAGTCTCAAAAAGCACTAAATTAAAATCCTGCAATACGAGGACAGGGAAGGAAGAAAGATAATACTGGCATTTTACAGGAAGGGATTTAATGGCGGTGAGAACTCTCTAGTCATCCAGACAAACAAACCAGTATTTTCAGATGTGTTTTTCACTCACAAGTAAGACCTCAGACACTCATGTGGCAGGCAGAATGGTCTCAAGACACAATAAATCTTGAAACAGTCACAAAGTATTTTGATTACTAACAAGAAGAATTTGAAGTCCTGTCAGCCACCATCATTAATAGACAAGAAGACTTGGCATGGAACAGAAATCACTGTATGTTACACGATTTATGTGCAGAAGATTAGCTGGATACATCAGAGGACTACACATTCAATGAATAAGGATTCCCTTGCATAAAACCATTACTGTCTGTACAATCCCAATGTAGCTTTGATGAATGAAGAACACAGTAGCACATAGTATCTGTAGTGTGTGTGTAAGCTAGTTTCAGGCATACCTTCTTTATAGAAAAATATTACTGATAGATGTTCTTTAAAATAGGTATATGTGGCACACTTTTGCTCCTGTCTGTCTCAAAGGAACAGAGACATTTTCTGGTATTTTAGCAAAGTATGAAGTTGGCATCTCTTGTGAAAGTGATGTAAAATGTTTTTATGCATTGTGCCTACCTACCTTAAACACCTGTCTTGGGGGTAAGATATTTCATTTCCTGGAAGCACCCATCTCCTCCAGTGAGCATGGTGAGGTCCTGGATAAATCGCTTGAACCAAGCATCTAACTTAAACATCTTAATATAGATGAGCAGACCCACCTGTTTTACTGTACAACAAACATCATATGAACTTATTATTTGTGGTTTTGTTTCCTTCTACATCGTGGAAATGCTAATAAATATTTCCTTAATTTGTTTGGGTATTTATATACCATTATAAAGAGAGGTAGAAGATATTTCAAGCAAGAAGTAAAAATCCTGAAATTCATTGTCACAGTTCATAGTCATTAATATTATACCCATTGTGATAAGAAAGATTGCTCTGACGAATTTCATTCATTAATTCAAAGCAAAACAGAATGTAAAGCTATATCTAGGGTCCTCCCTTAGCAGATGCGTGACCTCTAAGTTTGCAGCCACAGAAATAATGGACGGTGAATAATGAGTTCTTCATGGGGACAGAAGCAGTCTGTATCCCAGATCCGGGGATTGTAAGTGGAAAAAGCCTTAAGCAGTGCCCTTTTTAAGGAGGCCAGCACATGGCTAGTTATCCCATCAATGGAGTGTACATTTGGACATCAGCACTAGCTGGAGAGCCACGTGAATGAGGAGGAAGACACCCATATGCCATGAACTGGTATCCAGAGCAGGCCTATGCAAATAAAAATGGCCTTCAACTCAGTGAGTAAAAGGTGACCAGTTCATACTCTGTAATGGAGGTAGTACTCACACGTACCATGAGCAAAACTAAGACTTAAAATCAGCTTGGTCTCACTCCAAGTGCTCAGACTACTGATGAAAATGGAAGATCCTTGTGGAATTGCTAAAACAACTGTTGACCGTGAGGTTACTTTAATAAATACAGTTCCTAGTGTAGTTTACAATAAGCTTACTGCAGAGGCCACATGGGTCTCAGTTGCTAAAGAAATAACAGAAAGGCCTTTGTAAACACACATGCAACGCAAGCTCAATAAAATCACACCCATTGTGCTGGATTATTTTGTTGCCCTGGGTCTAGGCAACTGCATGGTTTATAACACAATGGAAAAGCCACTTTTAACTGGGCCTTTTCAGAATCTGAACATGCTGCCATTTCTAGGAAGTGTGCTGGCAATTACTACATTGTCTTCTCTCCGTTCGGTTCCTGTGCTTGTCCTAAACTCTGTTTATTTTGGATATATGTGGCCTATTAGTAGCAATTCAACATCCCTGGCAAAACCCTGAGGACTATTGACTGGACAGAGACAAAAGAATAGTCTGGCTACCTGATAGAAATTTGTCTTTTTCTCTCACTTCTGTCAAATCTGTTAAATACTTCCACCTCTTTAAATCCCCCTTTTTTCCAATAAAACATTCAGAAAGTTTGACTAGTATTCTGGAGATGTATGCTTCTAGCTTGGACAGTCCTTGTGGTATTTTAAGGTGAATCCTATCAGGGTCTGAAAACATCTACTTAATATACCATTTCTGGCCTAGTGGTCCCAGAAATTACACATATGTCCAAGACGTCCACATCGCTGGTGTAACAGGGATACAATTGGAGCCCACCATCTGCCCGTGTACCCACTGATATCTGTGATACTACTGCAGCTTCCAGAGCTATTGATTAGGTTTGTAGGTAGAGACAGATGTCTCTGAATGGTTAGTCTCTGTCCTTATTTTGAAGACTATCCCTGCCAAGCAGAAAAGCTAGATAGTTTCAGAAAAGTAATGATAAAAATGAGAAGCAGAGCAGAAGGTGCTAAACTGCTAAAATCACATCAAGCTTCTTGTAGAGAAACATTGCAGGAACACAGGCATTACCTGATTGTAAAAAGGAGAACATATATTTAACCACAACTATGCATAAAATCCTTGAATTCTAGACAACAGTAACTGAGTGACATCGAGGGGGAAATACACAGTATCGTCTCGTGGGAGACTTGTTCCACGGCACTAATGGAAAAACTTCCATTAACTTTTGTCAAATGTATATCAGTGTCACAGTAGTAAAATCTGAATGTTTTCTGGAGTGTGAATGCTAGTTTCACACTACGACTACTGTAATCTAGGAAATTTCATAGATTTCTCCTTCAAATGGGTTTGTGTTTCTTCATTGCTTATGAGAGTCTAACAGGAATGTCTTATTCCTTTATCATAGCATGTATTTTCTGTTTGTTTTTACAATGTTCTTCCCATTTAATAGTCTTTATTTACCGTCTAACGGGATGTTTAAATTGTGGCTGGAGACGATATTATGAAAGGAGTAGGAGAGAACTTATGAAAGCAGTAGGAAGTCCATCTAGCATTACAATGAGGATTTTTGTTGTTTCTTCTACTTAAATTATGAAATAAAATTATACAGAGAAGTCTGTCACACTCTGTAGCTGAAAATGCTGTGGGACTTTGCAGTCCTGAATGCTGCTCTAAAATAGAGGATGATCATCCACCTCTCCTCCAAGCCACCACACTCTTTCACAACAATAGCAGATGCTTTCCTCAGGGCTAGGAAGAAAAACAAAAACCATAAGTGTTGGAGGTTTCTGATACAGTAAAAGCACATGTACAGCCTAGGATATATTTCGAAGTACATTTTCATAAAGTGCTATCAGGAAAAAAAATCAACTCCATCTTTTCTGTGTTGAGATAGATACTCTCCTTCAGTGAAACACTGAAGTGCAAAACCAGTGTGGATCTGAAAGTCCGTGTATGATCTCTGGAGCACCACTAGGCAGCAGTACTCTAGACTGCTCTTAAATATCTCCAGGAAATAAATATCTACAGATTTCCTAAGTAACATATTCTTATGTGTTACTGTCTTATGATTATGACTTTTCAGTACCATGTTGCCAGAAATATTCTCTGCTGCAAATCACAGCAGTTGACTTTTGTTCTTCCCCTTAGAGACATGGAAAGCAAACAATCACAATCCATTTTACAGAAGTCTTATATACGTTGCAAAAGTGTTACACATCCTCCTTCAGTTCCTCCTATTCCAAAGCAAAGTAGTTCAAATCTGTCCATTTTTCTTCTCAAAAGCTTTGTTTCTTAAAGTTCTACTTTATTCTTGCTTCTCTCTGCTGCAACCACACCTTTCATGTCCAGTGTTGAAAGAGTTCTCCAGCCTAGGGTCACCATCAGCAAGCAGAGCAGAATCATGACTTTCTGTGTTTTGGTTAAAAAAAACACTCTGCAGAGACATAATAATGGTTGGACTATCCTCAGCCATGCAGAGGAGTAAGAAGGGAAGCCCTTAGGGGTATTCTGAAGAGAGCAAAGTGGATTTGGGCCAACATGAGTTCACCCTGCCTGTACTTCAAGCTGGTCAGGCATGAGTCATGGCCACTTAACAGCCATTCTCCCCCATGGGAAAACTTTAGAGATAAAATCAGGAGTCTTGTGTCCTACTTCGGGGTCATCTGCACAAGAAAGATATTGACGTGTTATACTTGAGCAAGGCCGTTGCAGGGTCACCAGTTGAGCACAGGATGTATGAGAAGGGGCTGAGAGAATGGGGTTTATTCAGCCTTAAGAAGACAAGCCTAGCCCTCTCCTTTGCAAACATGGCTCCACACAGGTGTTATTGTCCCTAGACATTTTTGTTATTCCCCAGCCTAACCCACAACCTCTCTTTTGGAAGGTAACTGGGAGATCAGCAACCCGCATCTGCTGGCTTAACATAGCCATCAACATGACACCATCAACATGGTGAATGCAGGACTCAGAGCCCTGAAGATACTCACAGAGTTCTCATGAATGAAGTAAACAAAACCAGGCTTTATTTTGAAAACATCAAAACTAAATGGTTTGTGACTTTTTAGATTAATTTTTATGTCAGAGGAAATCATAGCAAACTGGTCTTTTTCACAGAAAAAAATTACTGAGTTGTAAATCATTGTAAAGCTCTTCTGAAAAGCAAGAAAGAAACATTTCTAACCCCACCTTCACTCTATTGTCTGGAAGAGAGCAGGCTAAGACACAGCACATGTGAGGTTATTTGGCTTGTTCACTACTCCTTGCACTGTAATCACCTGTAATTACTTCAAATGGTTACGTAATTCCAGTTAGAGTAGCAGCTGCTGTTCATCCCTAGAAACTACTGTAATGGTAAATGGTTCTTTTTATTAAGCGGAGTGAGCACAAGCAGATTGCTCAAGCTGTTAGTTTGGTTACTCTGCAGTTCTTTGATACATTAGACTGTACTGGTTCCTTTGTTTAAATATAACAGCATGCATATCCGCCAGATTGTCCAGATATATGTTGTGAGCTCATGAGCTAGAACTGAAAAGGCTCAGTTTCTGTAATAACTGTCCTAAATTAGCTCTGTGCTAGTAAACTATATTCTGTTCATCAATAAAGTGTATTGGTAATATATTTTTTTACTGATCTACATTCCAGACAGAGTGGGAACATGCCATCAATATATCTAAAGTAGACTATTCTTAAAGTGGAAAAACATTCAAATGCTATAAAAGATGACACTTTGTTAAAAGTAGACTGAAAGCCTTCTTCAAGAGTCCTTTATTTTTCAAAGAGAATAGTTCTTTCCAGATATTTTAATCTTGATTTATAATATGCACTCTCACCACTGCCATAAACACCTAAATAGACATAGTGCTCATGAATCTACCAAGTCATATGAAAAAAAAAAAATTGAAGTGCCTGACTACAAGCATATTTAAACACAGAATCTGTATTTTACATACATGTATAGCTAGGTACAGCTTGTTTGACATGGATAGAAGAAACACTTCTAGAACACTGTTGCAGGAAAATGTAAGAACTCTTCTAAAGGCATACTCATCAGTGTACAGAAGTGCACATTGCTGGCTGAATCTTCCCTTCTACAGGTTCCTTTAGGTGCCTGCTTTCATGATGCTCTTCTGCCTCCTCCCTTCAGCAAAAATAACAGTGAAGAAATCATGAGAGGCAAAACAGAGAATGTCTTGACCTGAGAAATTGTCTGTCCTTCTACTCTCCTGTCCACAGCCTGTCCAGGCAGCTGTGGTGTTTAACTTCCTAACATGCCTTTAGTCCTTTATTTTTTTCCTAGTTCCACAGATCTGGACACAAAATGCTGACTGGTTTCTTAGGAGGCTTCCAATGGAGGCTCTCCAAAGACAGCTGAGGAAAAAAAGGTCTTTTTTTCCTGCTGTTTCACTGATAGGACAGACAGCAAACATAATAATATTGACTAAGAATTGAAGTTGGTCCTTTAATGTCCCTGGCATATTTATTTTCTCTCAGGGAGATGAAAGAACTAAATATCTTTCCAAACTCTTGCCAAGGCTTTTATAGCCATGGCAATGCCTTCCAAATTGGTTTGAGTTGCTTACACGTAACTAAAGAATCATTAAAGGGACAAGGTTCATAATTTAGGGTTTTATTGCTCATTCTTAGAGAAGGCTTCAGTGCTTCCTTCTACCCCAGCTTTAGCAGACAAGCAGAACCTTTGTACTCAGCACAGAAACTCTCTGCTTCAGAAAAATAAGCAGTATTAATATTCACCAGTCATGTGATCTCTCTCAGACGCATTCAGAGGTTATGCTCATCAGAGCTGACATCCCAGCCTAGGCTGAGTCTTGTACAGGTGGCCAGCAATTGCCATCTTTGTGGTGTGACAACTGATTACTGCGAAGCACAAATCCTCTATAACTCCACATGCAAGGGAGAGTGGAATCTGCAGTTCTCACTGTTCACTGTTCAACCCTCACCAGCTTACTGACAATGCTGTATTGTCAAGGTCTTCAGCTAATTTAGATTACATTTACAGCTACCTTCCTATATCACTGTTTCTTCAGCATAGAAAAGAGCTCTCTCTCTCAGTGTGAAAAAGTGGAAAGAAAACCACACTCTTATGGAAGTAATCATTATTTTGACTAAAACTAGCCAAAGTATTAAACAAAGACTCCAAGTGAATGACATTTAGTGAAGGGCATGTTTCTGTTCTCAGGGGGAAAAGTATTGTTCTCACGACAGATTATTAGAAGCAAAGTTCTTTATCGGTGCTCTGGGAGGGACAGAGTATTTTCACACATGCTTTTCTACTTTGCACCCAGGACGTACTAAGTAGTTTTTATATTGTTTACAGACTAACAGGCTCTGTTTCACTTTAGAAGAATGATTTCACTAACTCAGTTTGCATCCCTTTAAGAGCTAGATCAGTCACTTTAGACAAAATAGGAGTAAAAAAATTAACCTGTGTAGTCCTGAAGAAGATCATTGTTCTAAGTAAAGGAACAAAGGGATGACACATATTGGATGCTTTCATTTACAAAAATATTACTGCTCACGTCAGGGTTCACCCATTATTAGGTTATTTCAGATGAATCAGATATTCCATTGGAAAAACTTCGTCATGCATTCAATATTTATTTGGCTGCAAGTGGAATTGCTTGAAGACTACACTGTCATTTCCAGGGAGGAAGCTTGAACTTCTGTATTTTAACATAACAT
Organism: Pampusana beccarii; assembly: GCA_013399365.1. NCBI lineage: Eukaryota > Metazoa > Chordata > Aves > Columbiformes > Columbidae > Pampusana > Pampusana beccarii. Next base: position 637,962 of record VWYH01006478.1, read on the forward strand.
TACCAGCAACTTCCACTCCAATGAGTAAAATGAGAAGTGAGATTTACTGAAACAGTTCTGACGAAATCAAAAAAGCTGCAGCAGTTTATCAGCACAATCTTCCTCTCTTTAACACAAATCTGCTGTGGAGGGTTTACTTGTCACATGCTCCAGAGAGTGTATGAGTCATGAAGGAAGCGCATTTGGTTGACATTTTCCATCTGCTGGCAGTGGGTTGCGGCCCCCAAACGCCAAAACCAAAGCACAAATTAAAGATATAGACATGGGGATTCCTACTCCTAGGATAAAATTGGACTCAGAGAATAATTCCTTACAAACTGAATTAAACAATTTTTGTTATGATCTTTGAGGGGGTAGGGGATAAGATTTGATTTTGAGTGTGGCCAGACATCTATATCCCTCCCTGCCTTCAGTGGGGATGTGGACCCTCAGCACCTGCTTTGATGGGAATCTTCAGCCATTATACAAAAGAATTAAGAATATGAGGATGATGAATGCTGACATCTCTAAACTTTGTGGGGAAAAATAGTTCATGATCACAGCTGGTTAAGCTACAGAATGACCGAATGATTAATCAGCAGAATTGTGGGTTGTGTTGTTACTGCATCAAAGCATGCAAGGCCAAACTAGCTCTCAGCTGGAGTACAGATGCCAAAAGCAAGCTGACAGCCAAAAGCCATGTGTTTTTGGATCCTGTCCCTGGAGGATGGGAAGAAAGAGAGATTCTCCCATGCTGATTTGTCTCTTCTACTACTCTCATTCTCTCTCTGGAGTTGATCCACTACTGATGAAGTCCAAATTTGTAACTGGGACCTAATGTAGAAATCTATGAATTTTCTGGCTCACAAAGGTTAACACAAGAAAAGGAAAAAAAAAAAANAACTCTCCACCTTTTCTACGATACACAAGAAACCAGGAAGAGATTAGAGAAGGATTTTTCAAAGTGACCAGTGATTTTTTTTGAATGTTTAGAGTTTTGGAGAGCACAGCTTTTAACCTCTGAAAGAATTCAAATTCTTCATAGGCTGAAAATCAGGGCTCATCATTATTTTTCCGTTGAAGCAGCCTAAAATACTCATGACTTGGAAATTACCCTAGCATCACACAAGCAGTCTCAATTAGAAGTAAGAGTGTCTTGTGCCCCAGGATCATGAAGTTGTCCTCTGTCTTTTGCCCACAAGGGTAGATTTTCAAAGAAAGACAGAGTACGAGCTTAAAACAAAACAAATCTGTTTGTTTTGAGCAGAATACAATGATACCCACTGATGTATGCAAGTGTGTGGGTACCTGAAATTACAACATCACCCTGTGGAAGCCTTCAAAGACTCCACTTCCAGCATACAATTTGCAGCCACAGGCAACAGAAGACCTATAAAAAGGGCCAGCACAGACCTTCTTAGAAACACGAAATCACAGAATGCAATAGGTTCAAAGGAAACTGTGCTGGTCATATAGTACCATCCTCTGCCAAATCAGGGATGTTTTTTGAGCATGTTGTTCATAGCTGTGTCTAGATCACTCTTAATATCTGCAATGATGAGGATCCTACAGCCTCTCTGGACTCTCGTTCTGGTGTCTGACTGAAGAGCTTTTTCTTTATACCCAGTCAGAACATCCTTAATTGCAACTTGTGTCTATTGCCTCACAGCTTTTCCCTGTCTATCCCTGAGAAGAGACTAACTTCACCTTCTCTAGACCCTCTCATTAGGTAGTTGCAGGCAGAAGTAAGATCCTCCTGAGTTGTCTCTTCTCCAGGCTAAACTAGCCCACATCTCTTAGCCTTTCCTCATATATCATGTGCTCTGGCTCCATGACCTTCTTGGTGGCACTCCACTGGACCTGATCCAGTCTGTCAATATCATTCTTGTAATGGAGAGCCCACAACTAGATACAGTACTACAGATGTGCTTTCACAAGTGCCAAACAAGGCAACTTTCTCCTGAGCTGCTGACTGCACCCTTTCTCATACGGTCCAGTATATGGTTGCTCTTCTTTGTAGAAGGGGCACACTGCTGTTCAAGTTCAACTTCTGGACAAGTAGGATATCCGAGTCCTTTCCTGTAAAGCTCCTCCCCCAGTCTGTGCTATTCCATGGTCATATTCCATGCGACATGCAGGACTGAGCAACCTGATCTAGTTTAAGATCTCCCTGCTAATTGCAGGGGGGTTAGACTAGGTGACGTTTTAAGGTCCCTTCCAACCAGAACTGTTCTATGACTCTAAGTCTCTATGACTTCTATCATTGTATTACTTCACTCATGTCTTTGATAAACCTCATGAGGTTTCTGTCAGCCCATTTCTCCAACCTGTCTAGATTTGTCTGAAGATTAGTTCTGTCCTCCAGTGTGGCAGTTGCCTCTTCCAGTTTGGTGTCCTCTGAAACTTGCTGAGAGTTTTTGAGAGGATCCAGTGTGCAAGCTACTAGGATTTTCAATTTCTTAAGACTTCAACTAATAATTTCATTGAATATACTGTGATGTGTTTTATTTGTTCTTTCAATTATTGAATGTTGTGAAGCTTACTTTGCCCAGACGGTGTTTCTTTCAATGCTCTGAAAAGATTCCAGCAATTCTTATGTAGTCTCTGCTTCGTCTGAATCTTTATGCTCAAGAGTTACTCACAAGGCCGAACTGGATTAACAGAATCGTGCCACACTCGGATTGACAGTTTCAGCAATGTTTTTGCTAGAGAATGCGAAACATAGGTTTTTTAGGTTGTTACAAATTATCCACATACTCAGTGATACCTCTTAGGTGCTCAAGTAGCTTCCATTTAAACTACACTATTTTGTGCCAGTATGGAACTTCTCCAAGTTATTATTTCTTCTGTACGAGATTCAGTGCAACTTCTCCTGGAAAATGAATGGAACACACTGATACAGCAGCATTTCCTAATAACTTTTGGGACGTATCACAGTGTCCATAAAGGTAAAAAATCTCTTTACTGGAGAGGAACAAGTTTTTGCTTCCATATGGAGCTGACCTAAGGCATGGAAAAGCCAGATTGATAAGCATCAACCAAACTGTACTTAATTATCTTCTCTAGCTTTGTTCAATTGATACAGCACTTGTTGGCATGAATATATGTTTCGATTATGTGAAATCTTATATGTCATTCAGAGAAATGGAAAAGATGAGACAGAAAATGTCCTCTTGGGAATGTGCAATCAATCTGCTGAGTTCAGAGCTTATCTGGTATGATAACTGATTGCAGCTCTAGCTGAATGACTAAGAAACACATTTACAAATTTATAGACACTGTAACAGACCTTCAAAGAAAAGCTCCTTGATAACTGCCTGAAAGACGTTTTCTTGATCTACTAAAATGCCTTAAGAGTTTATCTAACCAAGAGCAATAAATTATTATTATTTTCAGAGCACACACTGGAAGTTTGAGTTTTCACATGCTAAAAGAGGGTTTTATTTTATAATAAGTCCTGTTGGAAACCAGACAGCCTATTGATGGCCTTTTTGTTTGTTTGTGTGTTTGTTTTCAAAAAGCCATGTACCCTTGAGGGACTCTTGGGGCAACATACAATCTCTAATACACTCGTGTATTGGTGTGGTGGGTTGACCCTGGCTAGGGGTCCACCAAAGCCACTCCTGCTAAGCCAGACAAGGGAGAGAAAATATAACGAAAGGCTCATGGGTCGAGATAAGGACGAGGAGATCACTCAGCAATTACCTTTAGAGGCAAAACAGGATCAACTTGGGGAAATTAGTTTAATTTTATTAACAGTCAAAATTTGAGCAGAATATTGATAAATAAAACTAAATCTTAAAACACCCCTACCCCTCTCCTCTTCCCAGGATGAACTTCACTACCAATTTCTTTACCTCCTCCCTGTGAGCACCACAGGGGGGCTAGGAGTGAGGGTTGCAGTCAGCTCATCACACATTGTCTCTGCTGCTGCTTCCTCCTCAAGGGAGGACTCCTCACACTTCTCCTCTGCTCCAGCATGTCCCTCCCACAGGAGACAGTCCTCCATGGACTTCTCCAACATGAGTCCTTCCCATGGGCTGCAGTTCTTCACAAACTGCTCCAGCATGGGCTCTTCCATGAGGTGCAGCCCTTCAGGAACAGGCTGCTCCAGTGTGGGTCCCCCATGGGGTCACAAGTCCTGCCAGCAAACCTGCTTCAGTGTGGGCGCCTCTCTCCATGGAGCCACAGGTCCTGCGAGGAGCTTGCTCCAGTGAGGGCTGTCCATGGGTCACAGCCTCCTTTGGGCATCCACCTGCTCTAGCCTAGCATCCTCCATGGGCTGCAGGTGGATCTGTGCTCCACCATGGACCTCCGTGGGCTGCAGGGGGACAGTTGGCTCACCACAAGAGCATTTCTGGCCAAGAAAAGAACTAAGGATGATGTTTTTATTAATGAAACACAAGTTAGTAAGTTTTAGAAGATAATTTAGAAGAAACAACATCGTCTGATGTTTCACACAAGACTACAGAGATGTTGGAGGGGATTCTTCTCCAGATCTATTAACATGTAAATGGTGAATGCACAGATTAGACAAATCAAACCAACAAAGTGAAATTTGAGGACTTGTAAAGCAAGCTACCCCACTGTGGGGAATCCTCACCACAAGGCCATTATTTGGACCTCTGCTGGTTTTAATCTATATAAATGACTGAGACAGATGGAAAACAGTATGCAAGCCACATTCACTGATTACATCAAGTAAGTGAGCAGAAAAAGGAATGGGTTTTCCTCTGAAATCAGACTGCTATGCAGTAAATAAAACTCAGTATTGACAAACATAAATGAGCACGTCATACGCAACAGTAAACAGCACAGATGATGAAATTAAACAAAGCAAGAAAAAGCCAAAGAACCTGAAGAGTACCTCAGGGAGACACAGGATCTCTCTCAAAACCAGATTTTGCAATGGATGCAGAGAACTTCTTTTCCTTTGCAAACCTGAGTATCCTGACAGTAAAGAACCCATTTTGAAAGCTGGAGTGCTATATTTCTCCCTGTGTCCCCCCATGCATTTATCATCAGTGCACCATTAAGCACATATAAAATCAGCCAGGTGCTGTGTCACATCATTTAAAATACTCAGGATATCAATTGCCCATGGATGTGTCACTGAAACTAACAACAGATCTCAGCCAAAATAAACATGAAAAGAAAAAAGGATTTAATTTTATATAGCCTACCTTGGAAAGGCTAGACCTGAAGAAACATGTCTGGGAGTTAGGTAGACTTAAAGGCTAGAGCAAAAAGTCATGATTTCTGTAGGTGTCACCATGATCCCATGCAGATAATCTCTATTTATGAGGCTGTGGACTTCTCACATTGTAAAAAGACAACGCGTGTAAAGCTTCTTATACTGTTTTACTCACCATTACTTTTCTCTTGTAGCAAGATTGAGGGACAAAGATATCACCTTTCCCTTTCCTCTCAAATCTGTAGCTTTGCTTTCATGCCATGTCTACTAAACCCCAAATTAAGCCTGTGTTTAGACACTAGACAGTCCTGCTCAAGCCAGTATAAGCTGCTGCCACTCTGAGGTGTATGTTCCCATTTACCCACCACCCACTTCCAGATGCCAGCACGAGAGTTGTGTCACCACTTGTTGACCCAGGTCTTCTGTGAAGCCTTCCTTCCATCCTGCTCTTTCAATCCACCTGCCCCTTTCACTCATCCAATCCTGAAAGCTCTCCAACACCAGATTCAACATCCAACTGCTTACACTAGCACAGCACAGAGGATGGCCTGGGCTGGAGCATAGGCTGCCGGCCGGCAACCATGCTAAGTCACTTAAACTAGCATTACTAAAGAAATGTCACTTAGTTAACAGATGCCCAAAGCCTCCTGGAGAACACCTGAGTGTTTATCACAAGAAATCTGAAGGAGCTGAAAGCAGTCATGACTGACAATAAAGATTTTTTACTGAGAAGGATGTTTGGGTCACTTACACTTCTTGCAAAGCCTTCTTATGCTTTTAGAAGCTCAGGAACTGCTGTGGAAGCTCACTACTGCTGGCTCAAAAATGATACAGGAAGGAGACTATGGCTTGACAGTGCTTTTGTACTCTCTGGCACTAGGAGTATGAGAGTTAGGAGAATAAATCCCCAGGGTAGATTTGGAGAGAAGGAACCTTTGTCTGCAATATGCTTACCCTATAAACTCTTACAATCCTAACCTGCAATACATGATTCAGGGGATATAAAGTCTGCTACAGGAGGGGAATGAGGGAGAAGGCAATTTCACAGTGCCCTTTTCTGTCATTTTGTACCAGACTACAATGTAAGACAGTAGAACCACGTAAAAGATAAAACTGAGAACAGGCGAGGTTGTGGGACCAGTACAGCCCGTGCCAGTCTGTGCAGAGCAGCACAGATGAGCAATCTGGGGAGGGGGTGACGGAAGTTAAAGGAAATTAAAGGAAAACAAATGCAGAACAGATGTCAGAAAGCACATTTTCCTTCAGAGAATAATAAATGCATGTGGTGGCCTTCCAGGCAAGGTTACTAGGGCAGGAATAACACGGTCATTTCATAAACAATTAGCTGCTCTTCAGGGTGAAAGTGAAATGCTAGCAGTGACCAAGCTGGACAGCTGACACAGGAACAAAGAGTATATTCTTTCCTTTCCTTTGCACTAGGGACATTCCTCTTTTAACACTCTTGTTTTCACAGTTATTGTTTCCTTGCAAGAATTCCCTGATAAGCCTCAATCTCTCTCTCCACTAAGACCATCAGGAAGAAGCTGGTTAGTGTCTGCTCTGCTAGTTAGAGGTAGAGAGGAGTACATGTGTGTGCGTGCATGACCTGGAACTGTGTGTGTGACACGAACGCTTCCCTGTTAGGAACAGAAGACCACCAGCATATTTTCCCCATGGGCAATGGATAACAAGTTTCCAGTTAGTAATGAGGTAAAGTTGCTTCTGATCCTGGACTATGACTGAAAAGGCATTATAAGGCTGCTCAACCAAGACAGCCTCTCAGGTTGTGATAAGGCCTTATGTACATTACTGGCAAACTTCTGTATTATTAAAATTCCTTCAAGAAAACACTTAGGTTCAGGTGCCTAGAAATCTGTCTAGCTCCCAGTTGTGTCATTCACTAGCTGATCTGCAACTCTGCTGCTGCTTATTTCGGTAATTTACTTGTATTACTGGCTAAACAACACTTTCAATGATGATGTGAGAATAGCTCAGTCAGGGAGGAGGAGCATGAAATTACAAACGATATATAAAGAAGACACTGAAGGGCACTTTTTTTTAACTTAAGGAAGTCACCAGTGTATTCTTAACAGCTTATTTATTATGATTGTAACAAAGAATGGCTGGGAGAACTAGCCTTTTCTGCTAAAAGCACAGCTAAAATACAGGTTTTCATGGTATCAAGCTTACAAGCATCCAGCAGTCTTCAAGGAGATCTAAATATCTTCATTTCCACTGTGGAGCATCTAATGTGCCCTATATCGACCTCTGATGGCTACCAGTTAGAACACTTTTTATTCTCTAGAGGTAAGTAAAAAAGCTCTTGTTTAGAAATTCATTAACATACGCATATCCAGCAGGTCAAATAATAGATAAAGAGATTTATTTTCCTTCCAAAACTCCTGTCTAGTGCACTCAAGGAAATAATCTGCACTCTTTATTGACATGAAACAGATTGATCTTCATATCAGACCCTGCTGTCCGAAAAGGATTTGGTCTGAATGAGAATCAGGTGCCAAATAGAAGAATGAAAGTAAACTACTAATCCTGAGACTCATCATCACTTGGACTTAGACGACATATAGAAAAAAACAATATAGCAGCACTATAACCCTGCAGGCTACAGAAAACTAGGAGAGGGGTTGGGTTGGAAGTTATCAGGTTGGCTAATAATATTGCTTAGGGTTTACTCTGAGGCCAGTGCTCTATGATGAGGTAGGATTTTGATAAGGTAGAAATGGAAAGTTATGTGGAAGAACTCAGCTAGTTATTACAAATGAGATAGTAGGTTTGCGATGACCTAAACAAAAGAAGAACAACTGAACATTCTTCTTTCTAGATTTTTTCAAACTAAACCACTTTAGCCTCCGTTTAGCAATGGCCATTTATTTGTGAGCCCTTGTCCCTTGTAAAAGAAGAGGGTCCTGCATGTTCAGCACATTCACTAGTAGCTTTCCTGCCCAGCTCAGGTGAAGGCTCTATGCCTTCTCTTCATTAAGCCCAGGGGCATTGATGCAGACATTACAGACTCCACTGCTTGCAACTAGAGCAGATGACTCAGTTCCAACACAAACATTTTCCTTGGCAGATCCCTAGAGACAGTTGCCTTTTGATCAGTAGGAAAGAGCAACAGCAGGAGGGTGGGATAGAAAGAGACATTTCCAGCCACAGACTTACTCGGAAGGGGAAGGTTGATATGGTCCTCACCTTCTGGGCATATATATGTCAGGCTATGGGACATGTTTCTGGGATGGACGCTGAGAAAGAGGCTAGAGCATGGATGAGATGAAAGGTGAGGATATGGTGAAAAAGACCATCAAAATGTGCACTGAATGACCTGAAATGACATAAGTTACACACAGGGAGCCATGTACAGGAAAATTAAGCTATAACGCTTCTGCACACCTTAGTTATAAGTCAAAAATCTATTGCAAGTGGTGAAAGTATAAAAAGAGCCTAGAGCGTGCAGGGATATGAAAGAACTGTAAGCCATATCAGCTACAGGAAAGAATCATAGATTTACGAACAGCATTGCTTGGACAACAAGTCTGTTTCAATTTTAAGCCGTAAACCAGGTACAAATATGAAATGCAGTAAAACCTACACAAATTAATCTGTGAGTGCTGATATCAACAACTCATTTTATCCAGAGCTATAGGAAATAGTTCAAAGCCAAGCAGATTTACAAGGAAACAAAGGAACAAGACAAAGTTAAGGAAGGGTCCGTATTACTATCATCCTGATGTGGATACTCACCCTTCTGTGACCAATTTCAGACATTTTGGGACACCTTGCTTCTTCTATCCATTTGACAGCCAATATGGATTACTAGTATGAACATTAAGATTGTGAATCTTGTACCATCACACATCCGCAACCTAGGCTTTTCAGAAACTCATCCATCGCAAAAATGGTCTTCCTTCCAAATTATTTGAACAGTGAAATCTCACAACCCCTTAAAAATTCTCAGACTCCAAGGCCTCCTTCAACTGCTGCATTTGGTGCAGAGCTTGCTATGAGACTTGATCAGCCAGTTAAAAACTCTCTGAACTTGCTTCTTGGACCAAACAGTATAAAACCCCTTACAAAGTGTGTTCCTGTAAAGATCTTTCACATAGGAACCAAAATTCTGGAAGCTGCACAACACCACAAGGCCTTTCATGCATCTTTCAAGTGTTTTAAAATGCAGTCCTTTGGCAAGGAGCTTCTATTATAATTAATGTAAATGTACAATGACTGGGATTTGGGAAAGTCTGGTCAACTAATGAATCTTGATAATTCAACAATAGCTACTGAGGAGCAACATGGACACACAAGTAAAATCTCTCTCACTCCAAGGAAAGCTCAGTAGAGTTCAAATCGCAGACTATAAACTTGGTTATGTAAATACAAATTATCTTGACAGCATTATAGGGCATAATATGCATGTAAAAAACATGAACCTTTCTCTTATATTTATAGGTGTTTATAGTTCGAAACTCTTCAAGGTTTTGGTTGGTTTATTGGTTGGTTTTATTCCAGAACTTTTTACCCTACCAAGTTACTTGAGCAGTGAATTTTGATTACCTATCTGCCAGGCCCATAATTTTCATAATGATACTTCTTATTTTGCAGATCTTCATGCCAATTTCTAGCAATAAATCTTTTCTTCCGTATGACTAATAGAACATAAAAACCCAATATGACATATATATATATAAGGTAGAACACATTATAAAATATTCATACTAACAAGTAATATTACATGAAAAAAGTCATATTGTTCTTGCCAAGTAAAGACTGTTTATGTGTGCACATTGAATTCGGGAATTTTATCTGGACAGTTTCATTCTATTAGAAACTTTGATTATAATTAAAAACGCAATTTGAGTCTGCCTAGTGGAGCCTATTGCTTTGTTATGAAACCCGTATCTAGAATAACAGGGGTTTAGCTTATCACTTTCTGTGGCGATAAAAATAACCGGAAGGAGTGGATTTGATATCTTCAGCATGCCTGAGTGCATTTGAAAGAACTCTGGGAAAGGCTCACTTTTTGTCTTTGCTTCTAAAGACTTCAATAAACCTGTACACATGAAAAAAATCCTGACCCTCTTTCTTCCTGGTGTCTAGAAACACTAAGTCACCGAACCATGTAACTCACTTCCTAGGTAAGAAAGCAAAGAGATTGCCATTATTTTGTTACTAGGACAATGAGACACAGAAAGAAAAAAAAAAAAGGCAGAGCAAGAATATAACTAAATCCTACCAAATGTTTTCTGCTACATTCATCATCAATCTCTATGAAATGGCAAAAGAAGAATTACAACAAAAAGCCTATTACTCGATAAGCTCAAAAAGCAAAGAGTTTTCTCATTCAAAGGAAGTATAATTTCTTTAATTCTTTCAGATCTTCCATATTTTTTTCCTGAAAATTGGGAATTCTGATAGAGCGGCTTTCTGAAATAAAACTATGTCCAGATATCTGTTACTAAGCAGTGAAGTCAACTATGTTGGAAGTCTTGGGACTGCAAGTGGCATCATGCCTCTGACCAGCATCTTGCTTTCAAATTGCAGCTGTTGGTGCTCCAAGATTAGCAGCTACAGTCCAGAGATTATCCAAAACGGTGTTCAAAAAACACCTGATTCCATGGAAGATCAGTGAGTAGATCTTTTTTTGTGCCAGCTGCAACAGACAGCATTTCAAGAAAACTTTTAGATATCCAGATTACTATGCATGCCAAAATTAGGAGCTAAAATCTAGGAAAGCAAAGGCTTATATGCCTGAAATTAGATGTATAACATTTCAGGCAGAACCTTCCCCAAGTAGCTAAAGGTGTAATGGAGATATATTAATAATGCATGGAGATATACTGGTCTTTTCTGAACTGACTATCCCAGTTCCAGTCTCCTGACAAAAGCTATTTAGGATTGGATATTTTTGTACTCAAGTTTCTGCAAGAACATGATTTACTGAGTGTATTCACATCATGCCTAACTCTTCCACCTTCTGCTAAGTTAAAATAATATCAGCAGTGAGAGTTTTGTATAATGACTGTCAGATAAATCCCTCAGTCAAGAGGCCAGAAGGTAGAATAGAATTTATTTGAATACACAAATTAAAGTTGATAAAGGCAGTATCAGCAGCCCGTGAAAGAGTATTTTCTTTGCAGAATTTCATTATGGATCATCACTTTCTGTTCACTCTACTTGAGCCCAGTAACCTAGGCTTTTGCAAGCACATATAATTTAGAAATTTTGTATGTTGGATAATGCTAGTAGTGCTTCAAAATGAAAAAAAAAAAAAAAGCAAGAAATCATTCATTCATATAGTATCAGGTGGAAACTAAGGTTATCTTCCATACAAAACTTCAGTTATAAATAATTTTTCTGAGGAAAACTGTTGTTTTGGAGTATTGGAGTATTTCCCCATGTTTCTAAGTAACATGAAATGCATGGTGTTATTTACCAAGTTATTTCCGTATTTTTCTTGTTCTCCACAAGGGATGAGACAAAAAAAAGAGAAATTAAAAACATCTGTTACTTCTCAGGAAAATCTCATTGTAATTTCTCATATGATTTCCATACAATCTCATTCATCTCCAAGGACATTTTTAACTCTGTGCAATATCTGTCTTGGCCACATCAATGTATGACTTGCATTCTCCTTAATCTCTCTTATCCCCCCTCATTTACATTCTCATTGTACAGAAAAGTACTCCATAAACTTTTCAACCACAGAAAGCTACAGATTTAAAGATCTCATTGAAACGTTGTTTCTGGAATGAAAATAACCGTCAACCACAGACAGAGACCCTGGATGCTACACACGTGGGCTCTCTGGTTTGAACATATAATCAAACACCAACTCTTTGGTGCAATATGAGATTGCTGTCAGATAAGAAAAATCAATAAGAAGTAAATCTATGTTTTAGCAAAATGATGCTGAGTGAAATTAGAATTATTTAGGGTTAAAGTCTGGTAAAATGTTGAAATGTACTTAAAGCTGATTTAAGCTATTTTGCTTATATTGAGGTTATAAATTTACAATAACTGATTTCTGGTATACATGCAAAATGTTGTTGAAATCAACTTTCTTGAAATATTTTAGCAGTCGTGCTCCTGGTAGCTGAAAAAATCTTCAAGCATTTGCAAAAAAACCCCCTTGGTTTCAAATGTGAGTTAAAGTTTATAGGGCTAAGAAAGGTCCCTCTTTTTCCTATCTTGTTCTTTGCTGTTGTAATCCTACACTCAGTTTTTATTCATGTAACAACAGATAAAAAAATGAAGTTTTGTACATGCTTCTGTAATCACACAGCTCCAATAAATCTCTATATCTAATTGCCTAACATCAGCTTTTCACAGTATTCTGTAAAGTGAGAGGTTAAATCCTTATTTTTCTTATTTTACTGCTTCAGCATAACTTGAAAAAGCTGCCTTTCATCCAGTAATTTCATCCAAGTCTTCCTGGTCTTCTCACCCTAAGTCAACTGCCACCAGTGGACAGGAATGTGCTGTTTGAAGGTCTCTCCCATGCATGGTGGGTGGCAGGTCTGACCATAAGCGGCACAACAAGGGTGGTGGATGGGAGTAGGTAGGGATATGCAGGGATCCCACTGTCGGTGGGTGGATGGGGCCAGTCAGAGATGCGCAGGAATCCTATTGTCCATCACGAGGCCCAGAGCCCAGCTGAGCCAGCTGGCACCCCTGTCGGGAGGTATCTAGCCAAGTGGGCATCCAGTATTTATCTCCCTTGGTTGGCTGTGTATACAAATGCAGATCCACTATGTCAAAACAGTTGCGTAGTAGACCTTAAAACACAAAGTAGCATCTTCAACTGAAGTAAAGTCTCTTAGGGTTGGCTGATTACCACCCAGACTGAACATTTATAGCTTGCAGTTGTATCGGGTAGGGATCTGGACCCTCATTCTGCCATCGACACCCTAAAATGGTAAGGAGATGGGCAAGAGAAGACAGTGCACAGCAATCACAAAAACACCATCATTTTTATTAATTCAAAGTTGGGATAATTTTTACTCTGTTACACAAAATATTCACTACAGAGAATAATGGCTTTTATATAAAACCCAAATATAGAGCTTTGGAAAAATAATCTCTTTTTCATGAAGTCAGAGATAAGTATGGATATTTTTCATGAGCATGCAAGTGTCTCAAATTAACTTGTGCTGGCAACACTTTAAATCTGAAGTGCTTTCCACGGTCATGGTTTACAGCAGTGTATTCTGCTTCACAATAAGATGAAAGATAAGGTTTAGAAACAAAGGCCACAAAGCTACATTAAAACACAGTTTAGTGTCCATGTTTGACGTTATATTTTCAGGAACCTATCACCATAAATTTTTTTGTGTACACAATATTTGTGGCTTAGTCTCCTTAAATTTTATCTCAGAGAACTTTTATTCTCTTTCTCCTCTGTACCTGTTTTCTAAACTAAATATAAAAAGTTCAGTGCTCCAAATGTTCCAATATAAAAAAGTGGGTGCTCCAAGATCATTGCCTGATCCCAGGCAATGTCATCCTGGTTTAGGATCCGGTCCAGAATCAGTGAAGTGTAATAAATTCGATCATGATGGTAAGCTATTTCATTTCATAAAGACCTCTGTATCTGGAAGTGATTTAAGGGAATATGTTATTCAAAATATGATTGGAGCAGCAACCACTTTCATATATGAACTAGATTCATTATAACTGAAATGGAACCCCTCTTTCTTAAACTCATGCTGTACAACAATAAGACCCTAAACACATCAAAGCTTTCTATGACTTACACATGAAGCCCACAACTTCATAGCAAAATGACATTTGTCATAATAAAAAGATTAATAACATGTTTTGCATATTACCAGCTGTAGCAAATTTTACTGAATATCTTCCTACTTGTTCATCGTATCAAATGTACTCTTTGGTATCTGGTATATGCAGTTTAACTGTTTTACTGTTCTCTGTTTGACCTGGATAGAAAAGGTAAACAGGAAAGTTTTCAGAAACACACTGTATAAAGTTAAACTTAAGTCACATTCTGAGTCCCTGAAAAATCTAAAATTAATTTTTTCGGAATATACTGACAGCATATTAGGTACCTTAACCAACCACTCAACTCTAACTTCTTTGATTTGGGAATACAGTGGATAATCTCAAAGGACAAAAATCTAGTAAGACTGTCATGCCAATATTACCTTTTCCTGAATAGAAATCCTTAAAAACTATCCATGGCTTTTATCTTTGGGGAATTAATCAATAGACAACATCCATTTGCCTTTCATTCTAAAACATGAACTAGATGACCTCAAAAAGGTTATTCTTTTTTCAGGGTAAGGGAAAGCAGTAGGAATGGAAGGGAACCCACTCACATTTTTTTCCCTCCATAGTTGAGGGAGGGATTGAGCCTGACCTCCACAGGGTGATCCAGCCCTTCTAACTTTTCAACAGTGACTTACTGCTAACTACGTGTGTTAGATGCTTGAGTATCTCTGTCCTTCTCTGATGTACTCTAATACTAACTCATTAGATCTGAGGTTATTGCAATATCCGTGAAACGTGATCCCCAGACCACTCTGTAAATATTCTTTTTTTTCCCCCCCTTTCTTCTGGAGGATAAAAGGATCTTGTGTGAAAAGCATAAACTCTGCCTGCCTTTTTAATTACTGATCATTTGCCTTTGACCTGCAATTTTGATGGCTTTTTTGAATCTCTTGCAAAGTATTACTTTTGTCCTACAGACCACTTAGTTGGGGCAAGATGCTCTTTCATACTCTGATGGCTGTTAGCCTGATAGCAGAAGCAAAGCTTTGACGGAAAGAAATAATCATTTGCCACTATCATTACACCAAATAACCAGCAACAAAATTATCAGCCTTGCAATTCTTTTGCCATCAACCCTCTTCAACTATATACGTATCTAACATCCTTATTGGTCTAAACCTGCTAAGTGCCTGGCCTGTACTCTCAGAGATACATAGTTTCAGAGAAAGAAAAAGGCTCTTCCCTTCCAACCTCTGCCATGCAGACAAACCTAACATAGAATTGCTTTACAGTAGACTTACGGTATACAAAAATAAAAATGTAAAATGGAGGTGATTTCAACTAATGTGGAACATCATTGCCTGAACAGTAGGTTTTCCCTCAAAACCTTGTTTCTCTGTTGCTAGGTGAAGTTTCACTGAGAAAAGAGAAAAAGCTCCAGAGGAGAGGTGAGCATGTATACCACATCTCCATCAGCCCCTGGGCAATCTCATCAATAACTGCCCTTGTTTTTGAAGTGACCCTAAAGTATGGAACGGAAGAGTTCATGCCGAATATTTTATTCCCAGATGGACAAAGATAATTATTGCTAAAGGAAGAATTCATATACAAATTATAGCCAACTTTGAGGGAAGGGCAGCAGGTCATTATCCTGTGCTGGGAGCAACCTGGATTTATACTGTTCCTCTGTGACTTGCCCTAAGTTTCTTTTTCTCAGGGGAAGTGAAAGCAGTGGGAAGGGAAGGGCTCTTTCTCCTTCATTTGCTGTCACAAAAGAAGGTGGCTGTGGCTCTGTGGAACCACTTTCTCTGCCCAAGAGAGACTAGAGATAACAGAAACCCACTAGCTGCTTTCTGCAGGTCTGCATACCAGGCCATTATGTTACAGTAAAAGAGAGTTAGATGTCCTGTCATTTTGGTAATTCTGAATTACCTCTTTTTCTTCTTTCTGCCCATTTCTTTATCCTGCCCAGGAGCCTTTGAATGGCAGCACAGCTCTCTGGTGTATCAGCCACCAGCTTTGTACCATCACCAGACTCGCTGAGGGTGACTTTGCCAGACCATCCATGTCATAAGTAAGGATTTTAAAGAATACTGGCACCAGTATCAACCCCTGAAATAAAACACTAGTGACTGTCCTCTATCTGGACTTTGCATTATCAACCACAATGTGCTATCCCTGGTCATTTGTCCAGTTTTCCATCCATCTCCCTATCCACTTATCTAACATGCACACATTTTCCTTAGTCTTTGTTTTGCTGCTCATGTACCTGCCTTTCTTATTGCCCTTTCATGTCCCTCACCAGACCAAATTCCAGGTGGGCTTTGGCATTTCTGACCACATCCCTGCATGCTTGCACACTATTTATACTCCTCCCAGGTCTCTTGTCTCTGCTTCCACCTCCTGTGTGCTTTCTCTTTATGTTTGAGTTTTGTCATTGTTCATCTGTGCTGGCCCCCTGCACAGCCAGGTACACATTTCTTGAGCTTGGAAGAGGTGAGCCTTGAAAATCAAACAGCTCTTCCAGACACCTGTTTTCTCCAGAGCTGTTTTCCATTAGATTCTTCTAAGCAAGTGTCTGAACAGGGCAAAACCTTCTTCTCCCGAAGTACAGAATTTCTCTATGCTATGCTCCTAAAGAATATATGGCATCCTCCTAAAGAACTGCTTTTATTTAGTTTCATTTAAAAAGGATCCAGGCTGAAGTCTCCAAGATTGATATGCACTGTGAACCAGTGTCCAGAAGCACTCTCCCAATCTAAGCTAAAACAAGGATATAAGACACAACTTGAAGGCAAAGATTAATCTGATTTTTTTTAGCATTTTGGTCAGAGATGTCAGGGAGTGATGTGAGCTTTTTTCCCTAAAGTGCTTCTATTTCTATATTTCTATCACTCATTAAAGTAAAAAATAAAACAAAAACAACAAAAAAAATCCACCAAAACATAAACAGCCCAGGAAGAAGGATCAGAAATCATTTTTCTCCTTTCCCATACCCCCTTAGCTGCAGCGTCGTACTCCTAAATTACATGAGTTATACACCATTTATTATTATTATTAATAAGAAGAATAATAATAGTGTATATCATGTTATTTTATTATCTTGAGAGTTTTCACAGAAAACTTGCAATCTTTTCTCTTCAGCTCTCAAAAATAATTGTAGATTGGCTGAGCCTTATATTTATACAGCAAAAGCCTGTACGTAATGTTCAGTATAACACTGGCTCCCTTTATCGTTAGTCTCATCTGAGTGATAAGGATAATGTCTTCTTATTTAAAGACATATTGATGTGCGATAAAGATTGAGTTCT
This sequence comes from Pampusana beccarii, assembly GCA_013399365.1. Lineage (NCBI taxonomy): Eukaryota > Metazoa > Chordata > Aves > Columbiformes > Columbidae > Pampusana > Pampusana beccarii. Next base: position 655,185 of record VWYH01006478.1, read on the forward strand.
AGTAGATCTGGCTAGTAGGTGGTAAGTCAGTTACTTGCAGAAAAACACCATTTGGGTGTCTATTTGGGTCTTAATTAATTCTCATTTAACACCCTCCCTCCCCCAGAAAAACAAAGATAAAGAAAGGAAACTAGAAAGCATACAGCAGTCAGGAATGAAGAATAGTGCTACTTCTAAAATAAGAGGTAATGACTTTTGACCTGAAGAGATTATTTTCATTTTGAAAATTGACAACTTCTACTAAATAATGTTCCTGAAACAATTTACTAGAAGAAAGTTAACAATTCTGAATGACTAACTATTTGACACCTCTGAAACAAAGGGTTCAAGTAAAATTTGGACTAATAGCCTAAAACCTTCCCCTAAAATTAGTTGCCTAAATCATTCCCTGTTAGTGTAAGTGTCCCATGCAGTAACATACTGAATAGGGCACTCACCTAATGGAGAGGTGTGGGTTTCTGCTGTCCTCAATCTGATTGTTCCTGTATGAAATGCAGTGCTACTATATGAAGTGCAGTAGCATCATGAGCCATATTTTGGGATTAAAGTAGCCATGGCTGTTGTTTCTGTGCTGTATTTGATAACGTTAGTCTGAAGCAAGTATGAGTAGTTCAAGATTTAATTGTCATGTAAATTTTTACAGCATGCATACAGTCTGGCCATTTATTTCCACTTCCCCAAGCTGTCTTGCTACTTTATCACACAGCTGAACCAAAGGAAAGACATGATACAGTGGTCAGTTGTCACTTTGAGCTTCATTCAGTCTTCAACTTCTCTAAGAACCAACAGCCTGTACAGGCCAAGCAAGAGCCCGTTGTTTTCTCCCTTTATGCTGGATGGAGATCATCTGCGCATCTCCAACAGACCTTGAGTCCCAAAAGGTCTTCGTAGATCAGGGCTGTCTTTCTGACAGTACCAACCTAGCTAAGAACTGGATTAGGAAGTGTGCTGGTTTTGGCTGGGGCAGAGGAAATTTTCTCCATTGTAGCTAGCAGAAGGCTATGGTTTGAATTTGTGACCAAACCAGGGTTGATGACACAGGGATGTTTTTGTTGTTGCTGAGCAGTGCTTACACAACATCAAGGTCTTTTCTGCTTCTCAGAAGCAGAAGCAGCTGGGAGGGGACACAGCAGGGACAGCTGACCCCAGCTAACCAAAGGGATATTCCACATCATATGACATCATGCTTAGCATATAAAGCTGGGGGAAAAAAGAGGGAAGAGGCAGACATTCAAAGTGATAATGTTTGTCTTCTGAAGTCACCATTATGTGTGATGAAGTCCTACTTTCCTGGAGATGGCTGAACTTCTGCCTGTCGATGGGAAGCAGTGAATGAAACCTGTGTTTTGCTTTGCTTGTGTGTGAGCATTTTGCTTTACCTATTAAACTGTCTTTAACTCAACCCACGAGATTTCTCACTTAAAATTTCTCTCTTCCAATTCTCTCTCCCATCCCAGTGCAGGGGAGCTGAGTGGCTGTGTGGTGCTTAATTCCTGGCTGGAGTTAACCATCATAGTGAGCTAAAATTCACATGTGGCACCAGCAGTGCCTTGAGATGAAACAGAGCTCCAGAACTGTGATTTAAATATTTCATATGAAAATAAAAATTAACAACTTACTTTTGGGCAGAGTTTTATACAGTTATGAAATGGTAGCAGCCTGACTAGGACTAAAGTGCCTTTAACTGCTGCAAGCCAAACAAAAAACTGTGTGTATGGATACATGGCCTTGTCCTCTATTGAATACCACTGAACCCAGCCAAAACTCATTTAGAGTTGAAAACTGTCAACAGTTGGCCAAACGATGATGATTCTGTTTGCCTATAAAGATAATTCTTGGAGTTTTACCTCAGAGCAATTTACATCCCTTTGTGTGTCTTTCACAGGATGGCATGAACTGTGAACACTTGTAGTATTTATTGACACCATATGTTAATGCATAAGTGGATGGCCAAACAAATACTAATGAGACTCATAAAATGTAGAAAAAGTGTGACCACAGAGGATTTTTGACATCTTTCACAAAGAATTTGTCATGGTTGAGGATTGAGCTTGTCCTCTGGAAAAAAAAAAAACCAAACAAACTTCCATATGCAGAGGCACCAGGCATGTTGTATCACAGTTTCCCCATAAAACAGCCCTTGCATTATAGGAACAGCAATAATCTGTAGAAGATGAACAAGGAGATGCCAAAAAAAAAAAGAAACAAGATGTTAACCAAGCTCCATCACAGGGATTTCTCAAAAAAACCTGTAGGTTTATATTAGACAAGAAGTGTACCCACTTTTGTCTAAGAATTCTAAAGGCAGTAAGGAGTATTGAGCTGCTATAAAACATGCAGTGGAATTTCTAAGCTTCTTGATAGCAGTCATAATTGGAATAAATACAAGGAGTTTTTGGAACCACTGAGCAATTTGAAATCCAAGTGATGGAAAATGTCAGTCAGCATCCATTTTTATTCAGTATCAAAATTCACCCACTTCAGACAATTCAGCCCTTGGAATTCAAAAGGTGAACTTTTCGCTATGTATAAACCATGGAATAGAATTGCATTGCACATGCTGTTGTGAGTTACGTGTTGATAAAATGGACGTTGATCACAAAATGAGAGAGCAGCTCTACCTCTAGACGCATAAACCACTCATAAAATAATTCTTTAAAAGTTTCATCATCACTAATCCAAATTTTAAGCTCTGAATAATCCATTGCAAATTCCTGTGGATGATATTTTTATTGTCTTATAACTTGGTCCACTCTCTGTCTTATCTTCCCATTTAAGCTGATAGTAATGTCTGCATCCCATTCAAAGAGGTGCTCAGAAGAAATAGTGTATCTTGAATGGGACTTCAAGGATCCCTGTCCAAGCCATATGAGATGTCTGTGTTCAGTAATGGACTGTACATCCAGCTTACTCATGTTGTAGTCCTTGTTCTTTGTACAGGGTCTCCCAAGGAACCAATTTTCTCTATCCTCCCAGGCTGGAACGCAACTATGAGAAAGAGAACCAGGAAATTAGGTGCAAAAGGACATGGACTTGGGAGATGTGTTTGTATATTGAACTCCTGTGCAACTTCCGAATACTTATTGCAGAAAATGTTGGAAAGGCCCGGAAGATGGTAAGCCATGAAAATTAAAGCCATGTTAGGATAAAATACTTCGTTCATTCCTTCATTAAAGTTTTCCATGACATAAAATCCCTTGAGCTGAGCTTTAAAAAGGCAAAGTTTCTGCTGGATCAGATGGAAAACTTAACACACCCACCATATAATGCCAGATCATGTAATACTTTCCATGAGAACTGCACATTTTGATACCAAGCCAAAATACCTTACTATGTGTTCCAAAGTTTTGAAAGTGACCAGTGATATGACAGAAATTTTATCATCAGACAATCCGGTCGTTTTAAGGGCATATCAGGTTGGACAGTCATCAGTCAATGTATTTTGACATCCTAGGAACATATCAAAAACTATAGTCTTGGTTTTAATCTGATACATTTTCTGAGTGTAACCCTTTGCCTCTATTTATAATAAAAATTCTGCTTACAGTTGCTATGCAGTCAACTACTCACAGTCAACATCATGTTTTCTATATTCTATTTAGTGTAAAGATAAGTAAATCAGGGGAAAAAATATCAGGGATTTGATTCCTTCTGTGCTGTAGCACACAAAATCCATCCTTTTTTATCTGAAGAAAGATTAGGTTTTATTTGAGTCAGGATGGTGAGACACTGATATTTCCATTTAATCTGCCCCTGTAAAAAAAAAAAAAAAAAAGTAACAACTTTAATTTCAAGATTTCAAGGGTAGGATTTGTTCGCTGTGAACAGTCTGACAGAGGTTACAATAACACATAGTGAAACAAGAGGTGGAGGAGAACATGTTATACATTTTTTAATTACACACACAGGCTTTATTATACTCATTACTGACATAAGCATTATTTTTGGAACAAATACTTGATAAGCTGTCCTGCATTTTATGCCTGACTCCAATCTAAAATTATGATAATGATGAGGAATCCAAACTCTTCACTAGAAAAAAACAAACTTAATTCTCTGGAAAGCTCCTAGAGTAAATTAAAGATTAAGCAGGAGTGTTGTAATTGCTTTAGCCTCTGTCAGATGAAAATTATTTTAATTTCATGTAATAAGTTCGAAATACCAGAAGATATTACTGTGAGCTGGAGTGTGAGTGCCACTCAGTTCACTGTAAACATGATTTGTTTACCATGCTAGTGCAAAGTTGGGGAAACCAGATGTCAACCAGCCATTGGAATTTGATGCTCAGTTTCTCCGTTCCCAGGACTTTTAAAGTCTTTCATATCAAGATATGAAAGAGGCCGCCTTTGCTTCAGGATGAGTGTGGAATCATTACCAAGGGAATGAGTACGCGGTCAGGCACCATATCCAACAGAGTACTTGTCTTCTATACATAGTTCTGGTGTAAGGAAAAAGGATGGTCCAGTGGTTATAACAACAGTTTGTAATACTGTGGAGTGGAAATCTGTTCTTGTTCTGCTGCACATTTCCTTGATCACATCATGTAACACTCAGAGGTAGATTGAAAAGACACTCTTAACACTGCTATGCCTGACTATCAAGTACCCAACTGCAAGAATTCAATAATGCTGAGTTAGACACGAGGGCCTACAGGTATCTATTGTGAAAGGCTGTTTTCCACACAAAGTAGACCAGTGCTCAGTCTGGTTGGATGAAGTCCCACAGACAGACAGCAGCTCTAGATAAGCTCTTTCAAAATCACCACAGAGGAGAAAACTTAGTGTCTGGGTTAAGTACACCCCTGCCTAGAGTCTAGGTGGTGCAGATAGGTGTATGACTGTGACCACTGTACCAACCACGTATCTTCATGTACTTCAATAAGGCCAGTGTCAGACAAATGTGCTCCTACTTATAAGATCTTGCCATCAAATATGGGACCTTTTACAATACAGACAAGGAACTGGGTGGCCGATTGACTTTTGCCTTCAATATGAATATCATTGACACAGTAGCTCTGCAAGAAGGCCTTACAGGACCAGTACGTAAACGCATGGCACATAGTCATTGGTGTACACATGATTCTAACTTGTGTCACCTTAACTATATAGTTACAGACTATATTTCCACAAAGTGTACTGGGAGAAGTAGGCATCTAAGACTGGGACACACCAGAGCTGCCATTTTGAGTTTACACCAGTCAGAATCAGAGGAGAGCATCGGAAATTTATTTTCTGTCCCACACTGATCATTTTTTAGTTTGAGTTCGATGCCTACAGAAATTTTGATTTAAAGTCCTAAATGTCTATATATGTGGTCTGTGTCTATAATGTCTATATAAGTTGGTTCTCCAGACTTCATGAGGTTCATTTCCTCTAAGCTAAATGGGTAACCTTCCAGAAAATCACCATGAAGGAAATAGTAGGTTAGAATGGGAAAAAAATGCTTTATAGTAGAGTTTTGCATTACTTTCACTGTGTGCATTTTAAGGGTCCCCTTTAGCATATACTTCATATATTCTTCCAGGGGCTTGCAGAGCTGTGTTACACCACTGTTTTTAGAAGAGATCACAGCATGTTTGCAAAATTCCCTTGTGAGTTAACAGACACAGAGTAAAAATACTAATGCAGATGTCTAGCCAGGAACATGTCTCATGATCACATCAATAAACATTTTTGGGATACTTTCAAATAATCTGAAAAGTTGCTTTCATCAGGAATAAGTAAGATTGCAGAACTGTGAATTCTGTTCCCCCTGATGAGATATCTTTTGTGGCAAACACCAAAATCACCATAAATTGATGAGATGTTTTAGTCCAAGATGAGAAAACAGCAACCATTGTTTTTTAATGAACTACTAAAAAATTCTATAAAGTAAAAGCACTCCTTACACAGCAGCTGATTTATTTTTAACAAGACAAATGTAAAACAATAAGCCTGTGCATCCAAGCTAAGGGCCTTGGGTATGTGTGCTTTCAGGAGTGAAAGACTTTGAGCCCAGTATGTTATGGTGTCCCTGAAACCCGATGTGCAAGAAGCTGAGCTGACACTAGCTGAGCATGAAACTCAGTGATCTTGGAACTCTGCAGGAAAACGAGCCACATCAGCTGTTTGAGGAGCCACATCAACAGTTTGTTCATTTTCCCTTTGCAATCTGCAACCTTGCTCAGTCTCTTTTGGGAGATCAAACAACTTGGGAGTGAGAAGAAAACACAGCCTCCAGCTGATGCTATGTCATGCAATGCCATGGCTCTCCCTGCTTTTTACTCATATCTCTATTCCTTCGATGTGGGTACAATAGTAAATACGAGTGTATTTCATTTATTGCTTGATAGCGTTGATGTATTCATGTGTTATCTTAACTGTCATGGTGAGAATATAATTACTGTCCCCAGTAAAAAATGTGGAACCTTTGGAAAAGAGATCCTGAAACTCCTTGATTTCTCCATATAAAGCATGACTAAAGCCGAGACTAATGTAAGAGTACTTATTAGTTTCTTGGGCTTTTGATTAGACTTTTATTTAAATACAAACATATTATTTTAGGATTCTTTGAGAACCTACAAGTGAATTATTTACTCTTCCCCTACTGAAGCCCCAAACATGTTTTTTCAGGGAAATAAAAAAAACCCCACAGAGCTGCTCGCTTACCAACCCAGTGAGAGGAGGGAGAGAATCAGAAGGGTAAAAGTGAGAAAACTCATGGGTTGAAATAAACGCAGTTTAATAGGTAAAGGAAAAGCTGCACATGCAAGGAAAACAAAATAAGGAAGTAATTCACTGCTTCACATCAGCAATTATGTGTTTAGCCATCTCCAGGAAAGCCAAGCTTCGTCACATGTAATGGTTACTAGGAAACACAAATGTCATAACTCTGAACATGTCCTCTTCCTCCTTCAACCTGCAGATTTTATTGCTGAGCATACCATCATATGGTACGGAATATCCCTTCAGTCAGCTGGAGTCAGCTGTCCCAGCTCTATCCCCTCCCAATTTCTTGTGCACCCCTGGCCTCCTCCCTGGTGAGGTGGGGTGAGGAGCAGAAAAGGCCTTGAAGCTGTGTAAGCACTGCTCATTAGTAACTGAAACATCCCTCTGTCATCAACACTGATTTGGTCACAAATACCAAACATGGCATCATACAAGCTATATGAGGAGAATTAACTCTATCCCAGCCCAGACCAGTATAATACACAAGCTGTGGACGGAGCAGAAAGCTGAACTCTGTTGTATTTCCCAGAATCACAGAGCTGATGAGGTTGGGAGGCAGCTCTGGAGACCATCCAGTCCAAGGTCCTCCTCAAAGCAGGGTTAGCTACAGCAGGGTTCTGAGGACCATGTCCCACTGGGTTTTGAATAGTCCCCAGGACAGAGACTCCACAGCCTTTCTGCTTCAGTGTCGAAGCACACTCAAAGTAAAAAGTATTTTCTTATATTTAACAGACTCTCCTATAATTCTGCTTGTGCCCATCTGCGTTGCATAGATAAATCCATCTGTGTTGTGGTCCAGGAACAGCTGTGATCCCTCTGGCTGGTTGTAGATGATCTGAACTGCTACTAAGTCCATTAACTGCATCAAACAGTGTTCAAGAAATATTAAAGGATGCTTTGGCAATTGCCCAAATGTAACTATTTATATTTTATGCAGGACAAAACCTGATTTTCTAACATAGCAGTCTTACTCCTGAAGGATTTCAGCACAACCTCAGGTGTTACTGTCTTGTGCCAAGTGGTTTATTTTGATTGATTGGAGGGAGTTTTCCTGTTTCTACAACTTGTTGCCTCCTTTCACTATAGCCATTGTTTCTGAGCTACAGCTGGTTAGAAAGTGTATGTTCTTTATCCATAGAAAATTACTAAAAAAACTATTCCTGTCAGAAAATTCTATTGTAAGTCAAAGAAGGAAAACAATAGCTTCTAGTATTTTTTCCCCCATGTATCATGTTTCTGTGGCTGGAAAAACACAAAGCTACAGCTAAATTTTCTTAGAAAAAACAGCTTTAGTGGGTGATTGTCAATCATTCTTAGCTGAGACTCTTTACTCCACTACAATTATACACGTGTTTCCCAATATTTTATTTCATGTGAAATAAGTGACAAAGTCATTGACTGAACAGCAATTTAGGAAACAATATCTGCTTTATAAGTTTATATGTTTTCTGTGCATTCTGAAAAACCCAACACACTACCATGTATGTGAGCATGGGTATAATTCTACGTTCCCAGTGCTGAAGTTAGTTCTGGTCCATCTGTTTTTACAAGGACTGTAGAATCAGACTAAACATGTACGTACATGGAAAAGCAAACAATTTTCTAACAGTGTCTTAGGAATTTGAGAAAGAAATATAACCTCAGTCATCTCTCACCAAAAAAAAGGTAATCTGTACAGCAAATTCTCAAATTGCTTTCTTTCTCATAGCTGTAAAAGACTGAATCCATGCAGTCTCCATCACTTCCTTCTGATGACTGCACAGTGTGATTTCTTCTGATAACTTCCTGATGGAAGTAGTGTTCTCTTTCATGCAATTGCCATTTTCCTTCATTTTATTTAATTTATTTTTTTCCCTGCTTGTACTACTATGAAGCATTTTTTTTTTTAAGAATATGTTCTTGCCTACCTACAATCAATTATCAAAACACTTTTAGCAGACATCTGTTCAAGCAATGTGTGTTAAATTTGGATAATCTTTGCTTATAAATCAGCTCATTAAAAGGAAAAACACAGATGCAACATGTTGTGAAAGCCATATAGGCAATGATTGTGGAACACAGAAAACTGGGATGTTTGTGTAGGCAACAGTTGTTATTGTTACAAATAATATCTAAGGTAATAAACGTTTGAACGATTTCATACCTGAAAGAGTTTATAGATATTTAGCCAATAATATTTTTTAAAATATAGATTATAAAAAGTGGCAAAAAACTTAAAAGTTAGCTACTTGTTCATTAGCTTGTTGCCATTGTTCCCAATGGCTGATATTTCACTTTGCTTCAGTGCCCAGATGGTATCATGGCAGTGTCACAATCCGCAAGATGTGGAAAGTCTTGTTGATCAAGGTCCCTATACACCAAGGTTGGTCCTGTCTGTGTATTTCAGATATTACTTTCTCAATTAGCCCTAACCAGCCTATTTTCAGGTACCTCTGATTATTCTCCACCACTACTTTACCACATTAACCTCTGTAGCAAACTGTAGTAGTGTGAACAGAGAGAAGTATGCTCCTGAGACAGAGGAAAAAATGGAAGTCAGAAAATCTCTGTAACAATATCTTACTGACACACAAGTTACAGGGCAGTGACTTATTATAATGACGTATGTACAATGCGTAATAAGGGCATTTCAATAATGAACTTCGTGAGACAGTATCCTTCTTACCCTAAGGATTGTGGCAAGGCATGTGAGACATCATGGTGACAGTGCTGGCAAATTCATTGACATTTTGCAAATGAAATAAGTTGTTCCCAAAGTTCTGTGAGTTATAATGGTCCTATCCATCTTAGTTCTACACAAATTCATAGATGAAAATCTGTGTTATCAACGGGTATGTTCAAGGAAAGATTTCCTGTGCTGGTTTCAGTATGGTGCGTTTTACATCGGTGAATCATCTTACCTGGTAAGTCAAGGAGATGCTGTGACTAGGAAAATCTTTAAAAATTGCTGACAAGGCCAAGATCCATGTTTATTTGATTCTAGTATTAACAATGTTAACTTTGCACACTGATTTCTACATACATAAGCCTGTTTTGTAATTATTTTAGTTACCTAATCTACTGTTTTATAAAAGACTCCAAAGCACCAATTACAGAAATACAAAAATCACATTGATTTCTTCTGATTTGGAGTGACCTGAAATCACTTATCTCCTTCAAGACAGTATAGAGAGTAGCTTCTGTTATATAACTTGCTCAACAGTTACTCCAGGAACAGCTGTACTAGTTATACATAAGCACATTTTCATCTATGTGCATATATATACACGTAAAATATGTTTAACAAGTGCTTATGTTCAGGGACCTGGAAAAGAGCAATCTTTTGAGTCTGAGTGAATTTTGAATAAATCAATGTGCATGTCATAATGTCACATTTCAAATCTTGACATGCTGGTTTCAGACATCGATTTGCAGCCCCAGTGTTTCTGAAAATACAACTAGAAGTCGAGTCCTGGCATGTGTAAGTATCGTACACACTAGATGAGCTGAATTAGCTACCGGCTGCAAAGATTAAGTCTTAGCTTTGATAGGGGCTCAGATGTCAGCAGCAGGGTCTGGTGGGAAGGTGTAGCCTCTAAGGTCATGGCTTACATCTGGGTAACAGACTCTCAAATAAAGAATAAGCTCCACCTTGATTCTGTTCCAGTTTGGGAGAGATGGAAGATTATTAACATACAAAAGAGTCTTTAAAAGAAATGCTGCCATCTCTGCCTCTGGATTGCAAGAGTTCCTGTTCAAATCATGCTCAGCAGCTACTGTTGCTGAGTGATGCACTTTAGCCAGCTTTACAATACGAAACATTTTATAAAGTCCGTGACACTGATCCATTTTGTGTCAGATGGTGCATGTTTGGCCATGTCTCATGCCTAATTCTAGAAGAATTAATAACAGATTAATTTGTTCAACAATTACTATTAAAAAAAAAAGGAGAAAAAAAGTTGATTTATTAACTGCTTCATTCAAACTTAATTGCAGCCACTGTGAAATACGACATGAATTAATTCAAAAACAGCTGCACTTCTAGTTAGTCCACTTTATTCACCACAAAGCCTAATACCTGTCACGTGTTTTCATACAGCCTATATGTACACAGGTGGGATGTCAAGAATGGGTTTTCCTAATACGTGAAAGAAGGCATTTCTTTCCATCAGCCTTCTCCAATCACGGTCAGTGCACACGAGGCAGAGAGGATAAGTGGGGAGAACAATAGAGTGAAAAGTTAGTAAAGAAAGAAAATGAAACAGTGTTAAAAGGTTCATTTTTATACCATTCCTCTTCTTGTTGCACGGTTCTGAGCATCCATGCAGGAGGCGTGTGCTAGGATGTCCCTGCAGGGAAAGAAAAGGCATCTGTAGAAGCTGATCAAACAGGTCTTTTTTGGAGAGCAGCTTTTCAGGGAACAAAAGGCTGAAAGACTGTCCAAGGCACCACAAGTTCTAGCCAACACTGTTCAACAGGCTATTTACACTACACATTAAAATCTACCTCCCAAAATCTGCAGATTCATTGTATTGGACATCTGCAAGATTTTCACCCAAAGGTGTTTTCAAGGGACTAGAAAAATGCATTCCTGACAACAGAGGCTTTCAGGTTACATCTATACTCGTACACTCAGCAGGAACCTCTCTCTGACGCTGAGGTCAGCCAGTCAGACTCCACCCTACCCACCAAACCCTCTTACCCTCCAAACCAGAGTTGTCACACCCAAAATAGGGATGAGAATGATGCCTTGCCTGTGCTGACTCCAAGACACAGCTGGGAACTGTCAGAGAGTGCGAACTGTCCCAGGGCAACATCAATCAGGCTAACAAGTTACCAGTATAGGCAATTGTGTCCCAGCAGCCAGGGACATGTTCCAGCATTTTAAGCACCTTTGAAAAAGCATCTTAGGAAATATCCCAGCAGATATACTCAAGCTTGACCAGCTTGCCAAGCTGGTTCCTTTTTATTTAGCTGCAGTGTGATCTTCTGAAATAACAAAGCATACTAAATACTATTAGTGTTGCTTCTCTACAAAATGTGGTGTCAAAAGCTCATGCTTACTGTCAGGCAAGCTCCCCTTGCAGACAAACTCTATCCCTCCACCTTCAATTTCCTTCCGCTGGGTCAAGTCATTTCTGCAGGAGACGTGCCCAGCTCCACGTCCTGTCTCCTGCTCTCTGCAGAGGGGCTTGTCTCTCCTCTGCTACTTGGCAGGAGATTTTCACCAGGTTTTTAACATCTGGGTGGACCTCGATCAGGAAATTATCCTGAGGACTTCACATCTGCAGCTCAGGGCTTTGGTTCCCATCACCTGAGCTCCCACGGCTGAGGGCTGCCCACAGAAGAAGCAGTCCCTTGCCCTCGACAGGCTCTCTGAGGGGGTGGCTCACCCTGACAAAGGCAAGAGAGGATCAAACCTTTTGAAACATCGGTAGAGAAAACTAGTGAGGGCCCTGTCCCGCCACAGTGTCTGCACAGGCATGTTCCCCAGTTTTGCTTGCTGCTCTCAGCTCTCTGCACTCCTGAAAAGTCATGGGTGGGATGAGCTGCTCCTCTGAACCCTACCATAGCAATGCAGAGCAACAAGACACCCCAGAGAGTCAGCTGGCCTGTTTTCAATAGCTACTTAGGGAAAAATTTGCTTTAGCCCTAAAAATTCTGTTTTCCTCCACTGACTATAAGCACACTCCAGAGGAGTGTTATAGGCACCATGCAGAAAGTTTGCACATTTTCTTCTTGGAAATTTGCCTGCTTTGAAAGTGTGAGTGTAGATTATGAGGACCACAGTGGCCACCTGATCTGATCTGTTCCTTCATAACCTGTTAATCTGAGAAACTCTTTTAGAAAAACAACACTGATCTTAAACAATTCCCCAATTTCACCCACTCCACTGACTAAACACCCACGCTGTTAAACATAGCTAGATCAGTTTTGAACTTTCTAGCTAAAACTTCCTACGTTATTATTATTTTATTTAACAGATCGAGCAACACATAATCAATGTATTTTTTTTCTCACTAGTTTCAGTACTTGTAAATTGTAACGAGGTCACTCCCATACCACTCTCTTGAAGTCCTGGGAGCTTCCATCTGTAGGGCATCTTTGTCAAGGGTCAAAAAACCAATTTGAGTCAAATCTCGGCAAATAAAGAACATATTGATGTTGCTTGAAGAATGGATGAGTGAAATGTTTAAGGTATTAAATACTATTTATCATTTTTATTACACATATGCCATTAAAGGACACTGGCTTTTAAAATAATCCTGCATTATTCAGACAAGGGACAAGCAGAGTTTACTGAACTGAGATCTTCAGTTTGTCCCTACATCCCCCCTAAAAACAATTTACTGAATGTTAATTCCAAGTAACCTGCAAGACAGAGGTAAAGTAAATACCATCTTAATGACATGAAAATTTTCAGATGGCCACTGTGTACCTTAGCAATGAATGCACACTTTCATGAGTAGAGAGGCTGACACTTTTTAAATCTAAATTTAGAGGGGTGGTATATTTCTCTTACAAAGTACAAATTGATTTCTACTCTGGAAACAGACAGCTCGTTCTCAGGAATAAATATCTATCACTTTTCACCATTACTAATTTTCAAGGATATTGCTTCTTTTTTCAAGGAGTTAAAGAGGATCTGACCTCTGTTGATCTCTGCGGTCCACTTTGAAGTGCATTGGTGGCCAGCTATTACTGTTTACATGTATTTATACAGTTTGATGGCTTAAGAGAAAGTAGGTCCTTTTAGTGCTAGGTTTTATGCAAATAAAAATAAAGGGTGGTCCAGAGGGAGAGCCTGTAGTCCAGGAATGGCATCAGAATATGTTGCTCTGCAAGGTTCCTAAAAAGAGAAAACAAACTAATCATATTATTCTAGGAGTACCTTCATGCACATTTATTTTGGTTATTTACAGACTAATTTTATCAGCAATGAAGGAAAAGTTTCAAAGGCAAAAAGGTCAGGTAGACACCCTGCTATGGAGGAAAGCCTATGTAAGTCATGTGCCAAATTTCTTTCTTGTCTTCAAAATTTTTTCCCCACAGCTCTACAGGAGTCGCATTGCTTCCCCAGGAGAACAGCCACATCTAAAGTGAAATGTTTATATTGTTTAGTACTTAAGCCGTCATACACATTATGCATGAACAAGTAGTTAGTAATAGAAGGCAATTAAAACTAGAGAAAGATTTGAACTGGCAGAAAAGAATTAATCCTAGAGTCACATGGATGGGAAACAGGACTTCTTTTCTTTGCCAATGCTGGCTGGCTTCCCAAATTACATTTCTACAGCAATTTGTCCAGGCTACTTTCAAAAGCCCCAAGTTATCAGAACTTTTAGTTGTTTTCAGAAGCCTTAAAATTATCGCAAGATTACCACAATTTTCAGAACTTCATTCCACATCGTTCATCAACGTCAACCTAAATCCCAAGAATTTCTTCCCACCTTTGGAGAAAAACCTTGTTGACCTGCCCCCTCCTGCCCAAGAGAGAGAGATCTGTCACCCCTCTCCTTCAGAGACCATTTGATGAACTTACAACAAGCTGGCGTAGGGTTGGGCAGAGTGGTGCTGCCTCCTGTAGGTGCTCAGGCCATTTCCATGGGTGAGGGATGATGGGCCTCCTGGACTCATCTCAGAGCAAGACAGTCCTACAGCTCATCTGGGCCTTGCTGGAACACTCGTTTTCCTGGAAGCTGGGCTTGACATTTTAAAACCTTTCTAGTTACATGGTCTGCATCTTTGGATGGCTAAATGCCTTCAGAGAATGCTTAGATCTGTTGGTGTCCTTGTGTTCATCTCAACTGACTTCAGCTGTAATAACCAGGGAGAAAAGTGTAGCCAGAATGCAATGAATCCCATCAAGAGTAGATGTCCACATCATCATGGGGTGGATGGTTCTCAAAAAAGCCTATGACTTTCCGTAGAGAGGCTGGAAAACCAGCTAAGCCTTGAAGCCTGACTTTCAGGTGGCTGAATACAGTTGAGCTGCCTTCTTCTGTCCAATCTGGGACATGTGAAGAAAACTTCCTTCATGTAATAAGATACATACAATAAAAGACAGCTGCCACTGTGTGCCTATGCTGATGCACGGTAAGACATGCAGATAACGGTCCAAACTGCAGATCAACTGCCTCTGCAGCTGCCGTGGAAGCACTTTCTCTAATGCTCTTGCTCACCACTCGGTGCACAGGAGGCTGACAAAACATAGGACTCTTAAACAGCTCATCCCTGTCACAACCATGGTCCCTCCAGTGCCCATTTTCAGTTTGTATAAGACAGTCAGCACAGCTCTGTTGGCTGTCAAAGGATCTCACCTGGGTCATCAACATGCAGGCACCAGCATCTCTGGCTGGCAGCCTCTCGAACGTGCCTGTCCTCCGCAAAATGGGATTCATTAAGTGAGCTGTCCAAGTAGTCAGGAACACATTAAGGTAAGAGGAAATAATGCTGTACCATGAATTTTCATCCACTGAAATGCGTTACAGAGCTTATCAAGTATATGCGTAAGCTGGCTTTGCAGTAATATCAAGCTGATAACAGTTTGCAGCTCCTTTAGCTGCTGTTAGGCAGCAGAAAAAAGCAGACATGCTGAAAAAAAGGAACAAGGAATTGCTGGTTTAAAAAAGCCATTTACACATTAAGTGAATTGCTTTTATTGAGTGGATATGTGTTATAAAGGTAATGCTTTCTTGTGAAGCTAAAAAGACTGCTCCGGATATTGAAGCCTTCTTTCCACTCATCTGATAAATGTTATCTGTAGGAGCATCGCCAATGAAGGGCAACATTCCTCTCTTTCCCATTTCAAGGGAGCAATTTACCGCCACTTACACTTTTAAAGTCTTATTTACTGGTTCCAAAGACTGTTCCTTTGTGTCTGAAAAGAGGGAAATAACGTAAGCAGTCCTTATTTCAAAGAGTTTAAAATTCAGGCTCATATACAATACAATGAAAGATCATATATAACGGAGTGGAAGTGGAAAAGGAAAGAATAAAGTCATATGTGTACTACAGGACAAATGTCTTCACAGTGTGATTTGGCCATTAAGGTCTTAAGGGATCTTTCTCAATGAAAATTGGAATTCACAAGAGCGGTTCTCAGGGCAGAGAACACATGCCTCCCATGGGACTAGGTAGGGCCTGGCTTAGCACTGCAGAAAGAACAGGAGGTGAAAAAATATATTAAACTAGGCAAACATACGGGTGAAGAGTGATGGAAGGCTGAAACAAGATGACTTCAAGGAAAGGGTTGTACAGGGGTGAAGGAATATGCTGTGAACAGACTGTTGTTCAAGGAGATCTAGGCAAGGTTGTTTACACAAATTGGAAAGAAGCAATACTGGTGACCTGATGCTGATTCTCTTCACCTGATTTATATGACTATTCACATATTTTTGCATCAGTATTACTATTCCCAAACAAATTTTGCTAGAACGTCTCAGGTAACAGCAAAAACTTGTAATCCAACACTGCTCAATACAGAGATTGTAGATCCTGAAGACTTCACCTCCTTCTCGTTGGACCCCGTATTTTTCCTGTTAACTGCAGGCACGTGGTCCAAGCTAATTGTCAAGGTCTATTCAAAAGCATTGAAGAGATAAGCACTTCCAGGAGGTGACTTACCCTACTATGATACAGGTGCTTAACGACATGGATGAAGGCCAGTTGCTAGCATAGCTGTTAACAGATATTCCTGGCTTCTTTTCATCCTTACTGTCACCTTGCAGGTCTTGATAAATCATACAAGCATTTGAGCAGCCAAGCTAAGACATGAAACCCCAGTGTGTGTCTCTATCAGCTGCCAGTAGTGGATGCCAAGCACAGACTGTAGGGACAGTGCAAGGATATAATGATATTTTCCCAGAATATTTACCAGACTTCAATGATTTACGGTTCATGAACTTTCTGACCCAAAGATGTCATCTCTGTGCCAAATAGATTGCTTTGGATTTTTCTGCCATGAGTTTATTCAGTCATCTTTTGAATCTGTATAATCTTTTTCTAGTTAGTGTCCTGCAGCACATCCCTAGCATCACATTATTTGAAGAAATACTCACCTTTTTTTTTTCCACCCAAACTTGTACAAGTTTCATTCTATAACCTCTACTGATCATGTTACAAGAGATCATTTCGTATTGCCATTCTTCACATTTCATGATTTTATAGACTAGTGAAATAAGAGGGGGTGAAGGAATGAAAAATTATGTGATGTATTCAAGATGAGGGCACACTATGGATTTGTACAGAGGCATAATTGTGTCTGTTTTATTCTTTAATCCGTGTTAAAAAATCCATAGAACTGATTTTCTGGTTTGACTACTACTCTGAGTATATAAAATTGTCTGTGACAACTCCAGAATCTAATTTTTGCATGACAATAGCAGTTCAAAGTTCATCACTGGATATACAAATACAATGTCATTTTATATTAAATGCAATTTCATCTGTAATTGAATCATCCAGTAATTTAGTACCATGAGATCCTTCTGTAACTCTTTGTAGATGTCGTCATCAACAAATTGCCCCATCATCCCCTTTTCAGATCTTTATTAAATGTATTGGACAAGATCAACCCTAACATATGCCCTACCCAGAGCAAATAACACAAGGGCTTTGATTAATTGTAAGTGATGAACGTAGGTATAGACTTATATTTGCAGAAATATATCATCACATTTCCACACCACTAAAAGGCCTTGAAGTAAGCACATTTCCATTCTCACAGTGTTAGTACTGCCCTGGAAATCCCTCGGTTATCCCATAAAATTACAGATTTATCTCTAGACACAAAAGTGTTTCTGCCAAATAGGTAAAAAACTGTTTGTGTTGACTCAAGAGAGAAATTTCTTTAGTCATGAGTTAGAGCACTATATGGATGTGTTCTGAATAAGTCAAAACTTTGTATTTCTGGTGTTCAACTGTAGTAGATTCTCCATAGTTGATTCTATGATTTTTCCAGATACCCTGTTCAGAGTTACCAGGCTTCTTCTCAGTTAAGCATCTGTGATTTAACAATGTTTAGTCAGCTTTACCTATATCCTCACCCAGTTTCACAGTTCTGCACCCTTCACAGTCAAATTGGATTTGAAAATGATCCTTGCTATGTGGGGCAAAACCTGTGTTAAGCATTATTATCTCTAATACTCCTAATAAAATTTAATATGGAAAGAGGAAAGATTTCCAATCCTACTGTTAAATTCAAGTGAGCGAGAGTCATTAAGGCACATGGTCCTTGCATTTTAACAAGTCACAGTTTTCAATGATTTCAGAAGTCATTCAAGCACGAAAAGCAGATTGATTTAAATTCCCACTTCATTTTATGATATGTGATGTTATTTTTCACTGCAGCTCAGCCAGCATTCTAAGTTCAGTTAAAATGTATTTGGCTCACATTTCTCTTACAGAAATGACTCACTATACAGTATTCATGAAACATTGGATGGTTGTTTAAAAGGGTAAAAGCCACGAAATGTTGAAGTCTTGAAATATCTGGGGAATTCTGAAAAACTTGCAATATTTAAGAGACTCCTAGTTCGGGAATAATTGTCACAAGGTTAGTTGACGGATGAATAAGTAAATGAGGAATGCAAGGTCCCCTGTAGATCTAGTGGCTAGATGAACATCAGTGTTCAGAACCAAAGCAAGGAGGGCTCAACACCCTTCCTGCCAAAGGGTCTTATCAAGAAGAAAAGGAGACAGAGTTTAGACCTCTCGGCTAGTTTTTATCCGTGTGTTAACCCAAAAAAGCACAACATAATTTAATGTAACAACTCACTAACTGAAAATAAAACATCCAAATGAAGCTCTGAGGATAGTATGACGGTAACAGATCCTCTTCAACAACTGATTGAGACCACTCAAACAGAATATCCATGGTTAGAGCAAAGCAAAATTGTATACTCAAACTCATTCAAATACCTTCTCAATTATGCTATTATCTGTAAATAATTTATTATTTCAGATCTGTGATACAGCATTCCCCAAATGTAAGGCATCAGGATGATTTCTTGACACAGACAACGTTTCCAAATGTTTAGCCTCTGCTATCAATTTAAATACAAGATGGTGTAATCTAAATTAATTCCATAGACATTATCTTAATAGCAAATTCTGGTTTTGAAGATTAACTATCCGCACACATCTCAAAGTGCCTAATCATTTCATCTGCGCTATAGTGGTTAGCTTAGCATGTCACTGCTATGAAGATCAACAAAAATCATTGCAAACTACAGAAAAATAACTGTCTTACCTACATGTTATGTGGTAGGATGGAAATATCATGTACCTCAAATATCAGCCCAAATACACTACTGGAATAAACTGTTCCACCCAGGAGTCCTCACTGAAAAAGTAGTTTATATGAGTGCTTTCCAAATTGTGATCTATGGATAATGGGTGGTTTATAAGTACTAGTTGCTAAGTCTTTCTTTCAAATAGTCTTCTTCCCTTTTCTATGGACGAGGATCTTCACCTGGGTCAAGGCAATCTCAAATGTGGATACAGGCTGGGTGATGAATGGATTGAGAGCAGCCCTGTGGAGGACATGGGAGTACTGGTGGAAGAAAAGCTGGACATGACTAGACAATGTGCACTTAAAGCCCAGAAAGCCAACTGTATCCTGGGCTGCATCAAAAGAAGCATGACCAGCAGGTTGAGGAAGGTGATTCTGCCCCTCTACTCCACTATGGTGAGACCCCACCTGGAGTCCTGCATCCAGCTCTGGGGCCCTCAGTATAAGAAAGACATGGACCCATTGGAGAAAGTCCAGAGGAGGCCATGAAGATGATCAGAAGGCTGGAACACCTCTCCTATGAAGACAGACTGAGAAAGTTGGGGTTGTTCAGCCCAGAGAAGAGAAGGCTCCAGGGAAACTTTATAGCAGCCTTCCACTACCTAAAGGTGACGTACAAAACAGCTGGAGAGAGCCTTTTTACATGGTCATGTAGTGACAGAACAAGCAGTAATGGCTTTACACTGAAAGAGGTTAGATTTATTTTAGATATAAGGAAGAAATTCTTTACTATGAGGGTGGTGATGTAAGGGAGCACGTTGCCCAGAGAAGTTGTGGATGTCCCATCCCTGGAAGTGTTCAAGACCAGGTTGGATGGGACTTTGAGCAACCTAGTCTAGTGGAAGGTCTCATGACAGGGGGGTTGAACTAAATGATCTTTAGGGTCCCTTCCAACCCAAACCATTTTATGACTCTATGATTCTATTACTCTCTTTTTCTTTTTTGTTCTTTTTTTTTTTTTCCATTTTTGTGGTGAGGAGAATAGGTAGAATTCAGCAAAATAAAGACATTTGTTGCATTTCAGAAGGATACAGTATTGATTTGCTTCTGACATTTGTCTAGACTCCAAAGCCCATGTATTAAATCAACCACACTCATTTAATGACTAACAACAGTACTTGTTACTAAATAAAGTTCTCTGCATCTTTTTTTCCTCTACTTTTGGAAGCAGGGCACCTAAAATAAGAAGTTAAAGGGACTCATTACCACTGTGAAAGGGAGAGACATTATCTGAAAGAAGGAATATGCAGAGGGCAGATGACCTTCCAAGGGTATCCTGAGCATTTGCATACCTCAGAAGGTATCTTTCCTAAGCACTGCGTTTGTGCTAATATCATGCACACCTTCCAGCCTTCACCCCTGTCTCCAGCTGCAGAACTGCAGGCAAAAGAGCCAACACCAGACCTCTTTCCATGGTGAGTTAATCAAGGAGGAAAGGGCTCGTTAGAGTTCATGTTCTGAACTCACATTCATGAGTTTCCAAGTAACTCCTTGCAAGCAGCCAGGCTTTGACAGCAATTACGTTATGGGCTTTGACTGAGTAAACAGTAAGGAAGATTTCTGGTGTGTCGCAAATTTGGAACACCGAGATAAAACACACAGGCTGAGAGGACTGAAGGGGAAACAGATGTGACCAAGTAGTCTGCAGTAGCTTCCCTGATATGTGGTAAATGTACAGGTACACACACATATATGTACACACACAATATACGTAAATGTATTTAGACATATATACATATACACACATGTCCATATATACAAATATATGTGCACATACGTGTATATATTTGCTTATGTATAAATACACATATTTACTATGTGTGTGTATGTGTGTCTGTAAATATCTATATACATACATACATACATATATATGTATATATATATAATGACTCTTGTAGAGATATTTTCCTTTAATGATTCTTCCAGAAACTAATTACTTTGCATTACATGGTACTGATGTTCTTTCATGAGTATATGCAGACTGATAAAGCAGGATGTGCTGTCCTTCACCTTGGGCCTCCACATACGTGTAAACCTAGTTCTAGACATTATTCAACATAGCTGTGAGTTACAGAGTCAAAAATGATTGATGATGGCACCAGCACAGAGACTTACATACACAGTGTTACTCTATCTTTTCCACACATTATCAAAGTGAAGGAGATAGAGCTGGAAGTTGCGTAGGGGCCTATCAGAGCAGGCGGGACATAGCTACAGCCTTCAGCCCTCTGGAGATTCTTGGCTGAGGTGGAGCCCTTAGGAAGCCCTGGTCTTGTTTCCATGTATCACAGCAACCCAAGATTGCTTCAGTTTGACCACGATACAGCTGAGTCCCAGCTGCAACTCTGAAACTGTTGTGGGGAAAAAAAAAAAAAAAGTGAATTTCCTTGAACTCTGTGTCTGCCTGGACATATCACCTAGCCTGGGGCTTTCGGTGTGATTTTATGGAATTTACAACCTTCTACCACAGACCAGATTCCTGCTGTGATGGATGCTGATTTATCTGTGCATTTTTATGTAGCATAATCCCAAGATGAAAAACCCAAAACAGAGTTGTACATACACCACAAAGCATCTTTTGTTGTATGATTGTAAGTTTTCCATTGTTAAATCTTACACTGTCAGTTTTAAAGGACAGTGATTTCTGGTCTGAATGCTTAAAAGTGAATACATTTACAAACGAAAACATTTAGGGAGGTACTAGCACAACTTGCACAAAGTTTATAGTTTATTTCACATACTGTTGATTTACAATAATATAAAATTAATGTACAATACAAAAATCACAAAGCTATTCCCACGTATTACACTTTAGGCTTCCTAGAGTGTATTCATAACACACTATCCAGATGTATGCTACAATGATGTAATAGACAGGTTGTGATTTTAATAAGGCAGATATATTACTGAGGAGGGCTAAATACGGGGGTTTGTTACAAACAAATAAAAGAAAGGAAATTCAAAAGTCAAGAGTGGCAAACTTTCCTGGAGCTTGGTGCACTAGGTTCTAGCATCACAGTAAAAATATTCCAGGTGGTAAACATAACTTTAACCCATGCCAGCTGCAGGACTGTCAATTCCAGACCAAGGATGAAAGGGAGCCCTTTGCCTTTCCAGAAACCAAAATCAGTCTGGTTCTATCCAACCAACTAATTTTTGTCTGTTTCTATGGTTACAAGAAGATAACATACATACACTCTATTGGATCATTTTTGGCAGAAGGGAATATCTCCATAACAGTCCATCTCCCTTCCCCTCCTCAGACCAGAGGAATTAGGAAGGAAAATCCAGGCTCTGCAAGGGGCCCAGCTCTCCTCACACAGCAGCTCAGTGAGAGGACACACTTTCAGAGCATGCTTATCTCAAGCACGGTTGTGTCTCATGAAGACAGTGTGTGTGTACAGAAGCTTGTAAGTGAGAAGGAGGAGATAGCAGCCCTGTGTACCAGCCAAAGCACTTGAAGACACGAAAGCACTGAAAGTTGTACAATGGAGGGGAAGATTTGCCCGATCTGGGAGACACTGCACATATGGGAAGGGGAAGGATAACAAGGCCAACGCTCAAGTAAACAAAAGAGCTGCTTTTACTTACTGTTTGTGTGGGAACACAAATGATGTTGCTGTGCAACCCTACCTACTGTCAAAAGGGCAGTGCCTGACATCCTTACCTCATGAAGGTCAGGCTGAGGATTCAGTCCACACCCTTATCTCTCCACTTTCCCCTATTTATCATTATGCATTGGAAGAGGTTGCCCAGGGCAGCAGTTGAGTCACCATCCCTGGAGGTGTTTAAAAGATGTGTAGATGAGGTTCAAGGGACTTGGTTTTAGTGCCAGGGTTAGGTTAATGGCTGGACTCAGTGACCTTGAGGGTTTCTTCCAACCAAAATGATTCTACGATTCTATGATTATTGACAATCTCTCTGCATGTTTCCAGAGAGCTTGGCTGTTTTCAAAAGAGATATAAAAGACGTAAAAAGAGATGTCAGACATACAAGGACAGCCCCTTCCAGATCTCCTCTGTTTGGGTCTTCTGTCTGCCTATGCTGAAGAGCTCCCCCTTCCTCATTCTAAGAGGATTCTCATCCTCTTGCTTGACCATCCACCACTTTAGTAGTGAGGGAGAGATTCTGAAAAAAAAAAGAAAGCATCTGAAAGCTGTTGTGTTGTTTATATATATATATATAT